>VXBL01006405.1:1469077-1660358 GCA_013400195.1 Aramus guarauna | reverse complement strand
TTTTTTTTTTAAACTTTGCCTTGCTTTTCCTTCCATCAATAGACAACAAAGTTTACAAGTGCTTTGGACATACCTGTGGAGTTTGTAGCAAAGAATGTGAAATTGCGGGGAAAATTACATCACGTAACTGAGAAAGGCCTGGAAGTTGAGCACATTCCCATTAGCATTCCTTTCGTTACGTCGATACAGAGAAAGTGTAAGTAACAATGTGAAGAAGGAGGGTAGGGATGAGATGATGATGTTCTTAATGTGGCTACGCAGAGAGCGAGCGTGGAGAGGAAGGGCTCAGGTACGACTCCCACTCTGCCTTTTGGTCTTCCCAGTGGGAAACTGGGGAATGACAGACTGTGAGGAGGCCTGTGAAAAGAGCTTTCCAGTACAGTATTTCTGTTAGCGTCGTTATCGTGATATTTTTCTGGCAGCAACAGCTAGCACCCAGGCAGTTCATTTGCTTGCACAGCTCAAAGAGACTCTTGGGATTACACTTTTATTTACGAATGAGGATCCGGCAGGGACGTATATACGAACTGTTCTTAGGGGCAGCAGTTGTGCGTCAAGCCTGAGTCACCCCCTTGCCTTGCCAACACCCCAGGTGCTAATGCTTCTTATTTCCTATTGTTTCTGCCCCTTTGGATGAAATAAAGGTGACTGATAATGAAAGCAGTTCTTCCTATTTGCATGCAAAATAAAACAAACTAGCTTAAACCATTTATGCAATCCTGAATTAAATTTTTTTACTGGAGGAGAGATGAGACCAAATTCTTATTTGCAAGTAAGTAGTGCTTTGGGGAACTAAATTGGATTTATTTTATTTTTTTACATCTGCGGGAATGCACTCTTTATGACAGCTGAGTGTCTGTGCAGAGCAGGACATTTCCTTTGACCGCTGTGTTCGGTAACAAAGTTCTGTCTGTCTGTCCTCAGGGCAATCAGGTGGTCTGCTGCTGGTGAGGCTTGCTGGCGTGGAGCTGGCTCCGAGCGGCGTGGCCTGGTTGCAGCGAGAGTTGAAACCCAAACAAGCGATATGGTTCCAGCTTCTCGGAAGGGAGGACTCGGCACTTGAGTGCCTTGTTTTACTAAATAAGGTAAATACCGTGACAAAAATTGACCTTTCTCTGCAGACTTGAGTTTGGCTGCGGTTATGCAATTCAGTTATCTCTGTACATTTAAGGGATGTTACTATTTATAATTTATCTATCTTGATATGAGTTTTAAATGTTGTATTTGCAAGTCTGATTTCAAGACCGGTATTTTTGCAGACCGATTCTGATATGAGTGTATTTCTCTGTCGGATAGTGCTAGGCTATAATGTGTAGTTCTGATTAGCCTAAGGTTTAGTCCATCAAATGTTCCCTCACAAATGTCTTGTGGGGGTATTAGGTTTTAACAGTCACCTGCATTCCCCTAAACTCTTTCTGCCAGAGCGTGGATTTAGCCAGAAGTAAAGCTTGTATCTCGGAGGGAACTCACACACACATACAAAAAAATCGTTTTAAAGATGAATATCCTGTTTATTGTGCCTTTTACAGGGTCGATTTCTCAGCGTGTGCTTGAATGAAGAGATCCTGAGAGAGGGGCTTGGCAGAGTGGCACGTATTGAAGGACTGCATCACGATTCCCACCTGTACTGGAAACTTCACAGAAGACTCCTTCGGGCAGAGTTAAAGGCCTTGAAGAAGAATAAAGGAATATGGAAAGAAGAAAGCTACTCTGAAAGAATTAGAGATCGGATAAGCAACAATAAATTTGTGCAGACACTGAAACAATTTGCAAGCTGGTTAAGAAGCTCCTTTTAAAGGTAAACTGAGAGACTTGCTGGAGGAACGCCAGTGACCTACGTTGTGCTTTATGCAAAGTAGAAGTGTATGATAAAAAACCACTGCCATCGTTTTGAGGTGCCGGTCTTGAGCAGAAACCCCAGGAACTTTCCCAACACCGTATTATAATCCACGTGGGATTGAACTTTAGCAGTAGGATGCAAACCACAAATGAAAACGTTCTGAAGCTGAGTTCTTCCACAGTGATGTCTGAAATGAATTGTGCAGTTTTCCACCTGCTAATTACCTACGTGGCTGTGTTAACTAACCAGTGAAAGTAGTCGACAGTCCAGTTTTTAAGAGGTGCAGAGTGTTCGTTCACAGTGTACGGCCGTAAATGCTTCTGTTACCTGTCATTACGATGTAACCCCCATGGTTAGCAAACTCTGTTTCAGACCTTTACAAAGCTTGTGGTACGTGTTTACACACAAGCATTTTGTTTGAATTCTATTCTTATGCTACTTTTATATATAATTTGTGTTTCAAAAATCTTTCATCTTGAATAATGGGTTGCATTGTTACCAATATAAAAGGTAATTTGTTACGGCTGATCTTAAAAAGCTGGTAAGGTCATAACAACTGAAGTTCCTTGGAAAAAAAAAATTACTTGGTATATCAAAGAATATAAATTAGTATGTCAGTAATCCAAATTTTTAAAGACAACATTAATTTGAAGAGGAAAAACTTACGCTTTTTTTCCTGATGGTTCTATAAATATCTAAAATTAGATGAAAATAAAACTTCAACATGAAATTTGAAAAGGTGGACCAGCTGTGTGAAGAACTTAGAATTCGTGTTTCTGTTTTATTTTTGAAATGTGTTAAGTATGAGAGTACATTATTATTGATTTTGTAAATATTCTCAGAATAAAGACTGAATTTCTTATGTTCATTCTTACAGTACTTGACCTTTGTTTAACCTCCCAATGTTCCAATATTTATTTAAAGTGAAGTGTTTTACAGATTTTCTTTCTTTCTGTGTGATTCATTTCCCATGAAATACTAGGGAGAAGAGTGTGGTACAAAAAAGTATTAATAGCTGAGCACTGCTTGTCTGACAGTTAGTGCTACATCATCATTTTCTCTGCTGATTTCAGGGCAGAAAATTGTGAATCCTGAGATCCTGAAAAACAGCTTTTCCTTGGGTAACAACAGATGTCAGTGCTTCTTTATTACTTGTGTTCCTGGGTCCTCTCAGGGGTGCAGCTGTTTTTTGCAAAGCACCATGAGCAGCTCCCCGTGAAGTACCCGCAGCGCAGATCGCAGCGTTGGAAACCGGTCGAGGGGAGAGGCAGACGGGAGCTGGACACCACATAGCTCTGCCTGTTTGAAAAAGAAAAAAGCGAGACATCTGGTTTTATGCATTACACAGTGAAGGGCTAGGCTAAGCGATGCTGTGGCACTTGGCCATAGAAGTCATACAGATGGTCAGGGATCAACAGCATCCTTCAAAGCAAAACTCAAAGTTGACTTTCAACCCTAAACTACAACATCAGTCTCAGCAATAGTCCAATACCCATGAGCAATTATAGCTGTTCCTGTCCTACATCACATATGTAAAAAGAGCTTTTCCAAACTGGGCATAATTGTACTGTTACAATTTTTTTTTTCCCCCAGTAATGATTAAATATAATTCTACCTGGACTTTGGACTACTGTTTTTTAAATGAGTCATTCATCACAAAAATTCACTGTAAAGCTGAGAAAAAACCCTCAGGAAACTGCATGCTACATTTCTAGCAAGCAGAGGTGAGGTGGGGTATCTTTTTTACCCTTGGTGAGGTTCAGAAAAGCCCTAGAGATTTTCTGAATTACAGCAAATTGCGTACCCTTTCCATTAGATTGTGGCTTGTGAAGGGCTTTTAAAAGGTGGCAGTGCAGCTGCTTTATCACTTACTAGCCTCCTCTTAGTTTGAACTAAGTATTTAAAGTTTCCTTCCCTGTATTTGTGGCCACGAGTTAGTCTAACAAATAATTTCAGAAGGAAGTATGGAGAGGGATATCTCAAAATCTTTTAATTCAGGCCTCCGATCTCTTTTCACATTTGTTGCACGTGACAAGAAGTTTTGGCGATGTGCTCTCACTACAGCTCTTGGTCAGAATACAAACCCAGGGAAGCAGCTTTCTGTAGGGGCTCCGTGCTGTAACAGATAACACTAGTCTCACAGAGAGTAACCGAGAGATGCAGGATTTGAGATTGCAGCAACAACTGATTTCATGAGAGTCAACTCCTGTAATTGCTTGTTAATGCTGTTTTCTTTATCATCCAGAGCTTATCTATTTAAAGAAAAAACACCACCACCGCACCGTCCTCCCTCAAAAAAAAGCACAACTCAGTTCAAAGCTGTGCTTTCCATTTGCGCAAGGCTTGAGAGGTTGCAGATCTTGTCTCCGTGGGAGGCCTGTCTATTGAAGAACCGGTAACAGGAGTAGAAACAAATAGCTCTGCAGAACCGAGTTGAGGAACTGACTGGGAGGTCAGGGGGAAAAAAACCACTTTTCTCCATTACATAAAAGCACCCCATGCTGCCTCTGAGGAGCACTGTCCCCTTCCTTCAGCCACAGCAGCAATGCGTGCGAGAGCACTTCCAAGCAGAGGCTGCAGTTCTTGTCTGATTAAGGGCAAGAATTAAACTGTTTAGCTTTTGTACCTTCACCCCTGCAACTCTGAATACGCTGTGAGCAATACAGTGTCTTAAAAAGATCATAGGGAGTGAAAGGAGAGGCCTCCAAATGGCCCACTAAGAAAAGTATCTTTAGCGTTGCACAGGCTTTTTATTGCTGCTGGAACATGTCAGGCAAATGGTCGTCATAAACATTACCGGCCTTCCTCAGAGCGCACTGGAAAGCGGCGGGCACGGTGCCGTTAGCAGCCTTTCCTGACAGGCTAACAAAGCAGCGAGGCGCAGCCATGGCCGTCTGGGGGTTCCCCCTGCCAAGGCCCTGGGGACAGGAGAGGCAGCAGTCACCCCCCTCAGGTTACGGCTCCGGTTCGTTGCCGTATTCCCGCTCTTTTCTGTCAGAGCTCACACCTGCTGGTTCCCGATAAAACGCTCCTCAGTCACGCACGGGACTATCAGATATACAAAGTTGTAATTTCGAAAGCGGAGTTTCAGACTGAACCTCCACCAGCGGAGAGGCGCGTTCCCTCAGGGCAGGACTTTCTGTAGCCGTCGGTACACCGTGTGTCAGGGAAATCAGAGCTGTGTAAGTACCGGTTATCGCCTCCCTGCCGTGAGGTTCCGTTAGCCAACGCAGGTGAACGGCCCGTGAAGTTCATCGCAGATTTTTAAAGGAAAAAAAAAAAAAAAAAAAAGTGAGCCAAACCCGGTGATTTCCCTCCCCTCCCACGGGGGAAGGTCCCTGAACGCTCTCCCCGGCTCCCGGGGGCGGTGGGTCCCTCCCCGGGGCTGTGAGGAAGGGCGGTGCCGCCCCGCGGCAGGTGCGCCGGTTGCCGCCGTCCCGTGGCGCCCTGAGGCGGCGGGGCCGTCCCGTCCCGTCCCGCGCGTCTCCATGGCACCCGCCGCCGGCAGCGGGGCGAAGGTGAGCCCGAGGGGCCGCCTCGCGTCCTCAGTCCCCGCCGGACTGGGCTCGCCTCGGCCCGGACCGCTTCTACGGTTCGGCTCGGGGAAGTCAGTGAGTGCCGCCGTGAGGAGACTCTACCGGGACGGTCCCCTCGCCCCGCGGCAGCCCGTGAGGCGAGGCGGCGCTGAGGGGACGGCGCTGAGGGGCAGCGCGGCGCCCCGCCGGCTCTGAGCGGACACACAATGGAGCAGGTTGAATGGGAGCGGGCGCGGGGCCGCGGCAACACCGGGGCTGGATCGCCGGCCTCAGCCGCCGCCGCCGTCTCTCCGCTGCCGGGCGGGAGTGCGCTCCGCTCCGGGCAAGCACCGCTCCGGGTTTCCCCTGCGCTCCACGCCGGAGGGCGGGCCTGGCCGGGGCGGGGCGCGGTGGGCGGCAGCGCCGTGCGTTTGAACGGGAGAGCAGGTTGAGGCGGTGCTGGACGGGACCGAGCCGAACCTGGTGCCCCGCGGTGAGTGAGGGCGGGCGGGACGCTGCCCTGCCGGGGCGCTCCGAGCTCCCGTCCCTGAGGCGCGGGCGGGCGGTGGCTGTGGGGCGGCCCCCGCGGGGGCTCCCTGCGGCGGGGCCGGGGCCGGGCGGCGGGACGGACCTGTCCTCGGGCGGGTACGAACTACCCGCCCCTCTGGGAACCTCCGCCGGGCTTTCTTTTGGGGAGTTAACGCTGGGTTTTCCCGCTGTTTGCGGCCGAAAGTTAAGATGAGGATTTACAAGGTGTAACTTTTTTTTTTTTTTTTTTCTTTCTCCCCGATAAAAAGCGGGTACCGAGGGCTTTGCCTTGGTGCTCCGAGGTGTGCCTGGTGTCGGCCGGAGTCACAAGGGGTGCTCCAGTGGTTGCGTTGGCCGTATTTGTTGTGTCGATTAAATAATGAATCATGCCGGATAAACTTCCAGTCGTCTTTTGAGCTGTTTGCCCCCTCCCTTGGGGGTAAAACCTCCTTTCGCCGTGTGGCGCGGATGGTTCTGCTTCGAGTTGTGTCAGAACAGTTGCAGCACCCGGTTCGGTGATGAGCTAGAACCAGCGAAAACTGCAGCCGGCTTGGTATGCCTGAGGCTTAGGCCAGACCGTGTTAAATGAGGCTTAACGTAATATCCTGACCCCACTGCGAGGGGCCGAGGACATCACCCGAAGAGCGTTGCAGGGTGTAACGCTTACGGGGCGCGCTTGGTCCTGACCCTGTGCTGAAATAGGTGGGAGCTGAGAAGAGTCAAGCCTCTTCTTGCTGGGTTGAGTCCTTCCTAAAAATACCTTGTTTGAGGGCTGATAATCTACTCCGTAAACCATTTTTCAAGAAAAAAAAGAAATTACAGTGAGCTGGGAATTACATGCCATGCATGTTATAATTGTAATTAAGCAACTGTATAATTCTGGGAACTCTAGCTGACCGAAAAGTGGTTTTAGAAGTGTTATTAAATTCCAGGGAGAAAGACATAAGGCTTATCTGATGAACTAGTCATAGGCTCTTTGTTTAAAGTGTGCTTTAACTCCGGAGTTATAAAGCACAATGTTTGCCTGTTTTCAGTGGACTAGCCTGATTTACTTGTCCTTGGGACTTCTGGCTTGTATGTTACAAAACTTAGAGGAAGCAAAAGAAAACTTTGTGTGTCAGTTGTTCTGAAATGTGAAAGAATACCTGCGCATAACGTTACTGAAAAGATAGACAGGATTCAACCCTGCAGTGAGACACCTAAAATAGAGATAATGTGGTATATGGAAAGAAAACGTGGACTTCTTGGGAAGTGAGAGACAGCAGAGTGCATGCACACTGTTTAAAAATCTTCCCGTTTCTTTACACATTAGCTTCCTGGAATAGGTTTGAGAACACTACTTTTCTTTTTATTTTTTTTTTTTTTAACTTTGAAGGATGCTTTTTCTAGGTTTAAAAATGCCAGTAGGCTGTTACAGAAAAAATGTTAAGTTTGATCAGTTGAGGATGTGTGATTTGTGGAAAAAATCTGATCGGTTGCGGATGCTTTCTGGTTTTATGCTACCTATTGTCTATAAAAATGGGGATCAGCTGGTGGTTTTGGATCAAGTGGTGCACAACTCATTATTTTAACAATACTGGCTCAGCTTGGGAGGTTGCCTAGGGAATTGATTTAATGTTTCTGTCCTTTCACCCTTTGAGGAGGGTGTCCCATGATGACTTTGATCAAAATCACCAGTTTTTGTAAAGGAGAATAAAATTTTCACTCCATAAAAGCAAAGGAGAGGCCACCCGCTATTAACAGATTCCAGTTTTGCATGAGTTGATCTGTAATTTAAAACACTGTTAAGAAATACCCGTGGCAGTAGAACAGTTTTATGATAAGCGTCAAAACACAGAATGAAAATTAGTCCTCTATTCAGTATTTAGCTTCCCCTTATTTCTGGTAAAAGCTTTATTGCTGAAGCTGTGTATTTCTGTTGGCTTTAGAAAGTAATCTTTCTATAAATAGAATGGTTTTCCTTTAATGAAATCTGAATAAGGATTTTCTTTTAAGTTGTCACCTAAGATCCAATGCAATTTAAATTGATAACCTAGACGGCAAAGCCAGGGCCACAGCTACGCAGGGTGGCGTGGTGGATTTTGTTTTGGTTTTTATTTGTTTGCTTTGTTTTTGCTTTTTAAATAAGTTTAAAGAAGTCTGACTGTTAAAAATATCAGAAATGCTCCAAATTACAAAAGTAGAGGTCTGTTTCCAGGTCTGTTGGAGACCTCCTGTGTTGTCTTCAATAGGACAGCTCTTTCTGCCTGTGTCTTCAGAGGAGGTAAGACTGCCACGCATAATTGCTGTGTGGGCCCTTATGGAAAGGTAGTGCTTCAGATTTACTTGAATGTGAAGGAGAGGTGCTTTATGAACACAGTTATTACGGTGTTTTCCTCTTGGCACAGTGGGAAGCAGAGCATGTTCTGAGCGATCATCATGGCTATTGTACTGAAGGGTGGTAAAGCCACTAACCAGCAGAGCACGGTTCCCCTGGGCGGTGGAGCAGGGCTGAGCAACGCGCCAGAGATTAATTGGTTTGAACCACTGGGTCTGGGCTGTGCCGAGGATAAATCTGTCTTTGCTTCCAAGCCCATAAGCAGAAGGTGCTTCTACTGGAGTACAGCTGAGGCTGGCCAGTGTTAGTTAGCCTGATCTTATGGCCAGGAGGGAGCTGTGTGTACTCTTTCTGTTTTGGGTGGTTTTGGTTTTTTTCTTTCCTTGTTTATTTTAGGAAACTGGAATTCTTTTCTGTAGCAAAGATAGGCTTCTTGTTCCAGCCTCCATGGACACTGAGGGCATTATCCTTACTCCAGAGATCTGAGCTTGTCCTCCCCTTTCCTGACTTACGGGGCCTTTTGCTGGTCATCTGGCATAACAGAAGCACTATCTAGTTGGACCTGGGTAGCTGAGAGTGGAGCTCTCCACTACTCAGATAAGCGCTTCCTAAGGTTCCCACAAGAAGTGGGAGTACAGGGAAGCAGAAGGGAGAGGTGGGCAGAGCTGCTGACAGCAGTTTGGCAGCAGGCACCTATTGCAGGGCTGGAAGAAGCCAGGGATGTGATGCTGGGAGTGCGGCAGGTGCATTGCGGAGGTTCAGGTCTGCAGGTGAACAATGCAAAACTGCTTCAAGGGCATCTGGCCACGTGCATTAGAGCAGTGTATCATTTTTGGCAAGTGGAGTCCATGTGAGTCTTTTCAACTTGAAATAACTCAAGGTTGCTTGTAAGACCTTTCAAGTAAGACAAGCTGTTGTGTAAAGTAGCCCATGCGCCATTACAGACTTGATTTATTGGAACTGACACAAAGTTCAGGTACCCACACACACTGAGCATGACCAAGCATGTCACGGAGATGGAGTATGGGATGCGTCAACTGTAACTGCATGGGCCTAAAATGGGCATTGCTGAGCCTCGTATCCATGTGTGTCCCAAATTCTTTGCTTGGTCATAGTTCCAGCCATGGGTGATTGACACATTGGTTGGCAGTGAACTTGGTAGAGTCCCTGCAAGAAAAAATGGAAGAACATTGTTAATTATCATCAGCTGACACAGATTACACAAAGGGTCTTGTATGAAATGTTCACTCTTTGACTGCATATCAATTGACAAGTAGCCAAATGTCATACAAGATGCAGATTATCTGTGCACGTGCCTGGCTGTGTTGGCACAAGTTCTTTCCAGACATCTTATTTTTGTCTTCATATTTTATCATGTTGTTTGAATTAATCTATGCTAGAGCAGAGCGACATCCGGGGTTTCGTAGGTTATAGCAATAGCTGTGAATTCAGCAAATAGGTGTTTCAACTATTGAAATGGCGGTGTTGCTCATTACAAGGAATAGGGTCTTAATATATTAACAGTCTGTCTGAAAATGACTTGTCCAAATTATTAAATATTTACTCCTAGTGAGAGATGAATACTCTCTCGTGTGCTGCATACCACCTGCTTTTTACAGGATATGTTTCTGCTAATCTGTTGAGGAAGAAAAGGTCCTTCTTTAAGCCATTAAATCACCTATGGCAGAGAAACATTTAATTTCTAGAAGAATTATTATTTTCTAAAACAATGCTAGGTAAGAACAAAGTAAACTTACACTTCACGTTCATTATCATGAGTCTTCATGTCTTTAAAGCATCATTTTGCTGTTGGGAGAAGGTCTTAAAGCCTGGGCCAGGCATTTTCAGAAGCCCTTAAAGATGTTCTTAACAAGTGTTCAGTAAGTTTCTTGCTGTGTTGAATCTCTGTGAGAACACCTACTCCCTCCTCTTGCCTTTTATGTTTCACACGCCAGGCAGAGACGCATATGGTGAAGCGGTGCTAACCAGAGCTTCAGCCAAAAGCAATGCTGGACGTGTTCTTGGGAGACCAGCGCTCTCCTTCTGCTGACACTTTCAATAGTTCACCCTAGGCAGCATCACCACCCAACTGAGTGCTGTGAATGGGAGGTTTTTTTCTTGATCATGTGCAGTGGTGTAATTCATTGAGTCCCTGGAAATCTATCATCTCCAGCATGGGAGGTAAAGTTGGATTTTATTTTTTTCCTCCCCTTGTCTCAGTTTTTACTTGGAGAATGGAGGCATGAGCTAGGAATCTCTGGGAGTTCACAAACTGCCTCTGTGATTAATCAATTCCCCTGTGTTTGGGACCATTTGTATTGGGGTGGATGGCTCTTGGAGCTGACAGTTCTGGGCTTGCTGTACATTCCTCTGCCTACTTTGAAGGAAGTGGTGGTGTTTGTAGAAGAAATTGGAGTAAATATAAAAGAATCTCAAAGAGTATAATAGAATTTGAAGATGCGTTGTTGATGATGCAGAAAAAAATGGCATTGGCAATGTGGTGAAGTGAGTTCTCTCTCTGTAGATTAAAATCTCCAGTGTAGAAAGACTCTAGCATTAAACACCTAGGGTTTGAAAACCTCTGTAGCAAACCCAAAAAAATGATTTGGTGTACGGAGAGCTGGCAAAAGCAGCAGAAAGGTGTGCAGAGTACTGGAAAGTCATGTAAGGAAAACATTGATATACACTTATTCATACTTACCAGTTCCATGTCTGGTGGGATGATTGTTAATGCTGAATGCAGGGTGTGCAATGTAGGTGTCTTCTGAAGCAGTGCCTGCTGAGCGATAGAGGCAACAGCATGCTGCCCTCCTGGAAATAATTCCTTAAATAAGAGAGAAACAAATTCCATTTAGGCTTCTTGAGGAATGGGGAGCAAATGCTAATTCTCTTTCAGGGTCTGTTGCCATGGGGAGTCAGTTCAAATCCTTTCTAATGCCTTCCTCTGCAGCAAGTTGTGCTGACACATGCTTTTCATGACTTCCCAGAAAGAGCAGAGAAATGACTTGAAACAAAAGCTCCATCAGAATTAACAGCCCCAGGAAGATTGAGGTTTGCCATTTGTTAGCTGGGGTAGGACAGATAAAACTTGTCCATTATACAGGCTAACACAGCTCGCTGGTCTCCTGCCTGCTTTGGGTGGGCTACGCGGGGGGAATAGGTGCTGGGTAACTTGTTGGCCAGACAGCACGTGTGATGCTGTGCAGTGAAGTCTGCCTGCTCCTCTCCTGGGAAGTGAAGAGTAGTTTATGGAGAAATTGTCCTTGAGCATGGTCCAAACTAGGTGCTGTTAGGGTTAGGCTGAACCCTGCAGACTGCTAGTGCCATTAGGAGGGCACTGTCAGCCTCTGCTGCCTGCTTTCCGTGCCTTCAGCACATGAAATGAACAAATATTTAAAAGCAGCTTTCTCAAATTGACAACAGAGTCTGTCTTCATATGGTGAATGATGTGTAACTAAGTGTTTAATGCTCTAATGGGAGAATAGCCAAAATACCAGGTTAAAAAAATATCAAATAAAGATTGTGCATTTTCAGGAAATCCCATCTGTCTAAAGAGCATGTAAGTGCAACATCTGTATCCCAAATCCAAACTCTTTTGTGATCTATTCCCTTTGAATAGTCAGCTCTGACTTCTCAGAGTTTCCAGTTGCTCCCAGCAAAATCCATGGGAAACTTTTCTTTGCTACTGTGCTGGCTTGCACACTCTGGCACCCTTACTGCCAGTGTTGGGCCAGCACAGCTGGTCTTACGGCCTCATGGCACGTTAGATTAGGGAACCGCTCTGGCAGAAAAATAAGCCAAACAAAAATCTCTTATTTTATTCCTAGAGAAATGAGAAAAGGGTCAGATACTGGATGTTTTTGTTTTCTATTAGCAAGTATTAACAATAATCTATTTTCATGCTGGTCATATTTATGGATAAATACTTGCTGTTAAAAAGGGAGTGTAACTTTAGGGGTACTTCTTGAGCTTTTTGCTTATACAAGAAGATACTTCAAATTCTGGAAAGTATCCATACATTTATGAAATAGTTTACACCATAGCTAGGTGAAACTTTGGTTTTTAAGTGACACCAATTTGTGGGCAAAAATGTCTTTTTTTTTGTATCAGCAGTATGGATCTTTTGTCTGATGCAGTTAACATGCCTTGCCTATTCTGCGTGGCTCCTACATGTGTAACTTTAGCAACATTTATGCAAGTTATTTTGAGTAAATGTAGATGTTTAATACTGATTAAAGTGGAGATTTGCACAGATAATGTTTGGAACCGTTAGAGCCTGGGTTTGTATGACAATTAAATCTGAATCTGCCTGAATTCAGACCAGCTTAAATGCTTAGCAATATTTGGGTGACTGTTAGTGGCTTAGCGAAATAAGAAGCCCAAGACTGCAGATGGGTGGATACCTCATGAAATATTGTCATACTAGGATTTTATAATCTCTTCAGATTCAGTTTCAGGTCTAACTTTGGTTAAGCTTTTTATCTGATGGCTACTTTGTTTTGTGGATACAGTTTAAAAAATATACAGCCCATGTTGTGCAGCAGCTGGTCTCTGAAAGCTTCAAGATTGTTCTACCAGAGGATTTGTTGATACTTTCTAAAGAAAAGCACAAACACGAACTGGAAACAGCAGCTCTTTTTCTGATGTGTAAAGCCTGGAAAGAAGTTCTTGTTGATAGCTACTGATAAACTAACCTAGGAGAAATCCTACAGCATATTTTAACGTGCTCCAAGGAAAGAAAGTTGGTAAGAGCCTAGATTTTCCTGGTTGCATGTTGTGGTGGAAACAGAAATGCAAATTACTTCATTCCCTCTCTTCAGTATCTGTTATTTCATAATATTAGAATAACAAAGGGCTGAGCCCTTGGACTATTGAGAGCATGTTCTAGGATAAATGTCTGTCTGCTCTGACTTCCACTGCAATGTGTACGCCAAGCTGCTGAGTGCTGATGTCACCTTTAGAAATGATGTAGTGTTTGATGTGGAACATATCCTTATAGGAATAAGAGATTGTACAGAGAGACCAACAATTTATCTGGGCAGCCCTTATTCTGTTCCTGAGGTGTGCAAGTAAATCTTTTGCTTACTCTCAAGCTTAAGGTAAGTCAGTTTAACTTACATAATAGATAATATGTGTAGATTTATCGTGAAGCAAATTTGCTTAGCTTTTGAATACTACCTCCGTATTCTCCAAGGAGAGTTCAAAGTAGCATTTTTACTATGATTTGGTGTTTGTTTTTTCTGTTAGCAATAGCTGGATGCCTGTGATGTCAGTCAGCAGAGATTCTGGGTGCCCCCACCACAATCACAGCTGCCAGATTACAGCAGTGTTTCTCTCTGGATGGTATATTCCTGCTATTTAGTGCCAGCCAGATGGTCTTTCCCCACTCCCATACAGATGTCTCTAATGCTTATAAGAGTGCTCTCTGGCCACATCTGGAGCTAATACAGTATTATTTCCAATCACACACGTAGTGTGTCCTTTTCTAGTTTCCGCATTACTCTTCTCATTCCTAACTTTTTTTTTCTTTTTTATACTTTTCCTTTATGTCAATTGTAGCATCCAATATCTCTGCACTATTTTTCACTATAAAATTTATCATTAACAGATGCAAGCCTCCAAAATCTGGAGCCCTCTGAATAGTCAGTGTTTTCTGGACTTTCTGTTGAAGACAGAATTGCCAGGCAGGCACATGTGTGTCAGTTTTGTGGTTGTTTTTGTTTGTTTGTTTTTTTAATTTGGTAGAACTTTTTAAAAAACATTTTTTACCATAAACCATTTTGTGCTAAGGAAAATATAATTTTTTTATAAATCATACTTTCAAAATGTGTTCACTGGGTAGATAGTGGAACAGTGAGTGAGCTCTGAAACTGGAGCTGTGGTTTTGTCAGAGGGAAGTACCAGTGAACTGCAGTATCTGTCCTGTTAGTAGGAGCCATTCATACTATCTGATTGATTTAATAATGTTATCTGTTGAAGTGCTTCAGAAACAAGAGGAGGAGAGGGCAGGTGAGATTAGCAATCTCTCCACCCTGTATACTGCTCAATGAACTACCAATTAATCTGTCTGAGCGCTCTCAAGAGCTGTGCACAGGACTTAAACCCAGTTCCTGTCTGATGCTAAATGGATGTGTGCTTAATGCCCTCTTCGCATTCAGGACCTGCACAATGTCTGGGTTAAATATTGCAGATAAATATTTAGATTATGCTGCTACTTTTTAAAGTAGTTTAGTGCTAGCCATAACAGTCAGCATGAACTATGTTTTGCTCAAGCGCTGCTCGTTCTCCAGCTGCTGGTATGATGCTTTGTGACTCCCTGGAATGAGCGCCCTACTTCTCTGCACAGCTCATGAAAGCATGGGGATTTGTGCAAGGGGAGAAACTGCAGAATGCAGTGAGACCAGGGGTGTCAGGTGTTAGGTTTTGGTGTTAAGCCTCTTGTAGTAAGAAGCATCTATCACAACCTAGGCAGGGCATATGCATCCTCTGCTAAATTCAGAAGTATCTTATACATGCATCTCTACAACTTTTATAATAAAATAATTTCATAAAGCATGCTTATAACAAAGCTTTTCTTGTAAGGAGTTTACCCACTATCTTGATAACAAAAATAAACATATCTATTCATTTCATCCACCTATCTCTACACAAATATATGTATATGCACGCATACACACATGAATACATAAGTTTAACTTATTTTTTGTATCAAACTTTGAGAAAAATCAGTTTACTTCCATTAATAACTCTTTTGTAAAGTACAGTTCAGTAAAACTAATCACAGCCCTTCTCTTTGGAAGGATGTCTGTCATGGAACATGGTATTCAAAGTACTAAAATGACGCAGCTGACACATGTTTGATGGAAATTAATCAGCTGAAATAGAAGCTACAATTCCTTCAAGTTCCTGTGTTTCTGCAGACCACATAATGGACTTCCTTGCTCAGCTTACATGTTAATATGTTTTATCCAGATATAAAATAGATGGATTCTTGACACACTGGAATAACGTCTCTTCGCTCAGGTAGCAAAACACCAATTGCTTTACCTCTTGGAATGAATAGCGTCTTGTGCCAGGCTCAGGGCTGAACCTGCAGGAATTTTGCTTGTCATGAAAGAGTGATACCCCTAAGTTGAAAAACCTGCAGAGCAGAAAAGTTAAGAGTATTTTCAGCTCTTTCTGAACTGGTTGTTGTCAAGTAACTAGTGTTACCAAGTAACTACACAAACTAATTTTGAACTCAGATTTGTATCTGTTCAGGATCTTGGTAACTTTTTTGCCAAAACAGTTTGGGTGGTACAGTCCTTTCCTGCTTAAACATAATGATATGCTTACTGGCACTTTTTTTTTGCTGTAGCTTATTCTACATGTACAAAATAATTTATACAGGTATAGCATGTAAACATTCTGGTCTGTGACGTAGATAGGATGTTCTTTTTCTACTATGTTGTTGAAATGGTGCAAATTTGTGTACAGTTAAGTTCCTAAGTGCATGTTCATTTGAAATGATGGTATTTGGCCCAAAGTGTGTGGTCAGTTGGGTTTTGTTTGCTTTTCTTGGTACAATGCAGTAAGGCATGATCCTGGCTGGGCTCTCCCAGAGCTCTGTCACAGAGAAAGCAAATAACTTTGAGGGCCATCCACATAACTGCTGGTGTTTCTCGAAAGGTTTTCTTAAGGGATGTTTGTGTCAGCTGATGCAGCCACTTTGGATTGTGCCTTCATCCCTGATGTGCCAGGGAGAACCTTTGTTCTAAGGGGCCACCATGGTGTGGGAGAACCCTTTGTGCAAGAACAAAGCAGTATTGTATTGGCATGAGCCTGAAAGGGAGGGGAGGGGGCTGAAGGGTTTCTTTCAGAGGCACTGCACATATATATATCAATAGCAGCATTTTCCACATAAATTGTCCCCTTCCCTGTGACAATTCTGTGTGGGAGCTGAGCAGGAGATAAGATCTCTTTTTATTTTGTGTACATTTTTAGTGATGAATATTTGATATGATTTTCTTAATTGAAACATGATGCCACTTGTATTTGTTATAGTCTAAAGCAAAAAGCCTGGCAGTAGGCTGGACCATGATGGTAAAATTGTTCCTACGTTTTAAAAGTAACTAACAGCTTGTGCCTTACTAATTAACGCTAGAAGAGTGGCCCTAGTTATGGCAAACTATAATGAAAGCTCATGGCTGGCAAGGGTAAAAGTCCGAGCAATGTACAAGACGACGAAGTCTGGCAGAGGTAACGGGTATTACCGCTTAGCGTTCCAAATTTTACTAAAATATGCCTTTAGTGTAAACAATACATGGACCATACCCAAAACACATGCTGTAATGGAGACTGTGATAGTTTTATGATAGAGCAAAACAGGCATTTTTGGCTCACACCTGCAGCGGATCATTCAGACCATCTCTCCTCCCCACAGAGGCAACAGTGGAGAGGCAAATTCCACATCTGCAACAACAGTGTCCCTGCAGAAACATCTTGCATCTCCTCCGCAAGAGAAACATCGTAGATATCAGATTAATATTTTCCTATCAGTCTCCAATACATAAACATCACTTCACTCTCCTTCCCCAAGCTCTTGGCTTCAGCCCCATGCTAGCTGCTTCTCCTGCAGAACAAAACCATGCCACCTTCCAGAGCTGCAGTCTGGGCACTCACAGCGTGCTGTGCTATTTCATTTGGGGGGGTTTGCTACTGGGACTCCCTGGAAGCAGTTTTGTGGGGAGCTTCAAGGGCAATGTCCTTACAACCTGCTAGTGGTTTGCTCCAAAGACAGTTGCAGTTGCTTGTGCCAAGCGTGGGTGAGAAAGCAGCTGGGTTGACCAGAGTGAAGGCGGGAGGGAGCTAAAATGGGAGACCAAAGCAGGCTTCTAACAGGAAGGGGTATCTGGACTGATGAAATGAGTGTCTTGAACTTCATAAAATGGTGAAAGGAGAAGGAGAATCCAGTGAAAGGATTTGGTGTCAGAATGGGAGATCAAGGAGCCCATGGATTTGTTTTGTTTTGTTTTTTCCAGCAGCAAATATCAAATATAAACTGCTGGTTTGTTGGGCTGTAACCTTAAATGTGCATAAAAGGTTCTGCTGGGTGGGATGGATTTTGGCATCGTCCAACTTGCAGAACAAGAGGCTGAAATTCTTTGAATGGAAGTTCAGTGAAATGACTCAAACAAATACAGCCTTGTCTTGAGTTACAACCACCAGCTTATTAATGAGTTAACTTCTACTGTTTAGGTCTCTGAAAATAATTGTTCCAATTGTTGCCATTGTCCTGGATTGCGGCAGTGGAACAGCCAGTGGCTGGGATGGAAACGCTCCCGGGGCTGAAGGGGGTTGTTTCTTACCTCATTGTCAGCGATTGGCTTCAGCCACTTGCATTCCCCTCACTTGGCTGGTCTTTGTTTTGTGCTGGCTTGCGGCACATTTCCATTTTAACTGGTTTATAAATATTATTGGCTGGATCCAAGAAAAATTAGCAGTCAGGGACTTGGCCTCACAGAGCTCTGGGGCCTGTGTCCAAAAAGGTTGCTCTCCACTCCCAGCACGTATCGGTGATAGCATCTGTGGCAAATTACCCATGAATGCTTCTGTGGGCTTGTCTCTAATGCTGCTGGCCTTAGAGGCAAAGCTCACCCTGTGACAGTGCTGGGAGCCTCAGCCCTGGCAGGAGAGCGGGGAAGGCAGGGGCCATCATGGACCTGTGCAGGAAAAGGTTGCTGCAAGGCTGCTATGCTCTCCTGGGAGTTCTCTGCAGCCTGCCTCTGCGAAGAGATGAATCTGTCTTCCTCTGGTGCAGCAATGTGGGTTTCTGCCCTCTGCTAAAGATGCTTGGTTCAGGCTCCTAGGTGCACTGGTTGTGCTCTGGGGTAGCCTCGACTGGTGGCATTTGGTGGGAAGGGTGTTGCTCCCACCCATTCTGTTTGGTCCCATTGGTGATTAGTTGTGGGTGTAATGGAAGCAGGGGAAGCAGAAAATATGGTAAAGCAGACTGAGAATTTATCCCGTGCTTCAGCACAAGGTAGCATTGGTGTTCTGAGTTGAGACCATCTCTTCCCTGTGCACAGCTGGGATCCCTTGGGGCTGGAGGACACAAATTTCACATGGCTCACGTAACTGTGCTGCTCAAACTGCCCATCTGTCAGAGAGTTCATCTTGAGCTCCCACGGGCAGATGTCTGCCAAGAGCAGGGGAGCGCTCAGTGGGCACGTAACGCTGCTCTGTGGTCTCACAATCAGGAGGTACTTACCTTTGGTTCGCCTTTTTTTTTTTTTTTAATAACCTTCCCTTGAGAATTTGTAGTTATGCAGTGTTGTCTGATGTGTCTGTACTTTGTTAAATATGGGACAGCATCATTAAATGGATTAAATTGATCATCTCTCCGCGGCCCTGGAGTAGCCTGGAGGGGCTGTGGGGGTTGGCTGTAACAACGGGCAGCCGTTGTGGGTGCAGGGCCTGCTGGGTGGGTGGGCTCACTTCAGCAGCCTTGAACTCGCTAGTTGTAAGCGTTGCTAGCAGTCCGGGTCTGGCTCTGCCCAAGTGATCTACCTGCACCCTTTGCCGGTACGTCCTTGGGGATGGGCAGGTTTGGAGAGCCAAGGGCTACGTTTGTTGTAATGTTGCTTTGTATGAAGCTACTGAATTGTTTTTGCATAAAGGGCACGAGTGAATACTCTTATAGTGCTTGGAGTAGTTATGCATTTCTTGTAAATTAACTCCTATTGATCCATACTGTGTTTCGCTTTGTAGGGTCACCACTGCCTTTGATGGTGAGCAGAGAGTCGTCTAACAATGAGCTACTGGAGTCTGGATAAGAAAAGCTGTCTGCAGTACTGCAGGCACTTCTTAGTGGACAATGGTGTGTTTCACGGTAAGATACACGTTACCCTGTGTTTTTGGCTTCTTGAGTCTCCTGCGGTCAGACACAACTGGTATTTCCGAGCGGTGTGCGTGTGGAACTTGTTGGTAACGCTCCTCCCAGGGCCGATTAGCAATCGGTCCTGCACGATCTCGCCTGCGGTAACGGCTCGGAGGCNGTGTGTGTGTGTGTGTGCGCGGAGAGCCCTTCCCTCCTCTCCGGCTGATCTGGTGGGGGAGAGCCCGTCGTCCAGCCCCCGCCCCTGTGGCTGAGGCCAGCCGCACGCAGGTGCTCCCGGCAGGGAAACCCAGCTCAAGGGCTGAGCGAAGCGTTAAAGCCTGGAGAAGGGAAGAGCGGTGCTTGGAGCATAGGCAGTGCGCAGAGTGGCTTCGAGTTCAGATGGTGATTGCATTTTGGAGTGAAACGGATTAATTGTGTTCATGCGGTCTTACACTTAGTCTGGTAATTTCCTCCTGAGGCATTTCTGGAACTGCTCCAGCAAAATCTGCAGGTCTGCATCTTTTGTGCTCCTGTCGAGGAGGAATTGAAAGTGTCAGGAATAGCTTTACTTCCCAGTATTGATCAGACATTTGTGCAAAACAGATGCCTAACAGTGATCCCTAATTAGTCCCCTATTGACTCCTTACATCTTAGTCTCTTGCCATTACAGATTACATGTTACGATCATTCAGTCGTTGAAGTATCCTTCCAATAACAAAGTCAGGAAATACTCTGAAGGTATTTTGGCATTAAATACTTCCTTTTCAGGACCTCTTTTTGTATGCTTAAACTTGATATATCAACTTCACTAGAAAGCATGCGTGTTCCCCCAGGCAGGTTTCTCTCCCTTTGCTGGGCAGCTCTACCCTTGGACAGTGGGTAAGGAGCGGTGCTGAGCCCAGCCCTTGCTCCTGCAGTGGGTGAGGGACCACCAGGCTTCAGGAGCCATCCCTGCCTGCAACAGACTCCTGCAGGGCTACTCTGCTGGGACAGCTGGACCTGTCCTCCTGGGGCAGTGACTTCCTAATGCTGTTTGAGAGGCCCAGGTTTTGTATTACTTATTCCCTTTGAGACCAGTAATTAAAAACTGTCACTTTAGGGCAGATTCATGGCACTATTAATAACAGCGAGATGGAATGCCTATAAATTAAAGATAGAAATACTTATCTTTTTCAAAAGCAAAGGTAACTTTTTCCCTAGAGAATGTACATCTCAATTTTCACTGTTTGTCAGGAAGCTGGGAAGTTTGCAGCTTGCAGAACCACAATGCAACCCACTGTAAACCAAATGGTATCTACGTTTTTGTCACTACATGTATCTACATGGTTATGTCACCATCAATGAAGCTAATGGTGTAGTGCAAGAATTAATCATTTGTCAATTTGTGCATCTTCTTAATGAAGCGTTAATCGGAGGGAATACCGTTTTCCCCGTACTGCTTTTTTGTTGCCCATAGCACTGCTAGATCTATTTGGGACACCAGAAGAATGTTAGTAACTTTTCTGTAAGTCAGTCTGACAGCAGCGTTGTCATATTAATTCATCTGTGCATTATATTTGGGACATGCGTTACAGGGAAGATGGTTCATGAATCTGTCACTGGTGAACCTGTCATGTCCGGGCACAGCTGCTCTGCTTCTTAAATGAAACTGAGCTTTGTTCCTGGGATTTATCAGGCCACTTGTGCAGTCCCACTGATTTTGGTGGGATCTTATTCCTTCTGAGTTCTCTCTGACACTGTGGTAGGACAGAATTGTCTCTGAGATGTCTTCACCCAGATTCCCCCTTCGCTGAGTTTGAGCACTCTTGCAGTGTTTTGGTAAATGCCTCTTAACCACACTTTTCTCCAGGCAGCAGTCTGCTCTCGAGCATGATTGTGTAACTGGAGCAGCTATGTTTTGGATGTGTATTTCCAGTTTTGCCATTCCAGATCAAGTGAAAGAAAAGTCTGGTCCATACTCTATGACTCAAGGTGATATTTTATAGTAGAGCAGCATGATGTCTTTATCCTGCTAATGGCACAAAGACTGGGTAATGATCCATTAGCACCAGTCCAGTAATCCATAAACAGCGATTGGAGTGATGAGTCTGCAAAGTGATAATCATCTAAAGTGGAAGACATAATTAGCAGGAATCGTAGACCAGAAAGATTCTATGGTTTAATTTATTTGTCTTTCATTCATGACCAGGCAGGATTAATTATTTTTCCTTAGCAGAATCCTTCAGGGCTTCCCATTTGTCTCCTCAACCTAAGGAAGACACTGCAGTGACAGTTGCTTTCGCTCTGAGTGTGTGGAGGGAGCTGAAGTCCCGCTGGAGAGTGACAGAGGTGGCAGTTCCCAGCAGCATCATGTAAGGAGACGTGCGCATCCCCAGGAATTGGCATGTTGCTCCTGATGCTTGAGAGAAGTTGGTTTCCTTTAGATTGTGCTGATATAGATAAAAGGGTTGATGGAGTTTCTTAAGGATTTGCTTTTTGTCCGTGAGCTTTCTGATTTGGTAGGTCCTGACAAAGGGCATTGGGTGGGTGGGGGTGAGCGGGCTGGCTGCTCACCCCCGTTCCTGATGGCAGCCTTGCAGTTAAGGTTGACCAGTTCTCTTTGTCTCGCTCAGAGAGACCAAGTGGGACTGAGCAGTGAACTTTGGACTTTGCATGACTAAGCAAATACCAAACTACTACACTGGGATTTACCTGTGTCTGAGATCATATTTTCTCCAGCAGACATAAGGAAATTGTACTTGTTTAAAACTTTTTTAGTCCACTGGGAAATTAGGAAAGAAAATCTAATGTGATCTCTATGTGGGAAAGACACTGTCTGTGAGCAAGGAAAGTACTGTGATCCAACACCTTGTGATTTGCTGATGTTTCACTGCTTGGTCTGTATGTGTCCAGGTCTACTGTCTATTAACTCTAATTTACACAGTGTTTTCATTATTTTTTTTTAAATCATTACTACTATAGTTTCATATTCTGATATTGAAAGCATGACTCTCATGGCTCTTCAGGGAGCAAGCACACAGAGCTGTTGATTAGCTTATTTTTCTATGTTTATGAACGCTAATATTCTGTAATTGTTAAACAGAAAGAAGCTGCGACGTGTTTAGCAAATAGCTGATATTGTCTCAGCAGTTCTGAAAGTAGCTGTTCATACTTATTAGTCAGTTACTTATGCCAATTATCTTAAGTTCTCTCAGAAATATAAACCTTTTGTTTAAATCACTTTTCCATAATTGTAATTAATTCTCTCTCTTAGTTTCTAATTTTATCTTCTGGCCTCTCCATCTCTTTCCAGACCTGTGTCAACAGGGACTTGACCGCTGTTGGTCGGATGTTATGTTAATTCAGTCTTGCTCGTATTATCTAAACGGCAATCTTTCATGCAGAGCAATGAACTAATTCAGTTCTGTCAGGCCTGTCTGGAAGGTCACATTACAGTGGCATGGTTATTATCTGTAACTGAACCTGTAATCTGGAAGAACTGTTGCACCTCAGGTGCAAGCCGGCCAGATTAAAATACCCCACCACATCAGCTGGTGTTCTTAAAAAGCATGGGAACATCCGTCTCTGTGAGAGACTTCAGGACTGGAAGCGTCTGCAGAGGCACGATACAAACCTTTCCACTCAACTGCATTCATCTCTGGTGTTTCCTTCATACCCTTCTGGGACCTGCAGTGCTTTAAGAACCTGAATATATGGTATTCCTTTTGTTCACCTCTAAATGAGGTGTTTAAGTGCAAGAAACTCCTGTGGACTGCATCAATGAGACTGCTGAAGCTCTCTGTTTATTAGGAGTGGTTTAAACATCTTGTTTTGTGTTTAAAAAAAAAAAACAACAACCAAAAAACAACAAAACAGGAAACCACAAAAAACCCCAACAAAAAACCCCTAACAACCCCCCAAAAAACAACCCAGAAAATCTAGCCAAAGGGAAAATGAAGCCCCAGCTTAGAGCAGAAATGCCCAAATGAGACTGCAGCACTGCAGGTATAAGCTGTTGGGGTGCACGGTGCCTCTGTATGAACGTCAAAGAATGCTGGAAGATGAGCAGTGAACACTTCCGCTCCAGTGTGGGAGACCATCAGCTGCAAGCAAGGAGGTGGTGGAGGACAAAGCATGTAAGATACAGCAACGGGAGGACAGCACCTTGCTCGTGTGATGCATTAGTTGCAGGCAGATGCAATTTTGAGTGTTGTGGAGTAAGATGAAGGTGTTACTGCTGTGAGGCCCAGCGCTGTTCTGGTCAGCAGTATTCGAGCAAGGGGAGATAGGGAGCAGGCAGAGAAAAGAACTGCAGAAATGGAGATGAGATGAGTCTGGGTTTTTTACCTGGAAAATTAAAGAGTGAGAGAGGATGTGACTGCTGACTATAAATGCATTGTGACGGGAAAGCTCAGGGAAGAAAAAGCGTATTTAAACTGATGAGAAAAGTTGGCACAAGAGCAAGTCAAAAATTGTCCATGAATATATAGACAGGCACAGGAAAAAATACCGTACTTTGAGGTGGAGATTGGTAAGTTTTGGAAAAACTGTTAAAGCATCTTATCTGTGCTCTTGCTCCGACGTTGTAATTAGTAGCAAGCACATATTGGCCAATGTGAATATAAGGCTGGAGAACTATTTAAGTGGTCCCAACTCAATTCCTGTGTACAGTAAACAGCAAATACAAACAGTGGTGTTTCCATTCCATTCTGGAAAATGCTGCTGTACACAGATCAGACTGCTCTCTACCACAGTATAATGATGCTTTGAGATACTTGGATGTTGTTAGGCAAGAAAACGTATCGATACACAACTCTGCCTTTCCACAGGGCTTTAATGCTTTGTCTTTGAGTAATGACTGAACATTCATACGTGTGATGCTGAATTGCTATAGGCATCAAAATTGCCTACAGATTTCTCATAAAATTATAATTTTATTAGGAAAAGCTGCTAATAGCTGCATTTGCAGGATATTAAAATTCTTATCTGTTTATGTCTGAAAATTTTTGGTTACAGAAGTGGAGGTTGCTGCTGTGTCCTATACTCTAGGGAGTCTTATCTGCCTAGAAGCAAAAATGTCAGTTTTCTTCAGTAACAGCAAGATACAGCACTGTGTGTGCACACAGAAAATAACAAACTGAAGACAGATCTGGGTTTAAGCTATTTTAGCAGTTTCTGTAGAATAGAGCAGATAAGCAATTATAATGTTTGGAATAGCCTTGAGGACTTGATGAACCTACTTTCTTTTCCTTCCTGTGCAAACAGTACCAAAATACAAAGTACATTGTGCCTCTAGGCTTGGAAGAAGATTTTTTTTTTTTATTATTATTTTCTCAGGGTTTTCAAGCTGTAAAAGTGGATCATATTTTGTTTATTTGCTGGCAATAACAATGTAGGAATGGCTCTGGTGTCAGACCAAACATCCATCTACTCTGCTAGCAGATGTTTGGGGCTAAAAGTATAAAGGAGGGGGGAAATAACAACAGCCCTTCCTGTGGGCACGCTCCTCCTAGTCAGCAATGTAAGTACTTCCCCAGCCAGAACCTGCGTCTGCATCACTGCTTTTGTTAACTTTACATCTGGTAAGCTTTTTCTAAAGTTTTTTTTGAATTCACTCTCTCTTTTGACCATCTAGGGTTATTAAGCCAAAATTTATGTTGGTTGGTGTAAACCTTCTGTTTGAAGGGAAACGGTCCTTACACACAGCCGTGCTGCATTTAGACAAATGGCTGGAGCAGGTTTGGTTGCTCCATTACTTCACCTGTCAGAGACCCCTGACTGGATGTGCTGAACCGAGGGCCAAGCCTGTGAAGTAGATAGGTACTTAAGTAATGTTAAGCGTTTTGGTAGCTTTGAATGTCTGCATTCGAATGTCTTACTGAGGAATTGGATGGAGAACACTGTGGTGGTAACACTGCCTTCTGCCCCTGGGAAAGGAAAAGCGTCAAAAATGGGAACTTCATTCTAGACTTCAATATCGAGGTCCTGAGCCACTGCGGCACAGCTTTGGTGCAGTGCTGCCATGGATATCGATACTCTCACTTACCTTAAATGGCACTTTGAGACAGGCCACTCCAACATTTGTCTTGTGCGGGCACTAAGCAAACAATATTTTTCAGTAATTATTTTGCTGTCTGACAATGTGCAGTGACCTGTGAACTTGCAAGGGAAGTTGCAGACTGCTGATCTGGATTCCTGCGTGTGTCCTTAGTTTCTTCTCTCAGGAATGTCCAGCTCATCGTTCAAAAGGTTCTTCCAAATCGCCTGCTTCTATACGTTCCAAGTTAAGAGGGGAGAGACACTTACTTAGCCCAAGGCAATTGCTTCTTTTGTGAGATCATCTCAAAGATTTCCCAAATATAATGGATACAATTGTGCACCACCTTTATTAGATGAACACCTACTGCTGTTACACAAGCAGTTTTGGATAGATTCACAAGAGATTGTTTATGGCAGGTGTTATGGTAGTGGTTTTCCATCTGTTTCAGTCTGAGAAGCTGAGCTTTTGTGCAAGTTCTTGTAGGATTTTTTTTGCTTCAGTGATCTTGAACTTTTATGCCCAATGAATGGGAACAAAAAAAAGTAAAACATAATGCATTTTATACAGTAAAATGGTCTATTTTGGTTATTATTTGGGGGGACAATATTAAATGTTTGCCAAATTGCACATATACATTAGGCTTGATGCTTACTGATGGGCAATGCTTTATAATTAGCTCTGCTGAAGCCTTGTGCAAGCTGTATGCTTGAGGCTACAGTGCTAAAGATGCCAGATATAGACTGCAGAACTCAGGCTTACATCTAAACAGTGAACTTCAATTTAAGTTTTATAACGATGCTTGGGAAAGCAAGACAAGTTAATAGTGCAGTAATTTATAATTGAGTTTATATTCTGATTAATGTAGAGAAATATCAGCAATTCATTCCTTGAGACAACCAGACATAACTGAAAATGTATATACACGAAGGGCATTGAAGAATTTATTTATTTAAGTTCACATAGATTAAAAAAGTGCCTAAAATGCCTGAAGAAACTGCTTCTCGGTGCTTTGTTGAATGGGTAACTACCTTTAAGAAACCTGTGTCTATCCCTAGATGCATCTTTTGGTGAAAGGAATAGTTTCATGTGTAGGATCTATCTCGAGCCAGTGTATCAGGCTGTTGAGTTCTAATAGCAAGTGGTTTTTTTCCCACCTCCCTCCCTTCTTTGTATGTTTGTCAGCTTTCCAAAGAGCCATGTCTTCATTCATGACAAATGAGTAGAGTTGATAAAAGCTTTAATCTGATAAAAATGGCAAGTTTTTTGTGCAGCTAGTGTAAAGTTTTATTCATTGCTAGCTGACTTTTCACGAGGAGGGTGTATTCCAGTTTAGGTCTAAGATTAAATTTAGATGATGAGGATGTTGTTATCTTCTTATTTCATTGTCGACTTACTGTGAGAAGTAAAAGTTCCCTAATCAGCTTTTCTTCCTCTTGAGCAGAATTAGTCTTTGTACCAGTTTCCAGCTATTTTGACAGTGAAGAAGGAAAAACCAATGAGCCAGAAAATTAATATTCTTCTGATGCTGTGATTTCAAAACTATTAGTTGAATCATATTTCCATTTATGGAAAATGAATATTTTGCAGTAGAACTTCCGCTGTCGTGTGTCTGTCCAGTAATCCAAGCCTTGTGAGTTATGGGGTTTAGTGTTCAAAAATTGGGCTTCCATTTTTTGCAATTTGGCAAAGGCCAGCGCTTTTGGTAATCAGTTTTCTTTAATTGTGAATGGGGATGTAGCAGCTGCCCAGTGCCACAGGCAGGTTCGGGTGCTGCCAGGCTGTGGGCAGGGAAGACAATCTCCTGTGTCTTGGGATGCAGGCAGGGCTGCACCGCAGCTGGTTCTCCAGCCACGACTGCTTCGTAGGGATTGCACAATCCAGCAAGAGAAGGCTTGGCATGCTCTGATTTCTGAATCCATATAGCATTTAAGCACTTCTGGTTTTAAAATGAACTTTATTTTGAAGACAAAATAATAAGGAATGTATTAATCATCGGGCAAGCTTTCTTACGGAGCAGCTTTGGTGTTAAAGATGCTTGTGTATAGCTCCTCCTGTAATTAATAGAATTATAGGAGTGTGGAGTAATTTGCACTTAACACATTATCAAGGACAATCTGATATATCAAGAACTATGGAGTGGTGACAGTTTATTTTTTGTTGTTGTTGAATTGCAACTATAGCACAACAATTCATTTGAATGTAAATGTATTGACAACTATCTAGAGGCTTCAGAGTGATGACTTCATCCATTAATCTTGTGAACTGAGGTGTGAACCAGTGGTTGGGCAGTGATGTAGCTGTTCCATTTCCCTCGTTATAACTGAGAATGACACTTCTCTCTGCAGAGCGAGACTTCAGTTGGAAGTGTGAGTAGAAGCACAAACTTTGAGTGCAGCCAGGAACAATCCTGCAGTGGATTTGTGGGATTGTTTCATTGTACAGATTTGTAGATGTAGTCAACCTGTATCTTGCAGCATGCTGTGATCTATAGTGACATGTGGTAACTGTGGTATGTCTTAATATTTCTGTTAGCAACAGCTAAGAAATAATGATTTCTCAGTAAAATGTGCCAACTCCACTTGTATCTTACCTCCCATCTCACTCAAGTTCTACAGGCATGTAGACCTATGTTTTTCTTTCTTTTTTTCCCTTCCTCCTCCCAGTCACACTGTCTCCTGTGTAACTTTTTCCTAGTGTGCACTTGACAAATTCTGTCCTCTTTTATTGCTGTCACAATCTTTGAGAAAACAGCTGGGGATCCCTTTGGCGTGCTGATGTAAAGGTCACTGTGTAAAAGCCATCTGAATAGTGAAACAATTAGAAAACACAGTAAATCAAAGATGCAAAGCATCGTGTATGGAGCCTACTTTATTCTTGCCATGCTTTCCAGCACTGCGTCCCCTTGGGCTCCATCATAAGTAAGTGCAATTTATGCAAGTCTGAATGTTTCTGTCATTGTTCCACACTGACTGTAAACCTACTGATTTCTGTTGTGTTGAGCTGGTTTACACAAGCACTGTGTTTAGCCAGTAGCGTGGTAATTTTTATAGCTACTGGGAGAGTTAGTGCTCGGCATCTCGCAGGAGACTACTTGTTCTTACGAAATCAAATGCTCAGTGATGCATAGACTAAACCACTTGCAGGCTCTGTGCTCGAACTGGCCTGATTCTGCAGAATGGCTGTTCCCCTTTAAGTTAGCGACAGACAAGAGGAGGGGGCACAAAACCTGGGGGAAAAGGAGTTCAGTCCACAGTGGTTCTCTCCTTCTGCCTCACAGAATCCAGTGGCTGCAGATGCTGGGAGTTACTTTGGAGTGAGAGTTGTTTTTCTCTTCTGCATTCAGCCTGCATCACTCTCCCATTCTTTATCTGAAGTATGGTAATCTGCTCCTGCCTGGCCTCCCTAGGTGCCAGCAGGATTTCCTTGTGCTTGCCTACAGAGCTCCGCTTCCCAGGCGTTACGCACGCTTAATGCCCGGAGCATCTGAATCGCTGTGCTATGCATGTGTGTGTCATACCAAAAGTAGTCGCTGCTCCTGCATTCCCACAGCAGCAGCACAGAGCAGATGCTTCTAGCTTCCCTCTCAGCCTGTGCATTTCGGTTTTGAAGAAAGTTGCCTAGTATTGTCTCTGGATTTGTGTTTTCCTGTCTTTTTGTTATGGACCACGAAGATTTTGTCGTTCCTCATAAAGGGCAGTGCTGGCAATGTTCTTCTGTACTTCTAAGGATTGCTTTCCAAATGTTTTAGCTCTGGAGACATGAAGATTAAATTGAGGCTTCCCTGAGAATTTTCATTCTACTTGCCAATAATGCATGAGTTACAAATTTAATGGCAGACCTTGAAGTATATAAAAATTTAAGTTCAGAAAAAGGTAAGGATGTTTGAGTTTGGAATTACTGTAGTAAGAGCTCATAACATTTCTGGAAGTGCTTATAGAAAAATGAGGTAACTTGATCCTTAGGATTGGTAAGTTACATTCAGTATTTATGTGGACGTTATTAGTATGTTAAATGTATGTATGCATATATATTTCTGAATATTTAAGAGGAAAACTTGGTATTTTTGTATTGACTTGAAAGTACATTTGTCCATGAAAACACGTGGATTGTATTGAGATACTGCTCCTATGGTATGGACAAACTGCATTTGAGTGTCATCTTAAATTATTACGAATGTATTTACCTTTAAAAAAATTCTTGACATTTTCATCTATTGGTCACTTTGCTGTGGCATAGCTTTTTAAGGAAAAGAGCTTCTGTTTGGATTTGTGGGTTTTTCTTTTTTTTTTTTTTTTTTTTCTAGTAGCACTTATACTATAGCACGTATGTAAATGATGTGTAAAATTCTGATCAAACAGCATTGGATGAGAAAGATGTGTCTTTTCAAGACCTGTAGGAGGATGATAAAGGAAGACATCTTGAATAACTTTCTTCAGTAACTTGTAGTTTATATTTTCTGATTTTGTTCAGTTTAAGTCAGTGCTGGATGGAAAGTGGTAATTAGTTTAAGCCTCTAAGTGGATATAGAGTAAATGCTATAGAGAGAAGGAGAAATCATGGTAGATAAAGCTTATTTTTGTATTTTGCTCATCCTTAATGATGTTGGGTTTTGTGCTTTTAAAGAAAAAACTTACAAAATAAATTTAGCAGAGCTGACTTGTCAAAACTGAGTAGTTCAGAAGACATTTTCTAACAAGATTATCTATAATTTAAAACCAAACTGATGAAAAAAAGAAGCCACCAAAAGTCATGGATTGTACTTTGAAATACCATTTTACCCACTATGAAGCATGTTAAAAAAAATTTAAGGGCAGTGTTGGGGGTCGATAGATACTGATTTTTTTTTTTCTTTGTATTTAGCATGGATGATTTTTTCATAAATTTTTTTAACTAGGGAAAGTTACTGGCAATAGACACAGCTATTGTATAAGAAATAAGAAAAAGTCAATTATTAGTATATCTTCTCAGGGAAGGGCCTTCTGTGTTGGAGTTGGTATGCTACGGTTCTAAATGCTGTATTTTTATTTTGGAGGTTTTGTTTATACAGAACTCTACCTAACCATATGCATCAAAGCTTAATGTAAAGGAGACCAGGTGTTACTCCATCTGCTTTCTGAGATGCAGAAGGTAATGGATATGCCCCTATTTAATAATGTACAAGAGCTAGCTTATTTGAAGGGGTGTTTGGTTTTTTTTTTAACAGTCCTAGAAGAAAAGCATCAGGTTTAATTTTTGAAGCTTGTGTAAATGTGTGTGCATGTGTAGATAAACACATTTCATACCAAAGTATTCAGTTGATGGTGAAATTCTGTACGAGATCATTTTGTAGTCCCTTTTCCTTAGCTAGATATAACAGGCACTGCTAAATTTCTGTTAATCTTTTCCAGTTCGTAGCATTACCATTTCTCTGGTGGAGGCAGTTAAAGGATGCAGAAGCAACGAGAACAATGCAGTGTCCCTTGCATCCAGGTTTGGCCGCTTTGGTGGCGTTGCAGCAGTGCTTGTGGGGTCACAGCTGGGCTCCTGGGGTGCCCCCACACGTAGGAGGGGTGACATGACCCTCTGCAAGCGCAGGCTTTGGATGTCGTGTTTTGTGGGTATGAGTATATTCACATGCTTGATGGTGGAAGAAGGCAGAGTGCCCTATCTCCCTCCTTGTTCAGGCCGGTGATTACTTTAGCTTGCCGGCGCTGACACTGATAACAGCAGGATCACACCCCTTGCACAATTTATGCACATAAGAGCGCTTGTATGATAGCGCCTGGGTAAAGGGATAACTGACCCAGCAGGTGCTGTGTGTGCCATCACTGGCCGCCTGTCAGGCTCTGCTCCGTGATGAGTGCTTGCGGGAATTTGCCGCTCCGTGCCTGCCAGCAGTTTGGCCGTAAGTTTGTATGTGACTGCTAACTGCTGAATGGGAAACGCGCTTGTGCTCAAAGAGGGTATTGGCAGTGGGACATTAATGGCATGGCATGGCGTGGGAGGAGCAGTGCAGGCTTCCCTTGGGTCTGGGTCTCTGGCTGACGGGCGGTGGTACTTTCTAGTAACCTTCTTGTTACTGCTTGAGCAGAACACTAGGGATGCAGTCAGTACAGCTAAGCGGAGAAACAGCAGTGAACTACATCGCGTTTCATTCACAGCAGCCTTTTTAAAGGTCATTATTACTGGTTCTTTGAGACACTTGTATCTTTACATCTCTCCAAGCACCTGTAGAACGGGTATTAAGTATGGACTCTTAATAAGCCATTAAGAACGACATAGTGTTCTGAGCTGATATGCAAGGCATCAACCTCCTGCTGTGAAGATCTTGGTCTCCCACAGGTTTAATTCCAATAATGGCTTGAATCTATCACAGCATTATATGTACTCACAATCAATTAGTATATGCACATGGCAGCTTTGCAAAGTTTAAAGCCTCTGGGTTTTGGCATGTTCAGAGGCTGTTACCCGGTGTGAAGTGAAACGTGTCACCTGCCAGCCTGGAGTGTCACTGCCGTGTGGCACCGGGGTGTGCCGGGTCCCTCCGTGCCACCAGTGAGGTTTTGGAGGATGCTGGAGCTGGATGCTGAATGCTGATGGCTCCATGAGAGGTATCTAAACTGCTTCTGCAGACCCAAGGGTGTGGTAGACCAACTAGTAACTGGGTTATATGCTTGTTAACTACTTTAACTACTTTCTTTTTTGTTTGTGCTTATGAGTTAAATATACTTTTGTTTCAATAAATCTGCAGAACAGTGTCATCATGTGAAACTGAAAAGGTTCTTAGGGTTTGCTGAAGAACTGTGCCTTTCTGAAACAACGTGGCATAAACTTAAACCTGTTACACTAACTCTTTCACTGCTTTGATGAAGACTACAATGGCCAAATGCTATATTGGGATCGACATTCATTGATGTCAGTGTTGTGGCATGCAGTAGCTTGGTGAAACCAGGGGGGTTGGTGAAGGGAGCTTGCTGAAAGAAGAGTTCACAGCTTTTTCCAGCACTGAGCTTACCTGCAAGAGGAAATGTATGTGCTTGTTTTTCCTCTTTACCATACGTTTAGCAGGAGTCCCTTAAGAAACTGGTGTCTTAGAGAACAGCCTGTCAGTGTGCAGGCAGCATTTGGTGCTGGTGTGTGTGCTGCTTAAATGATTGAAATTAAAGTTCTAGGAAGCCATAAGCTGGCTTTTTTATACAAGTGGCAGGAAGCCCTGCTCTAGGTGAGGAAGTTTGTGCTTATTCTGTGTCAGGTTATTGGTATCCTCAGCAGTATAACAGATAACTGATTTGGAGACATCTCACATGTTACCAATAGAAACATTGATCAGCATGAAACTCAGCTGCACAGAACATCATTATTTTTGGTAATAAAATTACTTTGGTGTTTGAGACTGTTGATTCATTGTTTGTCCACAGATGACTCACTGTTGGTGACTTGCACCAAGGTAATTTGAGAACAGAATAGATAAACATGTTTCTTTAGCAAAATGACTTTGAGGAGTGTGAATAAATTATTTCATATGATCAGTTGCACTGTAGTCTTCATTCATTACTTTTAAAGGTTAATTAACTCCACCTTCAGTTCTGCTCTGCTTTTTCCTCTCCTACTCTCTAATCGAGCCCCAGATGTGGATTTATTTGGCAGCCTGAAGGGGAAGCAATGCTCCCTCCAGCCCAGTTGCTGTCACAGCCCAGCATGACGAGTGTGCTCCAGGTCCTGGGGCCTGGATCCCTCTTCCACCCACTCCATCCTGCAGCTGCTCTTGTGCCCTGGGATTTATTCCCCTCACCAGGCTGTGATGCTGTCTAGGTGCCAAGATTGCTGTGACATATTGCTATTTGCTGATAAATTTGCAGACATCAGAATTCACTGTGCTGAAGCTGAGACATTTTATTCTCCACATACCTCCCCTGTGGGGACAGGAGCAGGCTTTATGAAGGGTATTCTGGTGGGGTTTTTCTGGTTTGGTTTGGTTTTGTTGGAGAAGTTAAAGCGGGGTGAGATATAAAGGAATGGCATATTTTTCTCAGGGAGGGGGTGCTGAGGGGATCTGGCCCAGCTCAGTATGTTGCAGTGGGAATTATGTTTCATTGAAGTCCTGCGTAGTATGTAAAGGATCAAGGAACAGGGATGATATTTAATGCTGTACAAGAGAGGCAGGCTTAGAACAAGACATGCTTGGTTCTCAGGCATATGAGCCTTCTTTATGTACTTATTGATTTTTAGAGGGCAGACATGGGATTCTGGAAGAGAAAGAGCTTGTGGCTTACTGTTTTCCACTGCGAGCTCTGCATCCAGAGGCACAGCTCCTGGGATGCCTTTCAGGCTGTTCTTTATCGATTGCTGTGAGGCCTCAGAGGAGGTGCTCCTGTCCTAGCACTGCTGAGGAGTGCGCACAGCTTACTCAGCTGAGCTCTGAAGTGAGTTATTGACGTCCTTTCTGATACCTGAGCAAAAGCTTACCTAGCAGACAGGAGACCCTGGGGTTTCCTTTGGAGATACGGCCACAGACCCACAGAGCGATGTCTCATGTTCCTTGTGAATGGTTATGGCAGTGTGAGGATGCTGCCCAAAAAGCCAAATGCTTCCCTGCGCTTTGCTTGTCCTGAAACCTGCTACTGAGTCTGTCAGGGCAGCACATCCAGACCTGTCCACTCATCCTCCTTGTTGGCAGGTGTAGTGGAAACTACCCTCCTGTGTTTCTTCCTGTCTGCTGCTGCTTCCACTGGGTCTGTAGTGTCGTCACCAATTGCTGTGCCCTCCCTGCTGCGGGATCCTCTCACAGTAATGAGCATTAGGATGTGCAAACTTTTTAGCTGTGTTTGCTTAACAAATCTATGTTTCTTGTTCATTCTGATGTGACGATGTGTTTTGGCAGTTGGCCATGTCTGTGGTTAAATGAGTGTGCTTTCAGTGTAGATAAAGAGCTAATTCTGTAGTCTTAATGGAAAACTTACAGTCCTCAGTCATGCTGGGTTGCAGTGCCACCAGAGCTCTCAAAATGAGCAGCTTTGATGCAATCTAGAGATATTTACTGTATTTCAGGAACCAGTAGCGATAATGTTCCCCTGTAAGCTGTTGCACAGTCGGTCTCTCGGGTCTGTGTTGGCAGGCTGTTGTCTGTCGAAGATGCTTCTTTACGGATGAGTCCTAGAGCTGGGATCCCAAAGCCTTGTGACTGCTGAGGCCCTCAGGATGCTTCAGCAGGGGATGTGTCCAGCAGGACCACAGAGGAGTTTCTCCTGCTGCACTGTCTGTTCATCAGCTGCTTTCCAAAGTGCCGCTGGAATGAAACCTGGGCTAATTTCTTGAAGATAACAATTAGAAGTCTGCTGAGCTAGCAGAAGGAAGGTATCCTTGAGCAGAGGTGGAAAACATGCATTATTCACTCTATCTGGGGGCTGCTGTCTTGGATTTCAGTTGATGTACTGAAGTGTAGCTCTCAAAAAGGGCATCATAGTCCCTGTAAATAAGGCACTGTCCCAGCAAGTAATTTTCTGCATTGCACAGTACTCTGTAAAAGATACTCTCGCTGTAGGAACAAAACTTATGATTAAGGATCATTAAAACTCTTTTGGGATTATATTGTAGCGCCAAGTCTTTGTTTTGATGCTTCTAGTTCCTTTCTGATCTCTAAGTGCAAGAGAGGAGGGGACCTCAGGCTGGGAAAGGACTCTGGGTGCTCCCATGGCAAGAATAACTAATTATTGTCAGGGATCAGCTGTGCAGAAGGCATATACCAAAACCTTCACTTGTAATATGAAAATAAGATGAGTTAAATTGATCCAGCATGAGTTGTTTTTCAGATTTATCGACTTTCATTGATTGTAGGCCATTCACAATTGTTTTGAGTAGTTACCAGCCTTTGGTGTCTCTGCTGATGTGTCTGACTTTCTTGAGGATTTCTTGAGACTTGCAGAAGTGTGAGAGATTGTCCATCTCATCTCCATGGACTTCACAGAGATTATGATTAAATCCACTGTAGGAAGCTTAATGTAAAATTCCGTGAAGAGTTGGAAGAGTTTCTGCAAAGCAAATTAAAATCTGGCATAAAATATGAGATGTGGCTATTAAAAATGGTCAATTCCCGTAGACCTGCTTCTGTGATCTCTGCTTTCCTGGGCTTTTTGGCTGTTATGTAACAAAACTGCAATCAACAATTTGATGATATTAGTGGTAAGCTGTGTAGTGTGCTGGATATTAGTGCTGTTCTATGGGATTTAGATAAAATGTGCTCTCTGGGGGATGGGGATAGGGAGTAAATGGCTTTTAATGGCATTAGCGTAAAGGCAAACTTACAGCACACTCGTGATGAATAAATGACTGCAAAATAGGGTGATGAGAAGAGTTTGGACAACTAAGAATGTTTTTTTTGTGATGGCATCCAGAGTATCCTCCCTACCTGAATCATGATAGTTTAATTGTGTACTGCTCTCTAGTTCAGATGTGTGTGCACTTTTTTCTTTGTTTTTCTGTGCCTACTTCTGGGAATGTGCATCTATGCCAATAAAAAATGGACTCCAAGCTGGATCCCGATATGTGATTCCAGTGACAGGAGCATGCTGGGACTCTTCTGTCACCCACCAACTGTCTGCTTGGACAATACCCTTCATAACATGCTCTAACTTTTGGTCAGCCCCGAAGTGGTCAGGCAGTTGGGTTAGGGGATCGTTGTAGGGTCCTTCCAACTGAAAATATTCTTTTCTATTCTACTTTTTATATAACAGTCACACTCAGAGTTCAGTTTTTGTAATTTTAAATCTGAGAACTTGGGGGTTTGAATAAAGTGAAATAAACCATGTTTTCTGTAGCGTAAGAACACTTACCTTAGGGTGGTGAGGTATAGGGTCCTGTTCTGGTTCTTGGGAGACTGCAACACAATGAATCACAGGAGATGTCCACAGAAGTGCTGGTGGTCACAGACTCGTTTTGGCTGGAAAAGACCTTTAAGATGAAGTCCAACCACTAACCTAACACTGCCAAGTCTACCACTAGTGGTGGAGGTCATGGGGATCTTTTGGGTTTTTTTTCCTCTCTGGAGAAAGGAATGAACAATGTACCTGCAAAGTATGTAGTAAAACAAAAAATACTGAGCGTAGGGGAGAAGAGCTGATGTTGCAATTGAAAAAGTGACTTCTGCATTTTATGGGTTTCTTTTATCTCCTCAAGCTTAATGTTGGCTTAATGCAGCTTGCTGCATATAATTTAAAAAGGTAGTTTATATCCTCTTCCATAATTGTACTTCTCATCATTTGGTAATGCTCTTTATACCTTATTTAATCTTTCTGGTTTTTCAGATGGCTGTAACATTAAGTCCATAAAAGCAAGACGTGAGACTAAACCTTTTTTCTTTCAGTTGCACTTTGAAATATTAATTTCTTAATATATAGTAATGTAATGGGGAAATTTAAGAAAGAACTGGTTTTGTGGACAGCAGTAAATTTTTTTTTTATTTCTTTTTTATAAAGACAGACAATCTATCTCTCAACCTGAGTGGTGTAAGCCTTTTTACTCAGTTGTAGGACACTCTTCCTAAAGCTATGAAATATATTCATATCCTACTGTATTTTTGTTAAAGGCCTACTGTATTAACTCCCCGAGAGTTTGCTGTGAACACTTGAGCTGTTTGCGTGTAGCAGTTGCACGCACTGCCCTTTGCCAAAGTAGGTTTTAGTGGCTTGTTGTTGTTGAAATAGTTAACATCATCCCTTTGCAAGTAATGGTTCTTTGAAGGCAATGGTGGAAAAAAGAATGATTTTTAAAGTGAAATCCCACTGAAACTGGCTAAAAAAGTGAAATAAACCCCTGTTCACCCAAAACCTGTACTCCATCAAGATTTCGCTGCAGGCCTTTGGCAATAGAGAGTTTTACCACTAATGGTTACGTAATAGTATTTTCTTGAATAACTAAACCCCAAAACACAGCAGCAAAATATCTCAAGCCTGCTGTTGCTTCTTTTCAGGGTTATGTGACTGAAACAAAGGGCTGGGGAAGCTTTTCAGGGCTGAGGGCACAGCAAGACCAAGTGTTCTGGAGTTGGAGCAACTCAGAAAATCTCTGAGCAACATTGGCTGTCATGCACAGGCGATGGGGGCAGCTGGTGCACACCGAGCATCCCAGCCGGCGTCCTTCGGGTGCCGGTGCTGCTCCTGCACGGTGCCTGCCTGTTGGCTCCAGCTCTGAAGTGACCAGCATATTTATTTAATCTTGGATGAACGTGTTTTGTGGGGAGGGGATGTTTGTTTCACCACTGTGATGTGCCTTGTATATCAAAGTGCATTTCTATTTTACTGAAAGTGCTGCCAGGGATAATGTTTTCATTCCCTAAATATTTTCCTTCTAGTATCAGCTAAAGGGTCCAGCATGCCTTAAAGGCTTTGTAGTAAAGCGGAACAGCAGGCAGATGTGCATGCTGTGACTATCACTGTTGAGAATTAAACCAAATTAATTGCAAACTATTGAAGAAGAGGACTTGTACAGGGAATGGCTGTTAAACCTGTGAACAGAGCTGTAACTTTCTGTGAGATTCTCACAGGGCGCAGTGCTAAGCTATTCCCTTGTTATTAAAGACCTGATTGCACATGGGGATAGATTAGAGTTGGACGGAAGGTAGCGTTGGCTGATTTGGGGCGGATTAGAGTGCTTTTTGAACGTAAGGCCGCGTCTGGTTAGTGGTCAGAGTTCCAGCTTAGTGTTCCCAGGCAGCAGCTTGATTTATTCAGCAGCAAGGAGCAGTGTTGTCAGGTACAATAAATAGCATCTGTCTAACGTGCAAGATTTCAGGTAACGTCTGGACTTACGGAGCGCTCGGATGGCTTTTCTCCTGGCTTCAGAGGTCTGTCATGTGCTGGGGAGTGTGGCCACTTCAGAAAAAGTCCTGCTGGCACAGATGGGTTTGTATCTGGTTTACCATTCGATAGAGAGGCAGCTCCTTTGGAAAAGATGTGTGTACTACTAGCAATAATTATCATTGCTTGAATGAAAAAATGAAAAATGCTCTTTGAATTCAGGTCTGGTTTGCTTAAATGGTTATTTTGGGAGGGAAAAATAGACTGGTATCTCAATATTATTAAACCCTGTTAAACTACAAGGTGTCTGTTAGGATGATTTTAGACTGTCAAGAATAAGTTTGCATAACTCTGGAAACAGAAGAGTGACTTTGTAGTTTTGAGATTGTTTTCATTTCAACATAAAGCTTTAAATATACAATGCCTAAGCATAATATTTTATTTGTATTTCTAGATTAATTAATTTTGTTCTTGTAACCCATAAACTATGTTGTATTCTAGTTTAACTTAATTCATTTTCAGGCTTGGGGCAAAAAATGTACAGCTAGTCCTTGTGTTAGAAAAATACCATATAATGGAAACCACGTCTTGCTTTCTCAAATTTTAATATACATCTGCATCAAGGAGCTGCTGCATTTACTCAGTATTTGTGATTTATCTAGGGGATTAAATGTTTTTTCTGGAACCAGTTTTCTTATTCCTTAGTGAAAGCATTCTTGAATTGCTCTTCTGGAGCTTTATTTTGAACTGCCTCTGTTCAATAACTTCACCTTATTCAGATGCTAATATGCAGTGTCCATCTCTTGTGAATGCCTGGCTAGAGACTGAAATTAGCATATTAGGAATAGATTTGAAAAAGACTTTGTTTCTTTGTGTGCTTATATTTTATAAATAGTCTAAAGGAGAGGATGGTGTATTTGGTAAATGCTTTGCAGAGTCGAAATCCAATGGGCTTATGAATGGTGTGGCATTTCTATTACTGTAGTCTGTTTTTTGAAGTGGATTCTTTCTGTTATTAACACCTACACAGTAGGCATGATGCAATGAACTCTTACACGTTTACTGTTCTTCTTTAAAGGCTTGCATTCTGATGGTATTTCCCTGGAACTGGAAGAGTGCAGGCAGAAAAGATGGTGCTAACTTGGGCACTAGGCTTATTGCAGATGGCATTTGAGAAATGGAGAATGTTGAGAAGTTTGGCAGGAACTGGATTTCTTCCACTCTTCTCCACTTGTGGAAAAAGTGTTTTGAAATCTGATCCGTTCCGTATAACTGATTCTGAAGTCTATCTGAAAACATGAACGTGAAATGCATCTGTAACAATTACAAATGGGATGTAGAAATGTGTAGGCAATTGAAACAGTGACGAAGAGACTGCATTGCCTTTTATGATTATTTTTCCCATGGGTTTTGTTGGCTGTAATTATCTGAATGTGGCCCATTTTCTGCTTTTCTTACGTTAAAAAAAAAGAAAAAGTAGTCCTCTTTCTTCTGCCTTTTGCTAGTGGTCCTCAACAACATCTTAGTGAAACCGAGTTTTTTTTTTCCTACGACAACTGAGCTGATGATAATAGAAAGACTTATGTGAGAATTAGTTGTAAGACTTTTATTAATAAAACTGGTAAGCTTAGGTGCAAAGAAGCAGATTTTCTGTGTTGAGTAGCCTGTTGCTAAACCTTTTCCTGAGCTAAAACCCTGTTACAATCGATCACTCTAATAGTGAAATAAAAACACACATGCAGTTTGTATGCGAGGTTAATGCAGCAGCTCAAATTTGCGTATCCATGCAGGCTGGTACAACCTTTTCTTATGGAGAGCCTTATTCCTGTGCTGGAGAACAATTCTTGTTTGTTAGTTATGAATCCAAGGCAAATTGATGTAAACTTCATTCCAAAGTGTAAGGCTCAGTCTGCCAAGAGAAGGTATATGCATGTGATTATATATACACGTAGTAAGTTTGAGACTTTTATTTTTGCTTCAGTTAATCTTTCTTCTCTAAGGTTCTGAGTTTTCCATCCCATGTCTTCCTGGTACTTTGTGCATCTTCAGATAGGTAGAAGTTAAAACTGCCCCAGTCAATGTGTGGATACTGTATAACATCTGTCTCTGGTTGATTTATGTCACTTCTCTGGCTCATCTTAGAGCACTTCCAAACCCACCCATTCCTTTGATATGTGTGATGATTCAGAGAAGGCCATATGTATGGACATAATAAAGGACAAATTTATTGCACTCCAGCACAACTGTGATGCTTTCAGAAGAGTTTGGTTCTGTTCAGCTCAACCTGGATCCTCTCATTCCTCCAAGAAAGGTGACAACTCGGCAAAAACACCACTTCTGATCTAGTTTTTTGATGTGGAGTTTGGCTTGCCAACAAAAAGGGTTTTGTGTGAGGGAGCCAGGGGAAGTTGATCCAGTGACAAAGGCTGTTTGCCCCATATCTGGCTGATGTTTAGGGTGCTGCTCTGACTGCGTCTGACCCAGAGGCGCTTTGGAAGGAGAAGCAGGCTTGTTCTCCTTCATCGGTGGCCTTAGGGTTGCGTGGGTGTCTGCTGGAAGATGTGTTCTGGCCACATTTCTGCCATGGAGATGAACCCAGCAGGGCCACTGCGGCGTGCTTTGGGGGTGTCGGGAGCCGAGAAAATAAATGCTAGCTCTGGCTGAGAGGAGTGGGAGGGTGTATTAGTCTTTGTGGTGATACCAAGAGGAGTACTGAAGAGAGAAGTGGTGAAGAGAAGAAGGGTGATAAGAAGAGATAAAGACACACCCAGATAGTATTTGGGAGCCAGCCAGAGTGTAAACAAATCATCTGGGAAGTGAATTTGGAGTGATATGAAGTGAGGAGAGGCTGTCAATGGATGAAAACAGGAGAGGGTAATTTAAGAGCATGGATATATACTGAGATCAAGAGGAAATGTTATCTTAATCCTAGTGTTTGGAAAACTGTAGGAGGGAAGATGTGAGATGAAATGGAAGAGATGCGTGTATTTTAGTCAAAACATAGAGAAACAAAGCCTTATCAGCCTGGATGGGATGGGTGGATAAAAGGAAGTCATCGCAGTACGTGCTTGAAATTTGGAAGCAGGACGGAGAGGGTGTAAATGTGTGTGGTAGGGAGAAGAGATTGTGTATTTATAATTCTGTTAACAGTTCTAACCCTGTCAAAAGCACAAGATACCAGCTAAAGGATTGCCGAGCCCAAGGGAATGCAGAGTTTCAATGATAATCTCACCATTCAAAATTTGTGGAGTGCTGGGGTTTAAAATTACAGTATTGTGTATAATAATATAAAAATACTTAAACAACACAAGCATGGAACAACTATAAAATACTTTCCTTCAACATATAATAAGGTTTTATTTGCCGCCTTTATTGTGAAAGTGTTTTGACAGGTGATTTTTTTTTTTTTTTTTCCCCTGTGTGGAGAAGCTAGTATTGAAGAAAAAAAAAGGATGTCTTTTACACAGCAGTGACTAGTTTCTGTCATTAAAGGTTCAATTAAAAAATTTTATATCTTGGCAAATGTTGGAAAGCCAGTAAGTAATTTTATTAGTGGACTTAGGTGACTATTTAGTTGAATTTATTCTGTTCTGCTTCACAGTTGAAAGATGCATGAGTGTTATGCAGTCTGGGACTCAGATGGTTAAGCTGAAGAGTGGAACCAAAGGGCTAGTTCGACTCTTCTACCTGGATGAGCACAGGACCTGCATCCGATGGAGACCGTCCAGAAAAAGCGAAAAGGCAAAAAGTAAACTTTTGCTATTTATTTTAATTTCTGGGGCAGTTCACTATTAGAATGTGAATTACAGAGGGATCAATTAAATGCTTTTTGATGCTTATTTTAAATGTGATGTGATACTTACATCAAGGTTTTCAAGAGTGGGAGCAGAGTTTAACCACCTACTAAAAGTTCAGGATTATGAAAGGAGGGGGAGTGTAGTTCAGTCAGATGTCAACATTTTCCATAGGTTTATATGAATTATGAGCAAACTGAAGAGTGACTTGATAACGACACAGAACTGTTTTCAATGTATGCATCACACATTTAAATACAGAACCTAGAAAAGTTTAGATTGAGGTTTCTTAATCGTAACTGTGATAATTTTCTTTAGGTGTATTATATCTTGAAGTTATTGTGTAGCATTCTTTCTCATTGAAACTGTTCCTGCTGTGCTGTTTTAAATTGGAAATTCAAATTAGTGGTTTATTGAATAGAACAAAGACTAGAAATTCACAGAACTGTCACGGAGGCTTGAGATTAAAAACAAGCAGTTGGGAAGGCTACAGATAGTGACAGTTGATGTTTTTGGGCCAGTGCATGGTGGCCAAGAGCTGCTGTGTTGAACAGCATAGCTGTTAGGAGCCATGGCATTGGGAGCCATGTTACCCATGGGCTAGAGTATCCCTGTTGTACAGAGCACGGCTGTGGTGGAGCTGCGCAGTGCTTCGCTGATTGACAGAAGGCACTCTGCATCCGTCCCCTCTTGCTCCCCTTTGAGTAGCCTACAGCCTTTGAGTAGCCTACAGCTTTGCTGTAACCTGCCTGTCCCTGCACAGCAGGCTGGAGTGAGACCCAACTTCAAGGCAGCTGTACTGTGCACGTGGCATGGCCAAAGCAAAGAAAAGCCCTTTTGGATGTGAACGTGTAATATTAAAAAATGTTTAATGACTTTCAGCCCGAATAATTCAGAATTGCACAAAAGCAGAAAAATTGAGTGGATATCCAAGCATGTCAATCTTTTTTTCCCCTTTTGCCCGCAGTTGTCATCGATTCCATTTACAAAGTCACTGAAGGCCGTCAGTCTGAAATCTTCCACCGCCATGCAGAGGGGAACTTTGACCCAAGCTGTTGCTTTAGCATTTACCATGGCAACCACATGGAGTCACTGGATCTGATTACATCTAACCCAGAGGAAGCTCGTACCTGGATCACAGGACTGAAATATTTGATGGCTGGAATAAGTGATGAGGACTCGCTTGCTAAGCGACAGAGAACACACGATCAGTATCCTTTTATGAGCATGATCTCAAGCTTCTGATTCAGTATTTCTGGCTTGTTTTTTAGTGACTTCAGCATAGGATGTTCTTTCACCTCCTGTTAAGTGACCAAAAACCTTGCCATTGATTGCGATGGAAACTTGAGTTATGGATTTGGCACGGACACTTACCTGTGCAATAAAATATCAGCTGTGCTTTAGGGACTGGACTAAAATCCATTGAAGTCAGGGATAGTCTTGCATTTTGTTAGTGAAATTCTTACTCAAGGGTTAATACAGTCATTTCTAGTTATCTCAAGAAATACTAACCCAGCATGATTTCAGGATGTCTGTCATCTCCTGTTTGCCCAACTGTGCTTTTATTCTGCTGCTGCAGATTACAAGGTCCATTAGAAGACACTGTTTTCAAGATACTACTAATCGAAAACTTGAATTTCTTAGCCTCTGCACAGGTGAAACCCTCATGTTTTTTGGGAGTCTTTCAGTAAACTGACTAGTAACTCCTGGCCATCTCTGTTTCTTTTGGTCAGTGCGTGTCAGAGATCTGCATGTACTGCTCAGCCTCCATTGATTGTCAGGAGCATAAATCTTTAAAGCTCCTTAAAGGTTTGTTGTAGCCTAGTAACCAAAATGAACTTCTTGAAAATACTCAATGAACGTGATCTTTACCTGATGTGCTTTCTTTCACAACAATGCTGGCTGGTATGTTAAATACAAAGAACATTCTTCTCCCTAAACAAAAAGAAAAAAAACACAAAACCTTTCTTGATTGTAACTTGTCAGAAGCCAGACGGAAAGCTACAGTGTCATTTGTAAATATTCCTCCTGGAGAATACATGCACTTTGGGTATTTTTAATTTATATTTTCAATGTCTAATTCTGATACAAGATAGGGCACAGATCCATTTGGAGGATGTATTGTATGCTCTGTTGCACACATACTCAGCTTGCTATATTTATCCATGACTTTTCCGAGCTGCACATATCTGCTGTATGTTCTCTACTGGTGAAACATCACTTCAAGTCTTGTTTGTGTTATCAAATGTGGCAGCTAGGAGACTGCACACAAAATGACCCTGCACCACTTCCAGTTAGTGTAAGAACTTAGCAAAAGCTGCAGAGGGATAGGTGTGCAAAGAAGGGGGTGTGCAAAGAAGGGGGTAAAAGGTACAGGTTAGAAAGTGGAGAAGTTCAACCAGAATGAAGGGAGAAGTAGAAGAAGATATCAAAGCAACCTCAGCAATATTTCAAAACTTAGAGTATGTCCTCAGAGGAGAAGCTAGCAGCAGAAATGAGAGCACAAAGGCGCTGGTATTTTGAACTTGGCTGTAAATAATTGTCATAAACCAGTACCAGTTTTAAGCATTTGAATAAACTGTAGAAAGGATGGAGGAAAAAACTGGTTCAGTGTCACCTCAAACCCATGTAAACCTGCAGAACATCCCCAAAAAGGTTAGAGATGAGCCATATCCTGTGTGAAGAATGACCTTGTTTTCTGAATCTGACAGCTGCTAGCTTTATTTGATGCTGTTTTGTCCTTGTGAGTGGAGAAACAGCAAATGTATGAGCACTATCCATTTTCTCTCTGACTTATGATTCTATAGAGTTGTTGTTGCCCTGTGGAAGGTGTGGCACAAGGTGAGTGCAGAGATATTGGAGAGGAAGTGGTGGGCAAAGATGGAAGGGTTATAAATACATGGATGAAAGAACTGTGTGACAGTCTTGGAGGAGAGAGCATGGAAAAACAAGAGTGGTTAATTTTTAATCAGCTTCTTATGGAAACCACAGACTGATAATAATGTACTTGGGCTGATTTCACAGAGTCTTCCTTTTTCCATCCTCTTGCACTAGGTTAATGTCATCCCAGATACAGATGGCGGTTGAGCTCGATTCCTTTGGGTTGAGTCACAAAACCAATAGCCCTCAGATATGACAGTCTTAGTTGCACTAGGTAGGAGGTACAATAGCAAATTGTACCAGAAGGTGAACAGTAGTAAAAATACTTTGGTTTGGCATCAGTGTGGGAAGAACCATGTAGATAGCACCAGATCTTTGCCAGCAATGACTTTATTTCACAGTGTACCCCAATAACTCTAACACAGGCTGTGGGAATTCAAATGTTTTGCTCAGAGGCACTGACTTAGACAAGTTTGTGAAGGCTGGATTGAACAATGCTCAGTTCCTCTCCCCAGAAGATGTTAAGGTACTCTGCTAAAGAGGATTATCCCCTTGCCCAGAAGAGCTGGGGCAGGATCTTGTTCTCCTGAGTTCGAGTCTTGTCCCTTATTGGCCCAACTCCTCTGCCTCGCTGCTCCGTGAGGAAATCACCCTCTTGTATCTTTCCTTGACACGCTTGTAGCTGGGTCAAACAGACCTTTGAGGAGGCTGACAAGAATGGAGATGGCCTGCTGAATATTGAAGAGATCCACCAGCTGATGCATAAACTAAATGTGAACCTGCCCCGCAGGAAGGTCCGGCAGATGTTTCAGGTTGGTGGTCCCTAACACACAGCTTTGTTGTGGTAAGGAAGTGCCAGTAACAGTGTATTTCTGGACAGACCCAGAATAGGATCTGCAAGTTGGGACTTAACTCTGTCCTTTCCAGCACCTCACAGACATTTTCCAAGTCTTATCCTTTTGTAGACAAAGATGCATCAGAACATTGTTTTAACGACATGAACCACATAGAAGAAAACTTATTAATATTACTTTTTCAGATGCATTATTGTTTTTGTCTCTGAACTGAATTGTTCTATGCTGGCATTGATGGACAATGAAGTTACTCCATTTCTATTGAAATCTTTTTCATTTCCTTTATGGAAAATAATTTAATACAAACTAGCTTTATGAAACTAATTAGGTTTAGCTGGTGTGTTTTTTTTTTTTTTTTGTTTGGGGTTTTTTTGTTTTTTGTTTGTTTGTTTGTTTTTACATCTTCCTCTTACTTAGCCAGAATCAATTGGTTTTTTTGTTTCTGTTGTCTGAAAACAGTTACCACTTTCCACCAGCCTCAGTGTTTACTATAGGAAAGGAAATATGAGCCAAGGACATAATGGAGAGCAAAATAAAATTTTCTTTACTCTTCAAAACCAGTACCTGTAAAAGGCTGGTTTGCTATAAAACATGAGAAAGTTGAAGAATCTTCTATGGTCATAAGTGCTTTCTTCATCATAAAATCTGCATTAGAGATACATCTATGGAGTATCAGGTTACTCCTCAAAGACTTGAAAAGTGTGTAAACTGGTGAATTCGGGTTGTACTTGTTCCCACAAATTATAAATGTCACTTAAGATATGCAGTAGATACAAAATGATTAAAAATCCCATTTGACACTAGATAGCTGGGAATTATTTTCTTCTCAGCTCACTTACTGTGATCTGAGTTTATAGCGCAGATGACAAGCAGCGCTAACAAGGTGTAATGAAACGCAGCTCCCTGAGATCCTTGGGTTTTGCTGATAGTGTTGACTGCTGCAGGAGGGGCAGAGTTGTGAAGCCCTGTACTGAGAGGAAGAAAAAAATGTAGTTTTCACTTTTAAACTGTCTAGGAATGAAGTAGGGCGCTCTAGCAACCATCAGCCTTTGTATAATCAGAGGCAATTTTTGGTTAAAAATAAGCTGGTTTACTTATTTTTATGTTGCTGCAGTTGCTGCCAGCCTATACCTGAGTTAATATCCTAGACCTCACAGACATGGTTAAAGTTATTAAGGTTGAATATGAAAGGAGTGTTGAAGGTTTGTTTCCCGTTAGTCACTCAGGGCTCAGTCCTAAAGGCCTTACCCCATGGGCAGTTGTGTCAACAGACCTATGGACCTCCAGGACTTCATGCAGGATAAAGGGAATGGCAAAGTCACTCTGGGACAAATCCTCACCCCTACATCTAGCTACTCTGTGCTGTTCTTGCACTTGATCTGCTCTGTTTGCGTGAGTTGGCGTTACAGTTCTGGGCATGGCACAAACAGCCCCTGGTCTGGGGGAGCACCCATGGCTCCAGGGGAGTGGCCAGGCTTGTGAAGCAGCCTAGGTCATGCATCTGGAAATAGAGTATGGGGCTGCTGCTTTAGTTGTGTGTATGTACTGGGAGTCACTGGTGTAAAGATTGGTTCCTGTTCTAAGAGGTGCTTCAATGTTAAGTGGAGTGGTTGTGTGAAGGGAAAGCAAAACTGGATCCTTGGAAAGCAAAGCAAGCAGACATGTGTTCATTGCGTCTGCTATTAGACAAGCTCCTCCGTAGAAGTGGGGTTGGGCACCAACTGGAAGAGCTTTCTTGAGAAGGAAGAAGTGATAGCAGGATGAGGATACCCTCCGTCTGGAGAAGAGCTTGTATTTGGTGTACCAGTGTAGAGAGACAGATTCAAAGCCAAGTCAGTGTTAAAAGGACTCTGCACAGAAGGTGTTCTGACCTGAACACCAAGGGAGCACCATTTTTAACAGAATGTGACTTGGGAACAGTGAGGGGGTTTATAACTGCAGAGAAAAAATATTATATACAGCTGTGAATGAACGACATTATTCATGGGAACAACAACATACTTGTAAACATTTATTTCACTTTGTTTCTATTATCTGCTTACATCCTCAAACTTAGCAAGAGTTGTAGCTTCCTTGAAGTTTGTTTTTCGTGGAGACCTACATAATGTTTGACAGCAGTTCTCCAGAATATATTCTTTGTTTTGAAAATCCAAAGCAATCCTCTTAGGCAGATGTTCACAGTAAAAAGCTTGTATTAACATGCATTAAGTACTGTTTTCTTCTCTCCTTTCCTCTGAGGATAAACAAAAACCACCACCAAGACTGGGGCTATTGGGCATACATTTTGGTGTGGAGTCTTACGACTGCTGCAGACTTGTTCCCCTTCCAGAGTACTGACAGGAGGCCAAGAGTGTTACATTTGAATTAACGTAAATTTAAGACTGTGATATTGTCCCGAGTGTTTAAAAATGTCAGACTCTGTTAGAGGAAGCCATGAGGTGAAATTATTATGTTCCTTGCTATGTTTTAATCCAGGATAACTGCAGGGCATACAGGAGAGTAACAGAGATCAGAATAAAGCCCAGGGTGAGCCTCTTTACATGGGGAAACAAATTCAAAACTAAAAGTGGACTTGAGATTTTCATAGGGAGCCTGTGGCTTTAGTGTAATAACTGTTTTCACCAAAAAATCCAATAGATGGGATTATAATTTTGCAGTTATTTTAGCCTATTAGGATTTGAGTCTGAACAGAATCTTGTAGACTAGAATTTATTAAATTCCTGTTCATGTATATAAACCCTGTTCTACTTTGTTCCCTGAATTCACTTGTGGCTAGCACACTTACCTGAGTGTCTTCTACCTCTTAGGAAGCAGACACAGATGAGAACCAAGGAACCCTAAATTTTGAAGAATTTTCAGTGTTTTACAAGATGATGTCCTTACGCAGAGATCTCTACTTACTGCTCTTAAGCTACAGTGACAAGAAGGATCACCTCACTGTTGAAGAATTTGCTCAGTTTCTAAAGGTGGAACAAAAGGTATGGGAATGCTATGCATCCATGTATATGGACGTATAAATTTGTTCAAATATAGGGAAAGAATTTTATGGAAAAGTTTAGCTTTAGGCATGGGGGAAGAACAGGTGTTGTAACAAAAAAAGGAAATATAAAGGCTTTATTGATTTTTAAATATTTCTAGAAAGAGTTTGAACTTTTTCAGACTCTGCAGTAGAGGAAAGGCAAGTGTAGGGCAATGTGGTTAATGTTTGTGAGTTTATAATGGCATTCGGGTACCGTTAGTTACAGCTGGTTATTGTGTCTCTTAGACACAGGGTTGCTTTCTCGTTCATAGCTTGTCTGGATTGTTTGTTGGTGTTGTGGGGGGACGTTTGTGTTTCCAGGAGATGCCTTTCGTGAGTAAAGGTCTTGGCAGATGTACTCTAAATTAGGATGATACGTGATATGTTTTAAAGCTCGACACACATGACAAAATTAGAAGAGCAAGCTATTTCTGATTATGTACAAATGGTTTGCCTGTGCATGGCTTAATGCATATCCTTTCCTGTAAGCAAAGGTGAATCCTACAATATTGTTATATATTTTAGGAATTCTCAAGTATCAGTAGTATTAGGAATTACAGGGACTGCTGCTTTTATGATTAAGACAGCAGTTTAAATATTCACAAAGAACCACCTCTTAAATGTGGCCTAAATATTTATTAAAATTTTAAAGGAAAATTACACTTTTGTGATATAATACAAAGATGGATATTGCACCAACGTGGCTGAGGGTGAGGTGTCCAGGATTCTTTCTTCTCCCTTCTGCCTTCTTTCCCAATTTTTCTTCAGGGAAGTCTGTTTTCCAGAGATTCCTCACAGATGTGTGGGACTCAGGTAAAGAAAATTATGTATCTGAAGGTTTCATTTGTATCTGAAGCTCCTCAGAGAGAAACAGTTGAGAGAGGTGGGGGTCAGGGAATCACAGGGACAGACATGGTGATAAAGAATTTAAAAAAATAAAAATAGAAATTAAAAGAAGCATAAGTAACTTAAGAAGCAAAGTTGGGTCAAGATACAAGATTTTCCCCTGATATGCTTGTGAACAAACTTGCTGAACAAAAAAAATCTAACCATTCCTAAATATGTTGCTCCAGTTGAGATTTTCACACCCATCTTGAAAGAGACTGAATTACTACAAAAACTGTCTGTGCAACCCATGGAGAGAACTTGTACCCTGGGCAGTGAGGAGCACAGAAGGAACCTGGCGATCTCCAGGACTCTTGTTTGCTTCTGGCAATTGGTCCTGGGTTATGTGCTCACCCCATGCATCCTTGGGCAGTATTGTTCCTGAACAACCTCATGAAAATAAATACCAACGTGCCAACATACTTGAGCTTCCTGGGTGTAGATGCTGTTTTGCCTCCAGTCATTGGATGATCTCCTGTGCCATTCTGGGATCCTGCCTGCAATGACTGCTTTTTCTGAGTTAGCCCCAGCATAAAATCTCAACAGCCTGTGCTGTTTTGTTCCTGAATTTCCCCTGATGGCCGCTGTGGCAATTCCGTGGCATGTATGACTCCCTGGTTCTTCCCTCCTTCCCCCTTGAAACATGGAGTGCTATCATGTCACTGATCTCGCTGTGATAGCCTCAACACACAGATTCTTGCAAGCAATCTGGTCCTGGCAATTCTGCTAATTACAACTTTTAAAGCACAAAATGTTTTAATCTGTTTCCCTTTATGCTAATGCCCTAAGTCTTCTGAGCTCAGTGCTTTTTCCTTTGTTTCCTGTTTAATCACTGCCTTCTCCTTGGGTGCCCTTCAGTGGAGCACCCTTGACAGCAGCAGCAGCAAGGCTGACAGTGATGAGGAGGCAAAGAAATGCTCCAGGGAGGACATGGTCATGGAGATGCTGAAGTGCCCAGAACAGCTGAAGAGCAGTAGTGTGAGAGGGCACTCGGGGACCTGGAGCAGGAAGAAAAACATGTGAAAGAGGCAGAAGAGCTGTCTTTGTGGGTGCACAAGGATGTTATGAAACTACTGATGCAGCAGAGAAAACGAGTTGACTTGTCAAGTCTGGCATGCTGCATCCTCTTCCCTGTCTACACGCTGCTCAAAATGCTGAATGTGGACAGGGCTATCAGCTATAAATGCTCAACATTATTCCAAGAACAAACAATAAAAAGAGTAAAAGCATGATCTCCTGCCGATGAACCTCTTGGCAGTGTAGTTTAGAAGCACCTTGCACTTTCTTCACCTTTCCTTCTGTTTTTCCCACTTCCCAGTGTTAACAGTGTTAAAGCAGATTTACCTTTTAATGTTTCAGAACACAGACATGATAATGTCCTTGGGTAAGGCAAGATTACTTTCAAAAGCTGATAATAGTTCAAATCATAATGCAACTCTCAAGTGCCTTCAACCAAACAGCATTTCATTTTTGCTGTTGTCTGGCTGCTTGGAAATCTGTGGACAGTCTGTCCAACTCCATCTGCTACTCTTTTGGCAAGACTTTTAAATATTCTGCAGCCTGAGGATAGAACAAAAAGGGGTTGGGTTTTTTGTTAGCTTGCTATGCTGGCTCCTTTTTTTAGGAGAGTTCCCTGTTGCCTTCACCCTGGAGCTTGTGAATCAGATTATTTCCACTTAGGTGCAGTTAAACTCAGCTCATTGCTATTGAAATTGCAATTACATGGCTTCAAATGTCAGAAGAGCAGAAATTAGGCTGGTTTCCTGGAATGACTTCTGGTCCTGCAGTCCTCTTAGCACAAGTGGCTGTGAAGGAGGACCATCCCTGGATGTCCAGTCATGCCTGCATGCCTCAGGGTTGTCCCTGTGGGAGTGCCCTCTCCTAGAAAACCAGTATCAATGCCTGAGTTGGTCCTCCCCAGGATTGGATCTCCTGCTAAATCCACAGCAGGATCTCCAGGCTCTTTTGACTGACAGAACTTGTATTTGAGTAGTGGGGTACGGGTAAAACAGGCTCTACAAACGTAGTCTTCCCTGCTAAGGAGCAGCTTTGTAGTTGCTGGCCATTCTGAACCTGCATCATAGAGTGAATGGCCTCGTTCTTCCCCTGTCCTGGGAGCCCTGTAGCGATGCTGCCCTGTGTTGGGGGTCAGCCAGCCTGCAGCTCTTGTCTGATTGCTGTCTGTCCTTCCTTCCTCCTTTCTGCTGTATCCACATCACATCAAGTGCTCAAATTATTTCAGTTATAGCAGAGACCTCTTTGACACTTGTACTGATGGTTTTCAGTTACAGAACTGCTTTGGTTTTACAAACCTGAAATGTTTAGTTTTGGGTTTCTGAGGGCGAGGTTTCCCATGTGCCCGCTTGCCACCTGCTGCCTTACCATGGATCAGTTACTTTGCAATACAGTTTTCATCTGTCCTGAGAAAAAGGACAGCCTGCTGAGATCTTGCCTCCAGCAGCGTTCTCTGTGTGCTCCAAGAAAGTGCTGCATGTTGTATGATGTGCCCTGTCACACTCCCGAGTGACAGGAACCAGATGGAAATGTTAATGCTATGCCATGGTATTGGTACCAAACCAGTCTCTTTTAAAACAGCTGCAACCATACACAGCCTGAATGAAACTTGTGACAAAAGTTAATGCCCTCACTCATTTTAATTGAACTGGAGAGAAAGTAATTTTGTAACAATTACAGCCTTGGAAAATGCATATATAATTATGTAAAGCTTTTCCTTAATAATTCAGTATAGGCTAGTGTATTTTGAGTTAAGCCTGCTTGAAAGAGAAAGTTTGCTCTTACTACTTGTCTACACTAATTGTACAGTATCACAGGAATAACTAGTGATGTGGTAAATAGTGGAAAATGTGACACAAAGTGGTAAGAAGTGGGGATTAAGTACACTCTTAGGTGTTTCAAAACATTCATTTTCTATACCTGCTCTCTTGGAAGAAGTTTTAAAGGGCTATAACAAGACAGTATATGCCAGGGCATGTCGGTATGGTAGGCTGAGATCTGAAACAATGTGCACCAAAGGATATTGGGAACCAGCATCCCAAAAGGAATAGGAAATTATAAGAATATAAGTGTTGGTACATGGACTTCAAAAAGAGGAGAGCCTGTGGAGCTTGTTGATATCGGCCGAGGAAGACAATACCATCATCGTGCCTGGTCAATCCTTCCTACTTTCCACAAAAAGCCCTCATAGTGGCAACACAAACTCAACTGGAAAGCGAGCTGATGCCTTCCTCCCTTTCTCAGGCTTACACAAAGGGATAATCAGTATAACTGACTTATGTGGTGACATGGCATCTTACATCAACATCTTGTGCTGAAATCGGAAGAATGTCTTTGCTTTGATTATTTATATTTTGATTTTTCTTATAGAGTTATTAACTATGAACAACTAAAGCCTAAACCGTTAGAGCACTGTTGACAAGCAGGTGGGTTGGCATCCTGTGTAGGATCCTGTTATTAGCATTGCACTTTTCTAACTCCTTCCTTTTTTTTTTTTTTTTTCTTCCTAACTTCTCTTCTGTTTTACATTACTTTCTCTTATTTCCTTTCCCATGAGAATGGGAACTGAGAACAATTCCCATTCTTAGCTTGGGGCCTTTGACAGAAGAGGGCTCTCCCGTTACCTGGCATGTCAGTGCTCTGCAGCTTCAGGTGGCATTAGATTTTTGGCAATAGGTTTGTCTGACTTGCTTCTAATGAGATTGGTGAAATCAAAAGTGATTTCCCTCTTTTTTTCTTGAGCGTAAAAGCATAAGATTAGAGATAACGTTGCTTTTTTGTAGTTTTGTAGGGTCTTATTTTAGGAAAATAAATTCATAGCTCATTTACTTTCAAAGAGTGCCAGCCTTGTTTTTTAAGAAATCAGAATTAAAGCTTTTAATCAGGAATATGAAAAGCAGCTATGTGTCCAGGAAACTTTGGAAGCTCTGCTATTGATTATCTTCAGTAATCCATGTATCTAAATATTGAGTCATCAGTAATGTTCATTATTATTTGATATTATTTTTTAGTGGAATACTTTAAAACTTAACAAAAACAAATTTAAATCAGTAGCCCAAGTCGTTATCTCCTAAGCTACAGTTAAAAAGCACAAATCAGTGGACTTTTCCTTAGCAGATGCAGCTTTGGACCAGATTAGATGTTTTCATTCCTTGAGCACACAAGTACCCTGCCACTCAGCCATCAAGGAGCCATGTGGGATAACAAAAAAGTTAATTCTAGCCAGCTTGTGCTAAAGAAGGACTCGCTATGAATAGTGTTTGCAATCAAACAGCAACATCTACTTGAGCTAAGATAATCAGTTATTTTCTCTACTGAATTGTTCTCATTCCTATTATCCTGTGTAATTCCTACAGGCGTCTCATATTGTTGGCTTAGCTAGGAGACATAAATAAAATCTTTGGAGAAGGAAATGGGCTGAGCCATGCTTTCCCTGTGCAAGAGAAAAAAACAGAGGGAAGGATGAAGGAGAGAAAGGCTGAAAAATATCTCCAAGTTTTTCTGTTTGAGTCACCATATAAGCTGAACTGCTCACTTGCCTTCTGTTACTGTACTTCTGATGTTAACATGTCTAGTTCTTCCGCTCCTCTGGTAATTTTTCATACATAGGCTGGAGCCTTTTAGGCGTTAGGAGATATGGTCAGTCATGGCACCCGCACTTCTGAGGAGGAACTCTACACTTGGCAGGATCAGACCCTCGGAGAAGACCAGATCAAGAGAGTCAACCTCCTTTTAGAAGATTTCCATATGACTGAATGCTGATGCTGGGAATACTGAGCTACTAATACTGATCAATACTTACAAATATCTAAAGGGTGGGTGTCAAGAGGATGGGGCCAGACTCTTCAGTGGAGCCCAGTGACAGGACAAGGGGCAACGGGCACAAACTGGAACACAGGAAGTTCCATCTGAACATGAGGAAAAACTTCTTCACCCTGAGGGTGACCGAGCACTGGGACAGAGAGGTTGGGGAGTCTCCTTCTCTGGAAAGATTCCAAACCTGCCTGGATGTCATCCTGTGCATCCTGCTCAAGGTGATCTTGTTCTAGCAGGGGGGTTGAACTAGATGGTCTCCAGAGGTCCCTTCCCACCCCCACCAGCCTGGGATTCTGTGATTCTATGGGAAATAACGTAAAGCACAAATTCATCAAAGGCTACAGACAGAGCAGAGTAAATGGAATAGGTTTTGCCATCTGAAAGATAATTCCGTTGGTAAGAGAACAGTTCACAGAGGGACTGTTTTTGGATTTAAACAATAAGTATTGTGTAATCTGCAGGATGACTAACTTCGCTCCTGCCTTTGCCTGAAGCAGTCATGTTAAGAGGTGACACACTATTTAAAAGAGGGGACTGCATGTTCCTTTGCTTCCAGACTGCTCCACGTGCCAGGGTGTTAGAGCTGACTCTGGCAAAGGATGCAGAGTACAAACACTAAAGAGGATAATGGTACAAATAGGCTGCCAAAGGTTTTAGTGTCATCATTGCCATCCTGTGATATTATTAGTGGAAGAAATTAAATACACCCAATCTTAGTTTTCACTTTGGTTCTCTACAACTTTTAAGGGGGAGCAGGGGCGAGAAAAAATGAAATGGGTGATGGAAGCTGCTACTCTCCTTTAATTTTAGAGGAGATGCAAGTGCATAGTGATACTCTGGCCCCACTAGTCAGTTAGGACGTGTTGTGGGCTAGTTGTAACTGATGACAAAATTTTTACTTGTTTCAGAAGAACTGCTGTTTTTCATTTCAGAATCTAATTATTTATCTCATAGCCTGTGTATGATAGTGAACTCTCTTGGAAGTAATGAAATCACGGAAGTGGAAAATGCATGAAAATGAAATCAAACCCTGCCAAATCTTCTTGCATGTCTAAGTGGATTATATTAAAGAATATAACTTCATAGTTCTCATTTCAGTACTATTGCTCAGTACAACTATTAAGTGTGCTTAACAGCTAACTTTCATCTTTAAACTAAAATGACACAGCTTATAAGTGACCGCTACCTCTCACTCCTGGTTTTTACCTCAAAGGTAAGAGCCGTGAGGTTTGTGTGGCACTGACAAAAATCAGAACAAAATCTTGAAGTCCATTTACACTACTAGTATTACTGGCTGTCCTAGTCATATTTGACTGAACTCAATGTTTGATCATAAGGCTTTTCAATGGAACCCAGAAGCCTAAAGTAGATTTTGATATGCTGGTGACATGGTATTAAAATAAGCGTACCAACACTGTTGCTTTTGTGCAGATGAATAATGTGACACCAGAATATTGTCTTGACATCATACAGAAGTTTGAAGTATCAGAAGAAAATAAGAAGCAGAATATTCTTGGGATTGAAGGTAAAGTTTTTATTTCAAAATTAGTTTTGCCTTGATATACTGTAGTAGAATAGAAAAGCTTTAACAGCATTTAGGTGTAGCTATAATATTTGACTGCAATAGAAAGTTACGTAGAAGATCAGCAGGCATTAGCGTAGGTGCGTTTTTGTGAGCCATGGGGGAGAGGAGTGTAGGTGGGGTGACTGAGCAGCTGGTGTTGTACACTAATACATCATAGCCAGTATACAGTCACGTGAATGCCTTAGGCTTGCATGAATTTATTATTAACTCTGTATTTGTAAACCACAAACATAAAACATTCTATGCTATGCATTTTATAATACAGACTGTTCTAACTGAAGTAATAACACAAAGTTTTCATTCTGCTCTGTCTCTGTAGATCCGGAATCGCTCCTGTACAATCCCATTGATTTATGCATATGTGGAATAAAATATGGATTGTTACATTTTCTTTGGGTTTTAATACCTTATTCATTGGTTGCTAAAGCAATTGTAAATGGTATATTTATTCAGAATCCAACTTAGCATCAAATCAAAATCTGAATTGGAACAAAATAGATTAAATGCTGTAGCATGTTAATTTGCCCAGAAATAGCTTTCATGAAGCAGCATAATTTACATGGTGATTTGAGAGTTGGGAGGAAGAAGAAATCTTCTTCCACATGGTACTTTAAATCCTGGATGTGGCCTCCCAGATCTTAAACAAGCTTGCGGTGTGACCCAGGGCATTGCACTTAAACTGAAATAAGGAAAGCAAAATGAATAAGCTGTGACATTTAAAATATTTCTGAAAGCATTTCTGTTCCTTTTAATCTTGCTGCTGCTGCTTTTATGTTTGAGTTGCTTTCAGGGTTGGTATTGTTTGCACTATCTTTTGGAAATATTTTACATTTTTCCTTCTCAAAAGAGGTATTTTAAAAACTGTTCAATGCTGATCTGTTTTACAGAATGTAAACCAAGTACCATCTTCTTACATAAACTTGCAGCACAGAGAAAAATAGTAAACTAAAGTGGAATTGGCTAGTGCGACCCCTCCTCTGCTGCAGTGCAGCCCCTTGGGCGGCTGCCTGTTGTCTACGTGGTATCTTCAGTGAGGGTAGTGCTTATTTACAGCAAAAGAGTGGAATTGGGACAGCCTAAGTGTCAGCAGTAAACTCAGGAAAAAAAGCATTTACTTCCAAGTTGGGATGTCAGTTTGGCTCCTGCTTCTGTCTTGTGATCTGTATAAATTGTCAGATCTTTCTTTAACTTTTGTAGGAGTGTCTTGTTTTGTTCTTGATGCTGTTGCTACCTTCTGAAGATTACTTCTCAACTTGGGACCCATGAGGCATCAACAGCAGCACAAAGTCCTGGCAGATCTGCGGAATATCAAACCTATACTCTTGCAGGTGTCATATCCTGCATCTCTTCTGCAGACTTCCTCTGCCTCCTCTTATTCACAAGGCGTCACACTTGTGATGGAGCAGAACAGGATAGCTCTTACCTGTTACCATCACAAGGGTCCGCTGAGGGGGGGGAAAAAATGGGAAAAAAATGTATACCAACGACACCAAGCTGTGTGTTACGGTCAACACACTGGAGGGAAGGGATGCCATCCAGAGGGACCTGGGGAGGTGGGCCCATGCGAACCGCATGAAGTTCAACATGACCAAGTGCAAGGTCCTGCATGTGGGTTGGGGCAATCCCAAGCACAACTCCAGGCTGGGCGGGGAATGGATGGAGAGCAGCCCTGAGGAGAAAGACTTGGGGTGCTGGGGGATGAGAAGCTCAATGTGACCCAGCAATGTGTGCTTGCAACCCAGAAAGCCAACGGTGTCCTGGGCTGCATCACCAGCAGTGTGAGCAGCATGTTGAGGAAGGGGATTCTGCCCCTCTGCTCTGCTCTGGTGAGACCCCCTTGCAATGCTGTATCCAGCTCTAGGGTCCCCAGGACAAGAAGGACATGGAGCTGTTGGAGCGAGGCCAGAGGAGGCCACAGAGATGATCCGAGGGCTGGAGCACCTCTGCTGTGGAGACAGGCTGAGAGAGTTGGGGTTGTTCAGCCTGGAGCAGAGAAGGCTGCGGGGAGACCTTAGAGCCCCTTCCAGTCCCTGAAGGGGCTCCAGGAAAGCTGGAGAGGGGCTGGTGACAAGGCAGGGAGGGACAGGACAAGGAAGAATGGGTTTAAACTAAAAGAGGGTAGATGGAGATGAGGTATTAGGAAGAAATCCTCCCCTGGGAGGGTGCTGAGGCCCTGGCACAGGGTGCCCAGAGAAGCTGTGACTGCCCCTGGCTCCCTGGCAGTGTTCAAGGCCAGGTTGGATGGGGCTTTGGGCAACCTGGGCTAGTGGAGGGTGTCCCTGCCCATGGCAGGGGTGGCACTGGGGGGGCTGGGAGGTCCCTTCCCACCCAAACTGTTGTATGAAATATGGTGTGCAGCTCAAATCCTTTGCACCTTGCTGAATGTGAGGCTGGGGTTTCTTCCCTTCCACTTACGCAGCTATGTTCCTCTAAGCAGGTCATTCACTCTCCAAGGCACAATTCAGCATCCCAGGAAACGCGGAGTGATGCTGCCGAAGTGTTTGACCCAATTTCTCTGTTCTACTGATGCTTTCATAAGAATCAAGAGGGGCTAGAGGATACCAGTTCAAGAAGGAGAAGGAGGAAAAGACAGTTTTTCTAACAGTAATGACTCGTGGTTTAGCTGCATATTGTCTGTTTACAGTAGCTTCTAGATGAAGAGATCACTTGTATCTCACTAAATAATTGTGAGGGAGGATATTTTCTTCCGCCGATTCTAACAAAACCAGTAACACCTTCTTCTCTTCTGCTTATTAGCAAGTGGTTTTGTCTGAACTGCAGAAGGCAGTTTAAGCACGTTTCTCTTTGTGCACTGGATTTGGTATAGGGAGCTTCTCCGTGGTTTCAGAGAATTTATGTGTATTTTTCTATCATCTGCCCCTTTTGAGGGTCTAAATGAAACATCAGATCTGAAAATAGGTTGGGCAGTGGCTGTATTAATCGGAGGAGGGGGGGCGGTTCGGTCTTCTCATATAGCTTCTATTTGTTACTTGTATGCTTCTCTTAGAATCTTTCTTTTTTTAGTATTGGTTGTTAATTGATTTCTGAAGAGGCTTAGCTTAATGTCATGTTTTGCAAATGATTGTTTTTTGGTTTTTTGGTTTTTGTTTTTTTTTTCAGAGAGAGAGGGGCAGTCATAAATGTGTCTTTCTAGATTATATTTCGTTTTCTAGTTCAGAGCTGTTTGAAAATTGTCTGGGGAGAGGGGTTAGATCTTGGGAATGTATTCTTCTCAAAGGTGTCAGAACTTCCATAGGCTTCAAAAAGAAATACCTGTGTGTGTGCCAGCAGTGGACTGAGTCTGTGCAGCCTCTTCACTTTGCAGAGAACCCGTCAAGCTGCAGACTGCAGTTAATGTGCTGAGAACATGGGTACAGGAAGATTAGTTCCTGCTATGTGATTCAGTGGCTTTGGAGACATGAGTTAGCACTGACAAGCATAAACAGAAAAAACAAATGTTAGCATGCAAATCATTCTCTCAGTAAGATATACTGCAGCCATGGCAAAACTGTTTCTCTTTGTTCAAAGGTTTCACCAACTTCATGCGCAGTCCTGCTTGTGACATATTTAATCCGCTGCATTGTGAAGTGCATCAGGATATGGATCAGCCGCTTTGTAACTACTTTATTGCTTCATCTCACAATACGTACCTGACAGGAGACCAACTGCTCTCCCAGTCCAGAGTGGAGATGTATGCGCGAGTGCTGCAAGATGGCTGTCGATGTATTGAAGGTATATTTTTTGTGAAACTTTCTGGTCATCAGAAGTATGATGGCTGTTTCTTTTAAGTGCAAAGTCAGTAGCAAACTTAAAGCATTAATGCTTCGCTGTCTGATTAACTTCAGTGGTAAGCTCCTGTTTTCTAGCAGTTTAAACAGGAACTTTTCTATTGAGGATGGCCTTCTCAGACGCACATCGTAGACACCACTGATTTCTCCTGCCTGCTGCTGCGTTACGCTTTTCTCAGTCAGTGCAAGTTTTCCATTGTTGTGTGTTTGTGTAAAGTGCTTTTTTGTTGCACAAGCCCCAGTAAGGCAATGGACAGGCATTTGTGCGGAGCCCTCCAGTTCCAGAAGAGCAGCCCCGCTTGTTCTGCTCTGCGGTTCCCCCGTGCTGGAGGTTACCGTGTTGCAGGGGTGCTTCCTGATCCATGTGGTTCAGAAGGAGCTGAGCCAACAAAGACTTTTCTTTCATAAGCTGAATGGGAAAGTGGGTGTTTGCATATGCAGTTCCTCCTACGGATGCAAAAAGGAAGATGAAAAGCACCTGTAGGAGGAGGACAGGTGAGCAAACAATGCCTTCTATCTACACAACTGTATCTATTTCTGTCACCATCCTGGAGCTGAGAAACCTGGCTTTGGGCTGCCACAGTGGAGAGGTAGGATGTTGTTTCATCGGCTGGATGCTGGTGGAAGAAAACAAGATGCCGTTTGTCTGATAGCCTGGAGATTGTGTTGGATTGTCGTTTAAGTTCTACATTATTCATATAATAACAAAACATTAGTATTTTTCTTTTCAAGATTCTGGGTGGAATAAAGTCTTTTGACAAATTTACACTCAATTTTTTATGACTACTATTAGAAAACTCATCTCTGGAAGAACAATTTGTTAATCTGAATTTAAAACTTAACTAGTGAAAGTGAAACTGAGAAAATTGAGTGTTCTATCACTGTACTTTCCCTTCTGTAGGAAAGGTCACTAAAATGCACAGTAGTGTGATTTCATTTGACCCCACAACTATTGTAGATACTGTACAGCCTAGGTAATAGCTCTGTAGCTTTCTCTTGGTGAAGTTTTTTTACTTCCTGTAGAGGCAACAGTAGCGACAAATTTGGTGTAAATCCAGAGTACTATAATTCATTAGGACAAGTATTACTGTCCTAGACCTTTTGACATGTGATGGCTTTGATACTGTTCTTACTATAGGCAGTTATAAAACTGGAAATTTAATTGGAAGTTGAAAAAAAGTACATTGTTTTTAAATAATTTGTCCGCAGAAGCTGCTTTCCCAAGAGATAGCTGTAAACAGTATTTGACCTATTATACCTTTGTAATTTTATATAAGAGGGGGGAAAAACAGTTTAATTTAAGGGAGAATAACAGCTTTAGGTTTCAGACTTCTCATTTCATATAAGAAAAGACTGTCTTGTTAGTCGGGACTCAATTGGTAGGTCATAATAGATTGAATTAAACTTGTTGACACCTGCATGGCTTAGTAGTGTACATGAGTTCTCCTGGCAAGCAAGATCAGCAGAAACGTATAAGATCATGGGCATCTCTTAATGTATAGCTTTTTTTGTCTTACTAGTGGATTGCTGGGATGGTCCAGATGGAGAGCCAGTAGTGCACCATGGCTATACTCTTACTTCTAAAATACTCTTCCGTGATGTGGCAGAAACTATCAATAAGTACGCCTTCATCAAAAATGAGTAAGTGTAGAGTCAGTTTTGAAGCTTTACCTGTCCATTTTGTGTAGTTAATCCTATGTCAAAGCCAACAATCAACATCAGGAAGTACATATATTCCTCTAAACACATTGAGAAATTATAAAGTTGATTCTGTTCCTGTTTATTGCCTGTATTGTATTTATTGTTCAACTCCATGAGCTCTTTCCATGAATTGAATTAGAAAGTTCAACTTCAGTTAGAAAGACCTTTCATGCATTGTAAACTCAGTAATATTTTGAGCTGAGACTGTTGAATATCTAGAGATAATTTTGGTCCTTCGTTTAAACAAAACTTCTCACTTATTTCCACAGGAAAATTCTCCTTAAAAATCAATGCCGTAACATTCTCTACCTAAGAATATTTCTTTATTTCTGTAGTAAAATTGAAAATCCTTCTCATATGTAGTATAAGGAAATACTGGGATGAGGTGTAATATTCAGATTCTATTTTGTTTGCTGTGGTGCTATATAACAAAATTTATTATGGAAATCATAGAATTTAACCATATATATACAATAGTCTCAAATCATGAGTGTCTAGAATTTTGAGCAGTTGAGAGACAAAAAAGGGAAAATGCTTACTTCTCTTTATTTAAAAAAAAAAAAAAAAAGTGACCCAGCGATGGGGGCGTGGAAAAACTCAACAGGCCCAAAAGTTGATTGTTGTTGATTAGAAGCAGGAGCTGGTGAAATCAAAGCTGAAAGATACAGTTCTTTGTTTGGTGTGCAGTTGGGCTCTGGGGTTCCTTGCCATAGGATTCTGGGGCTGCCAAGAGTTCAGAAACAACTGGGCAAATTTGTAGGAGAAACAGGCTGTTTGTATATAGAAACAACGTCTTTAGCTCAAGAAACTTGAGCTGCAAATTTGTGGAGCCTGGGAGAGTATTCTGGAAAGTATTGCCAAATATTTCTCCTTCTCCAGAGCCTGGTCATCTTCAGAGGTTTGGTCTGGCTCACTGTAGCTGCACTTACTAAGACAAAGGTAAATCGTTCATGTAGCTATCAGTCTTTGGAAGATGAACAGAGAGGAGTTAGCAATTCCTTTGAATCTGTTGATTTCAAACCACTTTTCTCCAGGATCAACTTGCTAATCACTTACAGCTTATGAAGACTTTGTACGTGGCTTGCAAAGGAATAGTGTAACTTCTGCTCAGCTACACAGAACAAAAAGGCTTTGTGTCGCTGATGAGCTTTATTGCAAGTTTATGTGCCCCACGCTCAGTGATCATCAGTTTCAAACTTTGTCACCCTGTGCGCTAGTGGGTAGGGCTGGGGGCAGAGGACAGAGTTGCCTGCAGGGACTATCCGAGGGATTCTGCAGATGAACTCCCAAATCCCTGCTCTGTCAAAGTCCTTCCCAAAGTGAGTTTGTTTCCAGACTACTGACAATGCAGAAGCAAACTGCTTAAGCTAGTTTATGTGGTAAGCTGCGCGGGTCTTCTCCGAGTTATGACAATGTCTGGGGGTTTTGTTTCTAGGTTTCCAGTGATACTGTCTATTGAAAACCACTGCAGTATTCAACAGCAAAAGAAGATTGCTCAGTACTTGAAAGAGATATTTGGTGACAAACTGGACTTGTCATCTGTAATCACTGGAGATTCCAGACAGCTTCCTAGCCCTCAAAATTTGAAAGGGAAAATCCTAGTGAAGGTAACTTGCTACTGGCGGCATGTTCAAAATGCACAAAAGTCAGCATGTGATATTTATCGTGGATTTTCTTTTGCTTTGGAGAACCAGTTCAGCAGTACCATGTGTGAGCTAAAATTCTGAGCTTTTCAGAGAAACTGAAATGGAGTTTACCTTGGACTTGGCGAGTGTCCCAGAGTACTTCTGTAAATGTTTCAACAGGGAGGTGGTATCAACAGCAATGGAAAGAAAATTCTTTCTATTTCTTAAGCAGCTTATTTGAGAGTCTTAAAGTCAGAGGTGCTTATTTTTAAACCTTAGCACTGAGTCAGGAGAGCAGAAAAATGTAATAAAATGCATCATTATGAATGGAAAGAACTATAACTTAATTGCCTGAACCTGGTATTTATTTTTTTTTATTTTTTTTTTAAATTTGTCTAATTTGTTATTAGTGGATATTATTTTATATCGTTCACATCCCCATAGTATCTAAACATTATCCTACAGTCCTTCCTTGGACAAAGTATTTTGGAGTAATATAAAAGTGTCTGAAAATTTCTTTCATTTGCTTGCATTTCCCTGTCATCCTGCTATGAGCAGTAGTTCATGAAATGAAACTATTTTCACGGTTCATCAGCTGTGTTTATGAAAGAAGAGCACTTCAGAAGGTGGCTGTGAGGAGCAGTGAGGGAGGAGGCCCTGGAGCACTGAAGTTAGTGTTGTATGCAAGATTAATTGCTTGAGCCTCTCAGTGTAAACGGATTTGCTCTGAAAGGAAATTCAAAGACCAAGATGGATATAACAAGAAAAAAATGCAAGGCAGGCCTTTGAGAGAATGATTGATAGAGTTGTAGCTTATTAGATTGTCTAATTTACTTCGACACTTGACGGCAATTACTTCACTGTGAGCTCTTGACATCCTGTTTTTCCCCCCCCTCTATCCTCTGTATCAAGCTGGCTGCAAGGATTCACCATTTCGGTTTGACGTTAGTTTGAACATATTTCAATGTATAGTACAGACTGACTCTGAATTAGAAAACCATTGACTGCTCAGCTGTGATGCTGAATTTCACCAAATCTGTTTTCTTGTGTAACTGCTAGTTAATGAACTATGTGACCATGTAGTGTTGGTGTTTCAGGGAGTCAAACAAAATAGTATGTCATGTCAGTCATGCAACAAAACCCAGCAAACCTGGCTTGAAATACTGTCAACGCACAACAGGCAAGAGACTTTTGGTACCGTGCTGTTCTTTTGTGAACTTTGGAGCTGGTCTTCTTACCACCTTTGAGTTTGTAACTTTAGTATGATTCTTCAGCTAACAGTGCTGAAGCCCTGTGAGTAGTTACAGAATGGCATGGAATTGAGTTTTTAGAAGGAGGAATACTATTTTCAACTTCACAGTATCTTTTCACAAAGCCCTATCTCCCATCTCCTGCTCAATGCAAGCAGCCTGGTTGGAAAAGATAAAATTGTATTGAGGAACCAGTGTCTTGTTGAGAATTAAGCCAGTTTCTCATCTTTTTGCTATTATTTTGCTCCGCTTTATACATTTTCCTTTGAAACACAGTATTGATTTATTAGCTAAACAATTTCAAGTAATGGCGTAATTTTCATCTTGCTAGTGTATATAAAGAGTAATTCTAATAACACTGATGGATTTAAGCCCATATAAAGGTGCCAGCATGAAGTGAATTTGACCCACTCATGAGCAGGGCAGCATTATTCATTTCAAAAAGCAGTCTATAAATCGATCCTCTTAATTTCTGCAGAAATCTGAGTGCAATTCTTATCTACCTCTGTCACTGATGAAGCAGGTAGACTGAACATTTTTTGCAATCAGTGAGGAAGACAGAAGTAATAACACAAAAACTTAATAGGTGATTTGTTAAGTGGCAGATGGTAAAGCAAGAGGCAATGGCTGTAAGTTACAGCTTGGGAGGTGCAGGTTGGATGGCAGGAAAAGCTCTTTCAGCTGTGGGTAGTGCAGCATGGGAAGAGGCTGCCCAGAGGGCTGGGGGAGTCTCCACCCTGGGAAGTTTGCAAGACTTGTCAAAGCCAAGCTCATCTAGAGCTCGTGGTGATCCTCTAGTTGGAAACTGGCCTGGAGACCTGCAGAGGTTCCATAGCCAACATTTCTAAGGTTCTGAGATTGGCCTGTGCTGTAAGTGATTATACAGGAGAATTAAAGATGAATGCTCTAAAAAGGATAATTAATCTGTAGGAGCCTTTTTTTATTTTTCTTTTACCAGAAGTAGCCAATAACCTCTGTTTGCTCACCACTCTAATCGCATGTTGGAAACTAGACACGGAATTAAAGTAGTTCCTTTCTAATGTAGGTGTATGACATTCCCAGGACTGGGTTAGCAACTAATTTTGGATTGCTGACTACACTCTTGCATGAGCATGCAATATTAAAATAGGCTTTGCTGCTTCCTTCGTGTTGATGTCCAAAAATCTTATGGGCACTTGCTGGCTTGCTCCAGAGATGGGGGATAGTATGCTTTTTTGAAAGAGCTTGCAGGATCTTTCAGTAACAGACTCTCCCAGAAAGACATAAATTATCACCTGTGATAATCCAGGTCCTTGAGCCAGTTTGCATGAGACTCTCTGAAAATTAATTCTGAACTCTGGTCACAATTTACATAAGGAATAGTTGAGGAATGGGCTATTTTAAATAACACTGACCACGTGTATTCATTGTGAATATTTTTTCCTCATTTTAGGGTAAAAAGTTGCCATACAGTCTTGGAGCAGATGCTGAGGAAGGAGAAGTTTCAGATGAGGACAGCGCTGATGAAATTGAAGATGACTGCAAATTAAAGCCCTGCTATGTACGTGCATATACACATTTCCCAGAACTGTTGCCTTTCTACATTTCCTACGTAGAGTTGTTAGGAGATTAGAGTTTTTAACTTTGATTTCTAAGTCAGGTCCTTAAGCTACAGAAGTTATATAATTCCACATTTGGATATGGAATGATATTGTTTGGAAATGCACACTTTGTCATTTAAATCATATAAATAACAGATTTAAGTACGTTAGGTACACTAGACTGAAAACATTGATGCCAGCGCTGTAAGCGTGCTGGGCTTTTTTCAGATACAAATATGCAGTACTCAAAGCAGTGGCATGATGGAATTGCTACATGATTTATAGATGAAAACTATGAAAGGAGACATACAAATGAAAAAAATTTGAGGTGTCAAACACTATTATTTTCAATATTTCTGTTTCTTATTTTTTGACACTGAAGATTGCTTTCTGTTCCCTTTTTTTTTCTTAACTCCTTGTTTTTCTGCTGTTAATTTTATTAGCACAATTTTTTGCCAAAAACTGAGACTGGTGTGCAAATGCTAATACACATTATCCAGCAGGTGCTTTTTTATGGTCAGGAGGCAGTCTTGCTTCACCAGTTAAAACTTTTGAACAAAATAAATGCTATCTAGGGAGATGCAGAAAGAACAGATCAAATTCAAATTAACATTCAGTAAGCATAACATTTACCTTCACTTTTGAATGCAGCCCCAGTGAGTTTGCCTCGTTGCCACATGAAACACCTATTTGTAGTTCTCATTAACTAGTTTTGGTTTACATATTGAGGTTTTAATTTGTTTGTATTATTTATCCCTGTTATTAGCAATTGAAGGTTTTTCAGAATAGCTTGGGATTTGCTTTATAAGTAACAGAAGTCCCCATTGGAACTGGTTCCAGGGGGGTATATGTTTATGCCAGTTCTTCCCCTCCCCTGATACTGCTAAAATGCTAGCGTCAGCAACGTCTTTTGGGGGATTCATGTACACCACACAGAAGGGCTGATGTGATTTTTTTTTTTTTTTCTTCTTTTCCCTTCTTAGATAAACAAACCTCCTTTATGCTGCTGGGCAAAATCATGATTAATTCATTTCTTAATTATTTAGAGGTTAGATTGCACTTGGATGTCATTCAACCCCTGTGTTCCACAAGGCAGTTTCATGCAGTAAATGCTTGAAGCATAGGCCAAAGCAGCTTGCTCAATGACTCAGAATGTTTTATTTCTGTTAGTATTTACTACAGGATTGGAAATACTTGGTATGAGTTAATTTATGGGGAAGCTTGAAGACTCTCAATCCCATGAATTTTTCAGAATAGGATTAGTTTTAAGTACAGACACAAACTTCTGCATGTTTAATTTCAAGGAAAAAGTATATATTGAATGAATGTGACTCTCATTATGGGTATAGTAGATGAGATAAAATTGCTCAGCCAGTTCTGAACCCAATGTAATGGCTGATGTGTTGTCACATGCTGTTCAATAGGTGCAATCTGTGTAATCCGCATACACTTTCCTTACGTGGCGTGAACACTTCTGATGAGATGATGCCTTCTTTAACAGAAAGACCTAAGGCACAATTTGGCAATCCTTAAAGCCAATGCAAAACACGGATTGTCTCTTGGGGCTAGAAATGGAGGATGTTAGGACAGAACAATGGCTTTCCTCTCCTGTCTCAGGAGAGTTCTCACACCCCACGGACAGAGGAATGCTAGCTGCACACTGCTCTATAGGAGCTGTTTTTATTTTAAGCACTTTTTTTATGTAAGAGACTGGTTTGTGTCCGTATAGTACATAAGACTGTTGTTAACAGTAATTGCTTCCTCTTTCTTACCGTTTGGAGCAGGAATCTAATGATGCTTAGGTTGTCTGGCATTTTGGAGGAAGCATGTAAATGGATTAGCTGAGAATTCATGCCATCTTCTGAAAGAGGAGGTGAGACTCGTGACAGTTTTGAAACAAAGAGCTAATACCAGGACCAGGTTCTGAGGTGATCTGCACAGTGGACTGTGCTTTGGGGAGGCAGTGTAAGTTGTGTCTAGGGGACAAAAGAGAAAAAGGAAAATGGAAATGGCAGTGAAAGCCTCCAACAGAAAAGGCAAAATCAGAGAGGATTATGCAAGAAGCTTTTTCTTGCACAGAGAAAGGAAATGATGGGAGCGCCGTGTTGCCTGAAGCGTGTGTAATGCTCCCTCAGGCTGTCCCTGAAGTGATGGGCATAATAATCTACTTTAACTGGATTTCTTAATGTCTTTCAGAGTAATGGTGCAACTGAGCACCAGGTAGAATCTTTTATAAGAACAAAACTGGAATCTCTGATAAAAGAATCCCAAATCAGGGACAAAGAAGATCCTGACAGCTTCACCGTGAGAGCCTTGCTAAAGGCAACGCATGAGGGTTTAAATGTTAACCTGAAGCAGGTACGTGGGTTTTTCCCCTTAGCATGCACTGCTGAAAATTAGACAATTCAATGTGTATTGCACATTTTTCAGATGAGAAAGCTGATAACTTATGAACAATTTCTAAGAGTTTGTTTTATCCAAAATGAAAACTTGGACCTATTTCAGGAAAATACCTAATGAGAGAATTTGTATGGTCAAATGTGAAGCGTGTTGTTTCAATGTGTTCTAATCTGCTTTTTTCCTTGTAAAAGTTGGAAGCGACTAATTCAGTAAGTACCAATATTGCAAGCAATGTGTCAGTAAGTTTGGTTTGTGTCGAGGTTATTGGGGAGAGTTCCTTTTTCTATGGCCTTAGTCCTACCCAGACTGGCTGTGATAACTGAAAGCGTTGTCTGCCTGCAGTGCCGATGGCTGTTTTGTACAGCACTAACGCACAGCGCTATGCTTTTACTGCCCTAAGAAAGGTTCCAGTTTTTCCATCAAGAGTGGTATGTTTCTTTTCCCTTCTGACATCAAACTATTTTTGTAAAACAGCTAAATGTATCAGAATTTTGATTACCTCAGTAAACCGTATCTTGAATCCATGGTTACCATACTTTCACCTCAACCGGATGCAAACCCCAGCTATGTTAAATTTGAGTGAATTGTTCTGTGGGGGATCTCTGTTCTGTAACTGGTGTAGTCTTAAAGGTCAAGTACATGTAGCTTTGCTTTCTGCACATCTTCCCACTCTGTAGGGTTTATGTAGTTCTTATCTCTTTCTCTGAGGCTGGACCTATGAGAGTTCTGCCTGAAGCCAGGCTTGACTACAGAAAACATACTTGGCTTGTGCTGATGCTGTCTGAAATGCTCATGCTGGTCAAAGCTGCGTTGTGGTGGAAGAGGCTGTAGGAATGCAAAGGATGGAGCCCTCCGACCCGACAGAGAAGTGTTATTTTCAGGCTGCGGCTTTGCAGTGTGAGAGCAGAGTCAGCTTGCTGGTCCCTTTGGTCTTTGCGAGGTCAGAAAAGTGGGATTTCAGAGAGGAAACTCCCCATGTTAGTAAATATGATCAGATATGAGCCATTTCAATAATATTTTGAGTTAGAATAATTACATTTGGGATGTTCTCTGGTATCTGGAAAAATGATTGGCCCCTAGCTAGCATCTGAGGGGGTTTTGTTTAAAGAATGCAAATTTCCGTAAGTTGTTTGTGTTGGTTATGATGCCTGAGATTACCTGTTACGTGTCATTGACATGGCCAGAATGCTGAAAATACTTCAGCAATGCAACTGCGCTGTTCAGACATCTGTCAGTTAATAATATAAAGTGATAGAATTTTCTAATTGATTCATTTTATGTTATTAAGGGACATTTAGAGATCTCTTCCCTTGCTGTCTTCGTCCTGTGTGAAGACTGATTGTATATGACTTGTTTTCAAGGGTCTTAAAGTAATACAGACCTGAACAATTAGTAATAATAAGTTAAAATAACTGGAAAATTAGTTTTTATCAACTGTTGACCTAGATGGGAGATAACTAAGTGGTTAAACATTGTGATGGTTTGGTAATTATGTAACTCATTAGTTAGCTTTGTTTGCTGTTGCAAAGCTCCTTCCTAGTAGTTACTGTGTGATTCATGTACCAGAAGGGGATCGCTCTAGGAGATGTTACTGGTTTTTTGATGGTCAAATCTCCTTTTCCTTTACTTCATCACTGATGTGCCTTTCATTTTCCTGAAGACTTGCTATTATTTAAAAAAAAAAAAAAAAAAAAGAAAAAAAAAGAAAAAGGCATTCACAATGCAAGTTTATGTGCGAGTCTCCAGTAATTATCAGGTGGGGTTTTGTGGGAAGGGAGGAAGGCGATGTGTACCGTGTTGTCAGTCCATCTGATGCTAGTTCGGATTTGCTGTTGAAACTGTCAACCCTCGCTCTTATCTGAGGGAGACAAGTTCTTTGTCTGCTAAGGTTTCCTTCTACGTTTTACAGAGACTTTCAGCCTGAGCCAGGGACACATCTTTGAATGTAGATACAGAGGTTATTGACTTTCTTGGACCTGAAAAACCCATCTAGTGCCCTTATTGTTATGATAGCCAGAAGTGAATTCCAGCTCAGCACTGAAAAGGGAATAGCTTGAGTTCATAGGACTTGCTAAAACAGTGGGGGAATATTCTGTACCTTTAGGTCTTGGTTTTGCTCTTTAGAAGATGAAGGGATGTGCTTTTCTGACAGAAAAAGCCAGATGCTGCCAGGAATTATCAAACTGATATCTAGAGGCATGGTTATAAATGTGAAGCTCAGACTTCAGGCTGCCTAAGAAAAGTCCACATTTATCTCTTCGGGGAGATTTTTTTTTTTTTCCCCCCTCCTTTGTGGCTATTTTCAAGTACACTTTCAAATGTTGTTGGGTTTTGATGTTGTTTGCCTGTTTTTGCTTTTGGTAGGCTGTTTTTTCTACGTTCTCAAGACTGTTGTCTTGAGTGTTAGTGTTAATATTTTTCCTTACTGTTAGAGGGTTGCTAAACTATCAAGCATATAAAGAAATTAGAAAAGTCCTGTAATATTGTTTTAGCTTTCAATTTGTGCTCACAGATCAGTATATTGTGTTTAGACTTTAACTCACTTTTTTTCTCATGTGCATTCACTACACTCTTGTAATAGTGGCGAACTTCAGGGTGGCGAACTTCTAAGTTGAAACTTCTACTAGCTTGAAACTATGTCTTTTAGAGACTGTAGCAGACTCCTTAAAGATACTTTTGAAGGTATGTACTCACAGTTTTTATTGCACACTTTCTGCACAGAACCTGGACACAAAAGAAGGTGGAAAAAAGGCTCATAGTCGATCCTTAATGAGCAACTTCGGTAAACACAAAGTAAGTAAAACGAGAGACTCGGCTTGATGTTCTAGATCTGAGAGTGTTGTAGAGACTCTGGGTATGTTTTATTGCTTGAGACAAGCATGGTGCGTATGGGGGCAGTGAGGAAAGACTATGTGATTACAGTTGGGATACTTATTGCTGTTGTAATATAGTTGCTAGCAGTATGGAGAACCCTTTAAAGATGATTGTGCAAACTCAAAAAATAATCTTGCCTAAAATCATCTTTACTAGAGAAGTGGAAGTGCTGATTTTCTTTCAGCAGCAAAGGAGCAATGTAGGCAAATGCCTTGGTGTATTCTTGTTTTCCAGCCCCCTGTCCACACAGCTGACTGTTTATTTTACTCATGGGCCAGTTTTACCCTGTTTCATACCCTGAGCAATGACATGCAGAGCGTGCTCTTACTGCCTTTCCACTTGCTTTAAGGGACTGCTGTGACTGAGTAATGGCTCTAGGCTCCTGCTCTGGAAAAATGTGTTCTTTTCTGATCTCATTGTGCTTTTGTGTATAGTATTTACATGTTTGTGTAGCTGTCAAATTGTCTGCTTTGGGTCTTCGCTGTGGCAGCTCTGTTGAACCAAGCAAGAGCTAATATAATTCAAATGAGTGTGAGGTTTCATTTTACAGCTGGACAGATAGCGGCCACCAAAAGGGACAGTGCGCCTATGTTTCTTCCCATTCCCATATCCTGACAAATGCGTTCCTGTCATCCGCCTCCCCTATTCCCACACTCCCACGGTGCCTTGAGGTTTGGATTTATTGAACGTCTAGCCTCAGTAGGATCTGATTCAACTGAAAGCTTCCTTCCTCCCAGAGTCAATTAGCAAATACCAAGTAAATCAGCAGGCAGGCGTGTCATGAGGGAGGCGTGCAGCAGGTCTGCAGCTGAGTCCCTGTGCAGCAGCGGCTTCCTCTGCCCGCAGCCCGCTAGACGCGTGTATTCCTCTTCAGGGCTATCCATGGTGAAAGCTGCAGCTGAGCAGGGAGCACGCTCTGTAATCGATAACCTGAGCAGCAGTTCAGGAAAAACAGCAATTATGAAATACTTCATAGAACTTAATCAGCCACCAGCTCATCTGCCCTGAAGCCAGCTAGGAGCCATCAAAAATTCTCTAAGCAGACAATACCAGGACTCATATTTACACTTCAATTATAAGCTTACATCAGTTTAAAGTGGTCATATTTCTTTCAGCAGCTTTAGCTAAGTGTACATTATTCACTCCGTATGTGTTGAGATCTGCAAGTACCTGTTGTGCATGATAGTGGACACTTCACATTGTAATCTGTGCTCGCTGATGGGGAAAACAAATCCTGTGGAATGAGATGTCACAGACAAAAGCCAGCCACTAAAAACTCCTGGTTACATTGAGGGCTCAAAAGTATGTCAATAATTTAACTACTTCAACTAGTTTTCCTAATGAATACAGCAGGTTGGAAAGCCCATTTGTTTCATCTTTGCTGAGAAAAAGAGACAGTATATATAGATTTTATTTTTTTACAACAATAATTGTATTGTAGACTGAGGCATCAGGGATGTCCAGTAACTTCCTCCTTATGCCTTTCCAGAGAGGGGGATGCCTGGGAAGGATGGTTACTGTTAATATTTTTGCAGGTATAGAATTATCCACCCAGGGTTAGTGACTTGTGATGTTTTCAGCCAGCTCTTGTGCCCAATGTACCCAAGTATAAACTAGTCAAAAACTGCCAGTGGAGGGACAAAGATGCTAAGGCTGGCAGTTCCTGCAAGTTAACTGCAGGAGACATTCACAGTGAAGACCATTGGGTTCCAAAACTGAACCATGCAAATGATTTCCCATATAGTCAACTTTATTTCAGCACTAAACACAACAGACTAAACTGTGTACATTATTGGTGTATCACAGCAGGAGAAAAGAAATCTGTGCTCAATTAGCATCTAGCCGTGTGAGCAAAAGGATAAGGAGCTCTCGGTTATATTGTTAATTACCTCTTGATGAGAAGGGAATTAAAGAAACTCTCACTTGAAGCTATAGTTAGTGTTACAAAAGATGTAATGTTGTTGAAATTGGAAACTATTAAATAATAGGTGCTTTTGAGATTTTAATCTTTTTATCATAGCTATTTTCTTTGCTGTATGCTGTAATAAATTAGAATAATTTGAATGCTCAAAAGGCAGCAAAAACATGTTTGAAAATTTTGCCCAGACTCTGTTCTCAACTCCATGAATGAATTTATTAAACTTTCTAAATTGAGGTGGGGGGTATGGGGGTGCAGAGATAGGTGGAAGCAGTGTACTGTACATTTAGATCCTACTGTGTGTTGCTGTTTGTTAAATATGATATGGTCCATTGGAATATGAGCAGGACTAGTGCCAGTATAGTGGAGATGGCGGAGCCATGCTGTCCTCTCACGTCAGGAGGGAGCAGGGGAGGGAAGCTGCAGAATACGCAGCGGCCTGCAATGAACTGGCCAGTTTGCAGAAATAAATTATCTTCAGGCTTGTATTTGTCTGCCAGGCAGCAGATAAACCTGCTCCACGGCTGCAGGCTTGGATCCTTGGAGTCAGATAGAGCAAGATCAGGGCACAGATGCTTTGTGTTGGCTTTCCTTCTCCAGATGTATGGAAACACTTGATGTACCATCCCAGGTTTTCTGCTGCCAAACCCCCAGGGTCGTTCTGTGTCCTTGTCGGACTCTGGTCCTGTGCTGCAGCTCACCCACTCACCTGACGTTAATGACACTAACGTGGATTTGTAGAACCACCCCATAAAGTGCCACAGTTGTGCTTGATTCTTTCCCAACAGAAAGCTGTGAAGGCAACATCCAAATACCATAGTGCATCGGATGATGAAGAAAGCCAGCAAAACTCTTCTGGGAAGGAAATGGGGCAGCTCCACAGGTGAGCTCTGAATCACCACAGTTTTACAGCTCAACTAAAGCTAGAGGCATGTTACTGCTACCAATATTTATATGTCACTGCCTGAGGGAAGCCTGTTCTTGAGAGCAGGCTGGTTATGATGCTGCTGTTGAGGTATGTTTTGCTGTGACTGCTGTAGCTTGATATTTTGATTGTATAGATTTTCATAGGTTGCAAATTGCAATTACCCTTAAACTGAAAACAAGTGTGATAGTCATACTCTTCTAAAGGCAAAATGCCAATCTACATTTTGGATGCTGTAAATAGTGCTCAGAGAAAACTCTCTAGGCTAAATAAGGGTACATCACAGCCCAGCCAACTCTATTACATCTAAGAATGTAACGAAAAAGCAATCAAAAAAGTGCCATTGAGCATGCATTTGTTGTCACTGAAATGCTCTGTTTTCAGATACAGTTCAAAGCTGTCTGCCTTGGGTTTGTTGAGAAGAGCCATGGTGCAGCTATTTCATTATGCTTTGAATGAAAAATTTTGTTTGCGTAGTGTGACTATAGAGGTGCAAGGGGAACAGTCATCTTGGAGCCTTCCCTAAGGAGGTTTGCCACACGTGGTTCCCTGTTCACAGTTTGTTTCCTTATCAATGAAAAGAACAGAAAGGGGGATTGAAATATTCTTTAAATATTGACTGATTTGTTTTATATATTAAATATAACTCTGCAGACTGGCTCGTCGAAGAAAAACAGTGAAGCTGTGCCGAGCTCTGTCTGACCTAGTGGTGTACACAAACTCTGTGGCAGCCCAGGACATAGTTGATGACGGTAAGGCTGCTGGCATGAGCCTTACACGAGGCTTGCTTTCTTTTCTATGTGGAGAGGAAACACGTTTGTGTTCTCAAGATTTCCCTTGTTTGTCAAAGACATTTTAAAAACAAAATAGCTACCTGTCCCATTTACTTAAATATGGAGAAAGGGTAAAGCACCACCTTTTCCTTCCCTAGGAAATATACTTTCCCTTGGTTTCTTACGACTTTCATGTTTGAGTAGGAATTTTAAAAATGTTTTTTTTTGAGAACCCATTCCTGGTTTTACAGCTTTATGGAGTTAGTCATCATCTTTTAACATTATCAATTTTAAGTAGCGTTTAGTAACATGATAGGCTTGAATTGTGATAAATAGATGTGTTACCTGTTCACAAAGCGTGCAGTTATTTCACTAAACATGTTAAATACATCAATTCCTAATTTAATAGAATTTAATGGGAGAAATAAAGGAGGGTGAAAGCTGTGTGGAGAAAGTCAAAGAATTCCTGCAAGAACAGAGGCTTGTAGAATTCCTGCAAGAACAGAGGCTTGTAGAATTTGTCTCATTGTTCTGAGCTGAGAGACAGCTCAGCTTTTTCCGCAGGTCCATGTGCAGTTAGGCAGTGCTGCCAAACCCACCTGATGGCTCATGGCCCTCTGGAAAGGAGGGCCTGTTCATCAGAGCACAGTCCTGCAGCTGCCTTTCGTCTGGATCTTGTGCTTCTCTGGTCCTAGCTGGAGAGATGGGCATGGAGAGATGGTGCAGTTAGACCAACTCAACTGCTCCCTTGTAGTTGGGCACTCTTGCCCAGGAAATTCTCCACAGCAATCATGTCTGGGGTTCCGCAGGAGGAAAGGCCCTAGCAGTTAGCGTAAGCTCTTGCTTGGCTTTCCTTCTAAGTATGGAAACTTGAGGGTAGAACAAAAGACCCTCTTGGAAGGTGAAACTGGTGCCCTTCAGTTACACATTGTATATGATTTGCATGTCACAAGACAATCTATTGTAACTTTGGGCTGAATCTAACGTTCTCCTTGATTAATACGAGCACAGTTAAGGTCTGAGTTCAGGCCCCTGTCTCCTGGGATTGCTTTGTAACTTGTTTGTTGATTTAACTATACACACAGGATCAACAGGGAACGTGCTATCATTCAGTGAAACAAGAGCCCACCAAGCAGTGCAGCAGAAGGCTGAACAGTTTATGCTTTATAACCAGAAACAGCTTACAAGGGTCTATCCATCAGCCTATCGGATTGACTCCAGCAATTTCAACCCCTTACCTTACTGGAATGTTGGTTGCCAGTTAGGTAGGTGTTGCATGAATAACTTACTTCCCACTTCTTCTGTGTGTGCTCAGTAAATATCTTACACCTGAGTCTTCTCTTTCAACAGTGGCACTAAACTACCAATCTGAGGGACGTGTGATGCAATTAAATGATGCAAAATTTAGGGTAAACGGCAACTGTGGTTATGTCCTCAAACCTCAGCAGATGTGCAAAGGTAATGTCCCACTAGACATTTATTACTGTAAGTGTTAAGCCTTTCAGAAAACGTCTTCATGGTGAAGTTGCCAAGACACAGGAAAGAAAAATAAGAACATATGTAGAATCTTTTTTATTTCCATAAATTCATAAGCTTATCTTACTTCAGAATTCATACTTTTTTTTTTTGTTCTCAAAGAACGGTGTCTAACTCTCAGACTGTGTAAGTACCAGCATACAATCTCGTGCTGTTATTGTAGATGTATTTGAAGGCTCCGTCTTAATATGTGTTTAATAAAAGAAAAGGGCATTGTGCGATAGCCAACTGCATGCAAGAAGGACTTGGTCCCACTCTCAAGAAAGTCAGTGGAATTTTGTTCTCTTTAAAAGGAATTTCTTCAGTCCTCAAAAAGCTGTAGGCACAGGAGCCAGTGGTTTTCAGTGCTATACAATGACAATCTGTCCATATTTTGAGGACTTACGATCTGATTGTGCCTCTCTATCTCTAAGTAATTTTCTTAATGTGGCCATAAGAAGTAGTGGCATTGATTGAAAGGTACTTGAGAAATGGTAGAGGGAGTTTGGGTACCCGAAGCAGGCACTGCTGCTGCAGGAAGCAGCTTAGTCAACCCTAGTTGTTTGTTCTCGTTAACATCTGGGCAGTTGTGCAAGAAACTTGATCAGAGTGCTGATCTGGGTTATAACTATTGTTTTTTTTGTTTGGGGGTTTTGTTTTGGGTTTTTTTTTAAGCTACTAATATACATGAAGTTTTTTTTTCAAAGGAGTCTTAATCTTGCAAACCCCTACTATTAGAGGGGTCCTTTCTGCCTTGTAATCATGTGAAAAAGGGCTGATCAGATCAGTAAAGGTTGTAAGAAAGTGGAATGGAATTTTAAAAATTCATTAACAGCTGCTCCATGCTCTGTAAACTATTTGCTTATGACTGAATTTTGGCTGTATGTATGCATCTTGGGGGGTGATGTTTATTCTGTGTATCTTTTTCCTTACACTTCTCATTCCTTGCCATCTCTTAGGCACATTCAACCCCTACTCTGCTGATCCACTTCCTGCCAGTCCTAAAAAGCAGTTTATTCTGAAAATCATCAGTGGACAACAGCTACCTAAGCCTCCTGACTCAATGTTAGGAGACAGAGGAGAGGTAAGATACTCCGACACCAACAAATGCTTCCATCAGAGGTCCTGACTCTAAGAAACTTCCTCCTTTTTTAAATACACCAATAAATTTCAGATATTGTCAAGCTTTTGGTCACTAAATACTATGTTTTCCTACAGAGTCTGTATCCTACACGTGATGTTTAAGAACTAATTTGTTTTATATTTTGAGGGTGACTTCACTTTTTTTGAAAATTAGTCATATCTGGCCATAGCTCTTGAGACTACAAACCATACGTTAACTTACACTTCATGAAGCCATTTTCCATGGTTGTGCTGCTTGAAAATTTGTGTGAATCAAAAGGATTTGAATTCTTATATGAATTTAAATTAACTCTCTGCATGAATTTCCTTAAAAATTGACTTTCACTTGTATCATTGTCTTGCTTTTAAAATACTTTTGTTTTTAAAAAATAGATAATAGATCCCTTTGTTGAGGTGGAAATTATTGGGTTACCTGTTGACTGCTGTAAAGATCAAACCAGGGTGGTTGACGACAATGGTAAGATAATATTGCTGATTTCCTCTTCTTAGAGTAAAATATTAAGTAATTATAAATGACTCAGTATCTGTTATTATTTTCTGAATTGCAAAGCTTCTTACGTGATGAAATCAAGTGTTTGTATTTTAACAAATTAATTCTGCTTTCTAGACAGAATTTCTGGTGTAGGGAGACAGACAAGCAAGAGGTGAAGGACAAGAACTGTTCAACATGATATCTTTCTCCTGGATTATTCTTGAATCTCCTTTCTGCAAAAGTTCTTTTTTTTTTTTTGTTTTGTTTTGTTGTTATTTATATAAAATGCATGTATAACTTCAAATTAAATGAAAACAAATCACATCCTAGGCAGTTTCACTGTCACCTCACCCTTCAGGGAACGAGGTGAATAACAAAGTGGGATAGCCTGTTGTGGCAGGAGAGATGGCCATCAGTTCTCATTGACAGTTGCAAAACCATGAGGAAAAAAGGGCGTAGTTCCTGTTTGTTTTGATCTATCTTTACTCTACCATAGTTTTCAAAACAACAGCTTGCCTTGGTATCCCTGCCAGCTACTCAACCAGAACCATTTTTTTTGGTAAAAGCAGTCCAAGAGAGACAGATCTCTCACTTTTAATTACTTACATAATGGAGATTAAGAGCATCTAGATCTAGATGAGCAATGAGTATTCATTTGTGTATTTGGTCTGCTTGTTTCTTAGGCCTCTTGCTACGCATCATGAAAATGGAGGCTAGCTCTTGCTATGGCCTTGTTTCCCACAATTTCTGTTTCATTTGTTTTACAGGGTTTAATCCCGTTTGGGAGGAAACACTCACTTTTACTATCCACATGCCTGAAATAGCTTTAGTGAGATTTCTCGTGTGGGACCATGACCCTATTGGGCGAGACTTCGTTGGACAAAGAACTCTGGCCTTTAGCAGTCTTGTGCCTGGTTAGTCCCACTTGTTTTCCTTGACTTAGAGATCTAACTGAAGAACAAAATCCTTTGAACTTCAAGTTGAAGATGGGGTTATCAATATAAGATTTATGCGTATATCTCTGAATCTTCATGTATGAGCTTGGACAGTTCTCCTGGTATTTTACAGTGGTATATTCACTATTACTTGAAGGAATTGGGTTGTCCGTGCTTTTGGAAATTACTACTGGTGTCTTATTTATAACTTAGAAGCAATTTGTGCCGAGGGGCTTGGAAAACCTGTGAGAATGTAAGATAAGTTTTAGTAAAGGCATAAGGGGGCTTACTGTATATATTTTACTTTTATAGACAGTCATTGTCAGTGGTGCATAAAATGCAAACTGTTGGTTATTTGTGGTACAATATTTTTGTTTTACTAGGTTATCGTCATGTGTATTTAGAAGGCCTGACGGAAGCATCCATATTTGTTCATATAACCATTAATGAAATCTATGGAAAAGTAGGTATATCTGGAAACTTCTATTTGCTAAAACTTTGTTTTAATTCTTATGATAAAAATGGATTTAAACGTACCATAAAACCTCACAAAATTTGTGTGGTTTCTAAATGATTCTTAAAGCTTAGGTTTGTGGCATTTTGCTTTTCTGCAAGATTACCAAGGAAAGCTCAGTGGAACCCAGACAGAAAATAACATGGACAAGGCCTAGGAGCTGAGATTGGGTATAGTTCAGATCCTCACTTAAGCCAACTACCTTTAACCTCACTGACTGATCTAACGATGGCTCTATAAACCACTTAGATGTCTGTCTCACTCTTGGCATCCTTGTCCCAGTACAGAGACATCTGCTCTTGCTTCTGCAAGTGTTCCTCCTGCCAGGGAGGACAGCGGCGAGGCAGTGGAGGGAACGGCACCGACTGTGCCCAACTCATGCGTGCTCTCTGCACAGAGACAAGGTTTTAGTATTCGAGGTAGACTTCACTGCTCCTCTATCAGTGTAAAAAGAAAAGCAGTAGTAGTAAACAGCTTGGAATGCATCTGCAATACATACCTGGATCTGTACGCATCTGCGTACGTGTGTGCAATCACATACAGTTTTGGTGATAGCACGTAGTTTTTGCTGTTTGGCTGTTGCTCTTGGCTCATGTGCTCTTCAAAGAATAGTCAAGAAAAATAGTAGAGAGTTGCTTCATAGGGAAGACACATGATGTAAAAGAAGGGGGGGGTGGGAAATAAGACCCATTGAGATTTGATCTCTATATCACTTAGTCTATTTGTGCTTGCCTTAATGATGTGCTATACTGCTGTTTGTAAGGTAAACAAAGGCTGAATGGTCATTTGTATCATTACAAGTAAGAATATCTGGTCGTGTTTCTGAGAGACTGACGTTAGACTAATAAATAGTTTTAAATTGTTTGCTGTAGAAGGGTTATATTTACAGCTGTACTATTGCCTTATTTGTTTGTATCACAGTCTTGAAAACATTAGCCAAATGTATTTGCATTTTTTTGCCTTTCAGTGGAGCCCTTTAATCCTCAATCCCAGTTACACAATAATGCACTTTCTAGGAGCCACAAAGGTAGACTTCATTAGCATGCACTTTGCACTTGCTGTGCACAGATTTCTCGAATGGTTCCTAATCGCATGATCTGCAACTACCAAACTTTACATCATTCTTCATTTAGACTCTGAAACATTTGAATATTGCTTTGATGAAGCCCATGCATAAGACTCCCAAGTTAATGTGTAGCCTGTCACTGCAGTACACTTCTTACAGTCTTGTCATCTTTGATTAGGAGATTTTGAGCAAACCTCTCTTGTAATTGTGGCAGGCTGCCATCCTAATGAGGAGAAATACAGACATGCATGAATTCATGGAGACCTATGCTGATAGTTCCTTGGTCAGAGTAGATGTGAATTGCTTGGTGTGAATTTTTGCTTTGCTGCATTTTTAACTTTGTCTTCATCATTCATAAATACTCTGAAAGCAGCCCTCTTCATTGTATTCATTATATAATAGCTGAACTCACTCAAAACTGTGGTTATTCTTGTCCTTTCAGAATAAGCAGCTGATAGGACTCAGAGGGTTGTTTAACAAGAACCCTAAGCACAATTCTGCTGAAACCAGCGGGCACTATGTACGGAAGCGATCTATTGGCGATCGAATTCTCCGGCGCACAGCCAGTGCACCAGCCAAAGGTAGAAAGAAAAGTAAGATGGGTTTTCTGGAAACTACTGAAATTAAAGACAGTGCATCTGAACCAATAGACTTGAAAGACAAAGAAGGAGTTGTACGGCGTGCAAGCCGGAGTTTGCAAGCACGCCCTGCTTCTATGCCCGTGGACAAATATCTCCTCGTAGGACTGCCATGCCCAGAAGATGAAACCGCCCAGGATGCCAAAGGAAAAGAAAACGCATCTGGTAAGATGCTTCCAAAATTACTTTTGATGTAGTAAGTTGAAATAGTCTATCAAGAAGCTTAGTTCTGCAATCCCTATGAAAGTAGTTTTAGGCAACTCAATAAGAGTTACTGGGCAAAATTACATATGCTTAAGGTTGTAGTATTTTAACAGCTCCTTTAATTCTTTGATAAGTGACACCCTGGAAAGCTGTCTACTCTCCAAGCTGGGCAAATGAATTACAATAATTTCTGGGAGTGCACTTTTAAAAGGACACTTGCCCAATTTTTTTTTGTAATTTAAGAACTAACCTTCAATTACTCTTAATTTTTGGCTTGCTGCTGTCCGTTTGCTTTTGAAAACAGAGCTGCTGGAATATAGTGGGCATTCTCTCTCCACTTTCAAGGAGGAACAGCATGCAGCATATGGTTTTGGGAATAGTGTGTGTAAAGACTAATGCAGACTTTCTAATAAATGTAAACCAGGTAAAAGTAGGTCAAACTTTGTATCCATCAGTCTTGATATTTTCCTCCTAAATTAATCAAATTAACCTATGGAAAGCATGTGTTAGGATAAAAACTTTCTCTTATACTATTGATACACAATACAGTTTAATTCTTAAAATATTTATGTAAGCATCTTCAGCAATAATAGTCCCAGTTTTGAAATCCAGTTATTCCCATGACTACAGGAAAGTTAGTGTGTTTGACTTGCTGATTTACTGGAATAGTTAAATAAGTTTAGGAAGCTTTGAATACAATGGCTGTAATTCATTAGACCTGCTGTCTCGATCCCAAGCTTTTTCTTAGTCCAGGGCATCTATACTGCTTTTTGGGGCTGGCTTTCATTTGTTTGGGAAGAGCATGTGCACCCGTGAAACTGCTGGGCTAGCCAGATCCTCAGCTTTTGGTCAGTTCTGACAGCACAGCATTTCTGCAGTCAGTTCTGCAGGGCTCTTGCTCAGCCAGCGCAGGTCAGCCAGAAGCACTGTCTGTCTTCCTTGGTAAGATGCAGAGAGCACACCAAGAACCTCTCTTGGCCAGGAGGGTGACAGAAATGCTGCTCTGCTCAGAATATTTTCAGCTACAGAGCAGCAGCTTCCAGCAACCACAGGAGCCACCCTAAAAGAGGAGAACTACCAGGCACAGATGAGAACCTGCTGTTGAGCCGCCTTTATTCTATTTGCCCATATTCTTGGCTTTGAAGGAACAGATAATCTGGACATCACCTTGTAAAAGAAGTTACTGAGGAGAAACAGCAAGCAAAATGAAACTAAACTATTTTTTCCTACCACCCTGAGAAGAAACTTTAGACAGGAAAAAAGCTGTTCTTAGTAAAGGAAGTAAACCCTGAAATGCTGTATTTTAAATTGAAACATCCTCTAGATAAGCCTCTGAAGATGATATAGCTCAGCTGTTATTTGCAACAGATGTAATCATTTCTTAGATATTTCTTCCTAAAGATGCTACAGATACTGACGCAAAATTCTATTAGAAGAAACTTCCACACTTTTTGAAGGTCACAGGTATGCGCTTATAGCAAAATAACCTTTGCAGGAAACACAGGCCCTGGTGAGATGACCTAAAAAGCTGTCACAGGGAATGAATCCTACCCCTTCTTACTATGAGAGGACTAGATCCTGCCCGTTGGGCTTGCTCTGTGAGGCTTGCTCTGTAACCCCTATGGAGGAGGACTGGCACCTTAGACGTGAAGAAGTGAGATATGAAGAAGACAAAATTCCAGATGGAGTGCTCTCCTGTCCCTGAGGGACCTTTTTTCCTTCTCCATGCTGCAGGGCTATCCATGCCTTGGTCGACATAGAGAAAAACAACCTGGGCCCTATTTTTTTTGTGTGGCAGCACTTACCTTGAATGGTGGTAAGAAAACATACAACGCAGCCTTATGCACATACAGAAATAGGCTTGGGTATTCTCAGAAAGTTCAGCCCAAATATTTCAGAATGGGAGGTGGCTTCACCATCAAGGAGGTACTAGTCAGATGAAGTGTTCCTTATTGCAGGATGCCATGAAGAGTGGAAAGGGCTGGTTGTCCAGCAGACCTTTCTTGCTAAAATACTATGGCTAAACTCTACTTCTCAATTGAAATTTTGCACCAAGTGGATGGTGTGCTATCCATTTTCTCCCATGTTTTTAATAGAAAAAAAATAAATCTACAAATCAAAGAAATGTACGTCTCTTCCATCCTTACCTAGGAACGCTGGAAAGCTTGGGGAACTTTTCAGATTTTGGACATCAGCCTTTAAATGTCATGTTCATTAAAAATAGCTCTTACTCTGTCGGGGCAGGAGGTTCAGTCACTGTTAAGGAATGATCAGGGCTTCTCTTGTTCCTCCCTAAGGTATCTGATTTCTAGCAGATGTTAGAAACAGTATATATTATGCTAAACTTAATGCTTAATTAAAAGCTCCAAAGGACTGAGTCATGGAGCTTGGATTTGGCATTATAAAGACAAGTAAGAAGATTTGGTGGAGAAAATCTCTAATGCATATTTTTCATGGAATTCAAAATCTCGCTCTTGTGAATGCAGTATGCTGGTAGAAGATCAAAAATGAAATCCTTAAACTGTAACATTTTACAATAACTACATGTAAAAGGCAGTCTGGAGTCCCTCTACTTGATGCTTTTTACTCAGCTCTTTTAAGCATGCATCTTGTTTCAAAATACTATGTTTTTTAACAGAGCTGTTTTGTTCTGTCTTTATTGTCATGCTTCTTTATAGTACAAATCTGAATAGGAACACAGCTGAAGGTAATACCATGTGCAAGCTATGATATGGTACCTCATTAACATTATTTGCAACAAATATTACATCATGTGCTTGATGTAATAGACATTCAAAGGAAATTTCAATGAAGTGCCTGCAGTTGTATTTTTCCATTTATTCATATCACTCAGATAATTTGTACTAAACCTGCACAACCCCATAATTAAGTTCTGTCACAACTGTACCTAATTTTGCGTTCTCCATTTGTCTGTCTAAGGACAAAATATTTGTCAATAAACAGAACACAATATTGTATGCAACTAATATGTTTCTTATTTAATTTAGCCAACAGTGAAGACAATACAAATGAGAAGGAAACAAACTTGAAAGAATCTGGTTCTCCATGTTCTGCGAAAACTTCAAATCTGACATCTCAGTTTAAGAAGGAGAATGACCAGGAGACTACAGTTGATTCTTTAGTGCCACCTCTACAGGAGCAACATGAAAATTTAGTTTTTGCAAGTGGTGTAGCTGAAACAAATAGCCTCGTAGGCTATCAGGAAAATAATCTTTCTGATGAAACTGTCCCTCTAATGCACAACTCTGATTTTGGACTTTCTGCACAAAAAACACATGACAAAAACTGTACAGATGATAAAAAGGAAGATGACACAAAAGGGTCTAAGGAGGAGAAAAGAACTCTTGTGGGGACTTCTCTTTCTCAAAAAGTAGGGATGGAAAATCATAAACATGACATCATCAAGAAAAGCAGTGCAGCACCTCTTTCTTTGACAGATATATCTTCTACCATTTGCTCTGACGTTCCTGATTTGCACTCCACTTTAACCATGCAAGACAGTGACATTTCTCGCCTTATAGATGAAGTTTCTTTAGCAAATGAGAGTGAGTTGGATAGCGCTGTCTCAGCTCTGATCGGACAATTTGAGGTCACAGGTGACCAAACTAATCTTACTGCAGTCTCAAGCCTCCATGGCACCAGTAGCCAGACCTTCAGCGTGATGGCTACACACCCACACATGCTTACTGCGGATCTTAACAGTCCCTGTAAGCACACCTTTACTCCCACAAAATCAGTCAAATCCCCTTTATTCTCAACTCCAGATACTACCGCGTTCTCCAGCCCTGAGACTACAGAGTACTCTGTGTACACAATTATCCATGAGGCAACTCTTACACCAACTTCTGACTGTAAGACCCACAGTGAATTAGTTTGCAAGAACAAGTTAAACAGTATAGAAAACAACTTGCCTAGCTGTCCTTGTCCTTCACCTCACTCTTTGCTAAATGCAAATCCCAATGGAAAATGTGGAACACGCTGGGTGGAACACTCTGAGTCTGCCAGTTCTTTTGCTTCTAATAGCCTTATCTTTGAGGAGACACTTGTTGACACTCCCACTGGTGAAAATTCAGAAAGCAGCAGTCTCATAGAAGTAGATGGGGATCCTCAAGATCTCCTGGTAACTGCGTGCGAATACAAAAGGGAAGACATGAGCCAGCTGGCTTCCCCTTTGAAACTGAGGCAAAGGCAGGATTCTGGGCATGGTGGTGAGAGGACCTCTGGGAATGGCACGACTGAGCTCTGCGCTGCTGCCCTGGACTGCTCAGATAACTTCGGGGCTGCAGGGACTCAGCTCCCTTTTCCAATGTGTGAAAATGTTGGCTTTTTATATCATCATCATCATCATCATTCAGATAAGCAGAACATAATGTGTACCTCTGAAAGATCCCAGCTGAACATACACTCACCGGTGCTCAAAAACGCTTTGCCTTTCCCGCCTCCTTCAGCCATCAAGCAGGCTAGCCCTTGCAAATCCAAAAGTCTTGGTGACTTGACATCAGAGGATATTTCCTGCAATTTTGAAAGTAAGTATCAATACATAAGTAGAAGCTTTATCTCATCAGGCATGAGAGACAAGAAACTTGCTGCTATGAAGAATCTGACACCACATTCTACGGACGCTCTGACAGAACAGCTGAGGAAGCTGGTGTCCCTGGACCAGGAGGACAGCCGTCAAACGCTGTACTCCAGGCAGATTGATGAAGACTGCCCAAAGGCACTGGTCAGAAAACTCTCGTCCAGAAGCCAGAGCAGAGTGCGGAATATAGCCAGCCGTGCCAAGGAGAGGCAGGAGGCTGCCAGCAAGCAAAAATCTTCTAACACAAGTAGCATAGCGGGTGTTGTCCTTCGGAACAAGCCTTCAGCATCTCCTCACGTTATCAACAGGCATTCGACGGGCTCGTACATAGCCAGGTACCTGAATGGCTTCCCTGGGGAGGACGTGGAGGGCCGAGGAATACCGGAGGGCGCGTGTGCCGCTTTGCACTACGGCTGTAGTGACCAGTTGTATACCCGTAATTCTGTTCTGCAGCTGGAACCCGATAGTGATGATAAGCCTGAAATTTATTTTCTGCTGAGACTGTAGATTGTATAAATGTACATCTTCAATGTTTACAAACTATTTCATGGAAATGAAGGATTTTTAGCAAGAAACACTGTTTTGAGGGTTTAAATTATTTAGAAATGCAATTTCATGCTAGTGATTCAGTCATCATTTAATGTGCCCTTTCCTGTCAAAGCTTATGTATATAGAAACCATGTTCCATCCTTATGTATGTATTACTTTGATTTAGAAATGATAAAGTGAAGTAGTCTGGGGACTATTTGCATGCAGTGAGCATTTGTAGCATTTTGTATTTGTAATGCATGTCATTTTTAAGTCGAGCACTTCTGTGCTCAAAAGCCTAAGATTGCAATGAATCCAGGAGTATTCTTTTCCTGATGTTCTGTCCTCCTGTTTGGAAAAAATGTTTTTAGTGATTACTTTTGGCCTTTCATGCAAATTCTGCTGATCATAGTGCTTTCTGTTATTGGTAACCTCCTTGGGGTTAGACTCCCCAACTAGGACTCATTCTAGCCAACGAGCAGCAGTTTTCTCTGACTTGTAATTGTTAATATTAATTTTACATGTTTCCATGTATGAACTATGATTCTACAGCAAACAATTTGTAGAATTAGCGTTAGTCCAAATTTGTGAGTAATGTGTAGATTTGTCTTCTGCCCACTCTATGAAGTGTAATAACAGTAGTCTTCCTTTTTGGTCACCGTGTTGAGTGTTCATTTCAGGGCAGAGTGGAATGTGGGAGTAATTCTGCATTTATGAATGGAAAACACTTAATTTCTGCTTTTTTTGTTATGTATTTTTGTTATTAGCTCTGTGTGTAGCTTCAGTACAGTAACAGATCTGTTTTCTGTATATTTGTAATTTTATTGCTAAATTGTTGACAGTGGAATATTTAAAGCTGCCATGGTAGAGTAACTATTTTGACTGTCCATTTTCATCTTTTTCTATGAATGCTGAAAGTGAATTGAGTGAGTAATCTCAAACACCTGAAACTTCCCTGTAGGGAACAACATAGCTTTATTTTGGTTTTAAGATATTCTTTGCCTTTGCTGTAAGTTTTTTCTTATATGTAAAAGACGTACCTTATACCTCTTTCTTTTGTAATGCAGAGTATTATTATTCTTGAAAACATCATTAAAATAGATTTTTAAGCACTTGGTTACATATTTACTGAAACTGTAGCAAATATAATTATGCTTAAACTAGCAGTAGTTAGTGATTGCAGACATCTGTCTTGTCATGAGCTTGCAATAAGGTTTCAGAAAGGGAAAAAGTTCCATCACTTCACATGATGGTAACAGTTCTTAGCTAGAAATCAGCAGCTGAGCTCTTTTCTCTTTTCTGGGCAGGAGGACGTATATATTGAGTATATCTAACTGCCTGCATGTTCCTATTTTGTTCCGTTAAGGGTCTAACAGATGCAAGTGGCTGTTGTTTTGATCACTTGGGAGAGAACCAGCGTATTTTCTAAATAAAAAGCCTTTTTCCATGGAGGAACAGAACCAGATACTGCGTTAATCCCTTAAGCTTTGGACCTGAATTTCTATCTCAGTATTTGTGATGCAATTTGGAAGGTGCGATTGAAGCCATATTTAACTGCAGGGAAGTTCCGAAGCTCTGTGCCTTGCAGTGTCGGGTACTTTCTGAGAGAGATGGCTTCAACTTTTGACTTGCCTGTAGCTTGTCTGCCATGGCAGTTCAGAGACTGTTTCCATCTGAAGGAGTGGAGGTGTGCAGGCTGTGATCCGCTCTGCTGAATGCTGCGTGCCAGAGATGCTCACACACCATATCTAGAAGCATTTAGTTGCATTTGTAGAACCTATGCATTCTTTAGAAATAACTGCCATTAAAAGTGCCTTGTAACTAAGCAAATAATATGATCTCCATCACAAGAGACAAAAAAACCCTAATCTTGACTTGACGGTTGTTTCTAGTTTTAATTGGAATTAATTTAGAAAAATTGTATGGTGTGTGCAGGAGGTCAGAATAGATTATTATAGGTCTCTCTCATGACTTAATCTCTTACTTTCCTCTTAATTTTAGAAGTTAATTCAGATGGCGACAGTTCTTTGTGTGAAAGTGAAATCTGAACAGTGAAACAGGGCAGGATTTCTGTAGTGTAGACTCAAGCCAAAGGAAGATCTGGCTCAGTAGCTTTTCCTGTCTCACTGGGCTTAGTGTTGTTTTTTTCTGTCTCACTGAGATTCAAATTATATTTTGTTTGCACAAGTTTCTTTTTGGTGGTGTAGCATTGGGTGTGCCAAAACCTTCGAACTTCTCAGTGTTGGGACACTCTGAGCCCTGAAGAACTTGAGTCAGAGTAGTCAACATGTTCAAAGGTCTTGTGATCTAGCATGGGTGAGAAGGCAGAGTACTTAGGTCAACTAATTTCTGTTCTTGAGTAATCTATAGGGTTTGTGGGCCTGGACATGGATAAGAAAGACTTTTTTTAATGTCTGTTTACAAAGGTGATATGAAAAAGAAATTTTCAGTCTGCAGAACTCTAGTTTCAATAGGTAGTATTCAGAAATGGATTTGGTCCTTAAATGTATATCTTCAATGCATGAAATCACAATACCTGTGTTACTAGCTACCTCTGTGCAGAGAAGCTGGATGATGTGATGAAGTATTTTGAATATTGGAAGCAAGTGTTCTGTATAAAATGTTTGAATTGGAGAGGGGTCTAAGCCAAAGTCAGAGACATTATCTCTTGCTTTTACGTTCATAATTATAAAAGACAAGATTAGTAGTAAACATAAAGTACTTAAAATTCAGTGGTATAATTTTGCACATAAAATACATTTGGATTAAATTTAGTATTTACAGTGCACCAGGTGTCTTCACAAGATAACCATTTGACCATCTCTCTCTTAATTTACTAGAAATGGAGAGCATTCAGACTCTGGAAGGAAGAACTTGAGATCCAGAGGAGCAGAGTCCATACTACCCTTGCAGAATAGGCAGGTGAGGAATGCTCCCCAGGACTGACCTGCCTCCTGTTTTCCTGCCAGCTGGTGCAGGGTCCAGTCCAAGTGCAGGTCAGAAAGTATGTCTGATGCCCACAGCCACTGGGGCTGTTCCTACGCTTCCTGTTACGTATCTGGTTAAGGTCTTCACAGAATTGGAACCATTCTATAAACATATGTCAAAGATGCTTGAAACCTCAAGTGAAGTTCCTGTTTCTTTTCCAGATGAAAGTGTGTATAAACAACAATTTATCCTTTGCTTAAAGCTATCTGTATTGCTTCTGAATCTGGAACTTACAAATAGTAGAAATGTAGGGCAAGGACAAAAGACGGAACAGAAAGTTTAAAGACATCGTTTATCTATCAACTATAAGCTACTACTTTTTTGTGTGCTAAGTGGGAGGTTAAGATGAATTGGAGATGGGCAGGCATCATCTCCAGGGAAGTCACTCAGTATAAACCCATTATTGTAAGGGGTACTGCATCTGCCGTTTTTAGTTTAAGTGGGTGAGTTTCATTTCCTTTCATGGAATGATAGGGGTATAAACAAAAATTCATTCCTATGGTGATGAGAACTGTAATTAGTGTATAATGCCAGTCTGTTGCAGGCAGTGTCTCATTTCTAAGTACTGGGTCAAACGTATCCCTGGTATAACTAGAAGGTCTGATCACGGGGGAGCTGTACTAGGGATAACTTTGCCTTATTAGATACAAACTTTCTGGCACGTTGAAGCGGGGTGTTTTGGATAATACCACACACTTTTTCTGTGAGATTCTCATCCTTGGCATAAACTTGAAGATATGGCATACGTGGTCCATGCTTGCCTCTGGGAATCGCTGATGCTGCTGTGTGTGCACCAGAAAGCAGCTGTGTGGGAGTGGACGGGCTAACCGATGCTGAGGATGGGCTCACTGACTGCCGCACAACAGGCTGGGCATCGGTCTAACTCTGTAACCACCAATTTCCCGAAGGAAACGGCGGCCTCTTTGGGATACTTCTGGGAGCCTGGAAGCATGCTGCCAATCCAACCGCACCAGTGGCGATGTTCCCATCGCGAAGGTGGCCTGGCACATGTGAAAATTGCTGATCCTCCCGTATCTGGAGGATGATGTGGGCCCGCTGGTGGGTATTAGTAATACGAGCCCAGAACTGGTGTGGTGTGACAAAGTCATGGTCTAATGTGGAGATGCCCTCAAAGTTATAGAAAGCAGTTTGTCTCATTGTGAATTTGTGCTGCAGAAATTATAAAAGTGTCAGAGAAAATCTAACCTGGAGGTAATATGCTTTATACAGCAATGTTCAAACATGATGCTGAATAACAGTAGGAATGGGACAACTTTGGAAAACTAAGAATGCTTACTTCAGTAGCCTTCTGTATTGGATAATAAAATGAAGGGACACTGTATCAAGAAATCTAAGCACTTTCTGAAGTCATCTCGGTCTTTAAACCTCTGTGAGCATCTGGTATGTAGATTACAAGAAGCATTGTACAGAGCCAGGATTTTTAGATAAATGGATAGAACAGACCAGCAATCTGCAATTCAGACATTCATAAGGCCATTCATTTTGTAGTGCTTCCCCAAAATTAATTAAACTGTGTATGAACAAGGCTGCACCTTTTGAAAATCCATCTAGTGAACACTTTTTTTGGTGCAGAATCTGTTGCAAACTTCAACTTATTCCAATACTGATTACTCTCAGTGCTTCAAAACAAATATTTCTGGTTGATGTTTGTCTAGCTTCCCTTCCCAGCATGAAATTGTTTTATCCAACTGCTCATTGGAAAGGCCTCTTACCACACAAGTTTCTCTCTCATAAACATGAAGTCACAGTCTTCTTTGACATCCTACATGGATCAAAACCCTGAAGTCTCTCTTTTTAAAATATTTTATTCATTCCTGGAGGTCTCTTGTGAATTTCTAGCACCATTCAAGAACTGCAGGCACCAGAACCAGTTGCAGCATGTCAGGGGCAGTTATGTCAGTGGAAAGCACGGAGATAACAAGATTTGTACCAGATTGTGTTTATATTTATAATGTGAGGGCATTTAATCTTTTTGGCTGCAATATTGCAGTTAAAGCATCTCTTCAGCGGGTATCTATCATGTCTCCCAACTATTTTTTTTAATTCTTTAGAGAGTGGAGTTCTACTTTTGTAAATATAATTTGCATTTTTCTCCTTCTGAGATTTATCAAGATGTGTATTTTTCCTTGCTACCATCTTACCTTGCTGTCCATCTCAGAAATATGCTGTTTATTATTTTGCAGTCCTTAAATTATTGTGTCTTCTGCAAACCTTAATCATTACCAGCTTAACACAGGTTTTTTTTCAGGTCATTGATACAGCACAGGGCCAATGCTTTAGTATTACAGGACTCCAATACAAATGCTCTTGCTCACCCCTGATTCCCTGTCTGCAGCTCCGTTTGGAGATCCGGCTGTTAACCAGCTTCGTGCTCTTCCAGCAAGTGCCATAAGGATCATGTATCGTTCAAGTCTCTTGATGAAAATACCATGAAACATCTGATTAAATGCTTTATGGAAGACAAAACACACATCATCATCATCATCACTCTTGCCTGTATGGACTGAACTGTTATAATTCATAAAAAGCAGATGTCCAGTAAATCTAGTTTCTTTAATCCCACTCTATTTGGTATTAATCACATTACCCACCTTTAACTCCTTCTAAATAAATATTTCCTTAATTTTATTAAAAATTACTTTCATTACTTAGCTCAGTTTTTATTTCAGTCTTTCTAACTTAGGCAAGAGTTATCTCTCTTGTTGCATTTACTCTTTCAAATATTGGTACATATTAGTTTTATTTCAGCCCTGTGCAACTTTCTGAACAGTTGAAAATTCAAAAATTAAATACTAGAGCATCTCCCTCAGCCAGTTGATTTTAAAATCCTGTTGATTTGAATGTTTTTGTTTGATATTTTTTTTTCTGTCATTTTCCCTAATTCTGAACAAAATAATTGATTGCTGGGAACTCTTACCAGTAATGACAAGTTTTTGTGTATGTCTGTTCCCAAACAATCATACGGCCAGGGCCAAGATTTCTTTTGCGCAGTGAGGGAGGGAGCTATAAATAAATTGCATAAGGGGCTAAGTGCTGGTGGAAACTTTGACCGTGTTAGCATTATGCGTCTGCTGAAAGGGGTGATATTTATCTCTGTTGTAAAAGAGTGAATGACATTTATGAAAACGAAGAGCCAGTGCACAGAGAATGATGCTAATGATAACTCTTTTGATTATTTCTTACTTCTGAAATAACAGTAACAGAACACAAAACCGAACAAAGGTATTATTCAGTTCAAATTCTTTCTCTTGAAAGAAAAAATAAAAAAGCTTTTTAAGATTCCTAACTTCTGTAGTATTTTGTTTCCTATACCTTCAATAGCAATTGAAGATGGATCATTTTCCTCTGAAACTTCCTTTTCAAGCTGTTTTCCATCCTAACTGCATACAGGTATAAATTAGCTGGAAGAAACAATTTGTTTTCTTCACTAACGATCTGTATTATTCTAGTATGTCTTGCCAAGTATTTTCAAAAGCAAGAATACGTTAGGAATGCTGAAGGTATTTTCACCCTTTCTCATCTAATGCATACATTTATTGCCTAGCAGGAAAAATCAGAAGAGGGGAGTAAGCAATTATTTTCACCTAGTAAAGGCTAGTGGTTCACATCCTGGGTTAGCAGGCCTAAATTACTTTTCTAGTTTATGAAAGAATGCATAAAGGAATCTGTTCAAGAATCTGCAGAGAAGAGTTAATAGCGGCAAAAATGAGATTGGAATATTACTTTTAAGAAATTATGGTTTTTAATTCAAAAGCAAAAAGAGTCTCTAGTTACCTTTATAGGATTGTTTACTGGAATATCTAGCACCCCTGCTTTTAAGAGCCGTGCAATTGTTTGATATTGTTAGGGATTCAATTTCACGTTCTTCACTTTTGGCAGAGAAGCCAATGTTCTGGTAGAAACGCACTGCAAAGAGGTGAAAAGATCTGCTGGGAAGCTGTTCTGTTTCTTCTATTCATCCTAACAGGCCGAGAAGGTGTTTATTGCCCAGATTCACCACTGATGTATGAAACAAGAAGTAAAGCAGTAGCCAGAGCAGTGTTTTATGTGTGGGCAGTGGGACGGAGGAGGCATCCACTTTACGCATTAGAACATGTGAGATACAGAAGTAAATATGTGGAACGGTATTTTTGAAAGCTTTTGTTTTGTTTTGGCCAGTTGTGCTGCATTTCAGCAGTGCTGAGGTGGTGTGACGTGCCTGATGTGGTTGATCGGATGAGGTGGTAAATCATGTTCCTCATTCAGGAATAACATTTTAATTCTCTATTTTCAAGATCGTGTTTGTAAAGTCCACCTGTACAGCTCTGAGAGGATGGCAAAGCTGCCCAGTGCTCGAGGTGAGGTTATTGCTGTCCAGAGAAGCCTTAGCTTTTCCAAGGTAGTTCCAAAAATCCCCCAAACAAACAACAAACCCAACAAATCCTCAGGCTTTTTTCACTGCAGTTCTTGTATCAGCTGCTGCAAAGTTTCCTACTGCGAGGTGAGGCACGGGTGCTAATGAGCCAAAGGCTGCTTTTGTTGCTGTTTCCTTGCAGAAGGGTGATGGGTTGTTAGCGGTGTGCCTCTTGCTGCACGTGTCACCCTGACTGCCGAGAGCTGTTGCAGCAGGGCACCGAGGCTTGCTGCGGCTCTTCTGGGCACCCCTTCCCTGAGTGTGCCCCATGGCTATGGGGCAGGGCGTGGGCTGTGGGGGGAAAGCAGGGCATGTGGGGGCATGCCACCAGCCAAGGCTGTGCCCTTCCATCCCAGGCTCTGCTGCATGCCAGAGCCCAGCCTGAGGCAGAGCAGGGCTCAAATGGCAGGATGGATCCCTGGCTGAGGTACCTACTTCATCCTTGAGTGGAGGCATCTATGTAAATTTTACTGCTTATAAGATCATAAATCCTCCTAGTAAGAGACATACTTTGTATCCTAAAATGTTTTGGTCAGAGAGCTTTCTTCATTAGTTTCCCATTCTCATCTTAAATAAGATTAAGTTGTAAAAGCATAAAACATTTCATTTTAAAAAAGTGAAAGCTATAGAAAGGACAGCCAGAATTTCCCCCAGAAACATGTTGGGTCGGTTTTATTCTTGGACCGATGCTCATTTGGATTGAGAAGATTTTAATGCAATTCCTATTTGCGACAGGGAAAACAATGTCCCAGGCCCTCAGTCCACACATATTAGACAGTGTGGCAAAGTGATTACACTGATTACAGACCTGCTCAGACATGCAGAAGGAGAAATAAATTGAATTTCTATCAGAGATTATCTTTTAAAGTCTCGTGTTGATTGAGACAGAAATAAATGAAAGTGGGCAGTGTCTGCATTGGCCTAGTTGAGCATGGGGTTTGTTGGGGTTTTTTCATTACAAAGAAACATGCGAGTTGAAATGTGTTCTTTAGGACATGAGTTTAGTATCTGGTGTAGCTGTGGACCAAACAGGAGAATTTGCAGTCCAGGTACAGCTTACAGCTGCATTACCTCGCCTTCTCTTGCTGTCTGTTCACAAATACTGTCGTGTACATATTCACGTACAAGTATGTGTTTGTATGTACAAGTATGTGTTTGTATGTACAAGTATGTGTTTGTACGTACGAGAAGTGCTCAGGGAAGGGAGGGCAGCTGTAGCTATTGCAGTGGCTTTATTAGTCCTTTGCATAAGTAACGGTTGGGGGTTTAATACGTAAACCCTTTGCAGCAGAGACGTGTCTTTACGTATGACTTGACTCAATGACTGCTGTAGCCCTCACAGTACTACCAGGGTCCTGGTCCAGCCTGAGGAGGACGGTCAGGTTCTACTGCAAGTGGAGTGGTGCTGAGTGAAGGCCTGCCTTTGCTGCTTTGGCTTATCTGTCTGCCTGTCAGCGAAGACACGGGGGTAAGGAGTGGTGAAAATGGCCTAAGAGAGTTTGAGATTCTGAATTGACTAAAGTTGTAAAAGTCGCTTTGCTGAACACAGGCAAATAAAGTTAAATCCTGTATTTCCTGGTGGGTGCATTTAAAAGCAGTATGAACTTCAGTTTCAGATTTTATAACTTTATGGGAATAGTTCCAATAGTAAGATCTAATCCTGGTGTGCAGGAAACGTGGCTGTGTACAGCATGACCCCAGGAGTGGGAACTCTGGTGTCTGACAGCCCAAAACCTTGAGTCTAGGTCAGTGGGGGTCTGGAACATCTCCGTACTCTGTGAGCGGTGTGATGTGCACCACTGATGGTCAAGGGCACCTCGCTGGTTCCCACTTGTGCTGTGCAGTAGTACAAGATTGCAGACAGTTTCAGGAGGGGCATCCCCCCAGCTTGGACAACAGTCATGCAGCATTGCATGGGACTTCGTGTCGTTTCCCTGTTAAAACCAGTACTAGTGACAAAATGCTGAACAAGCTCTGCTCCATCACCTTTGTGTGACGGTTGAAGGTCAGTTGTTCCTGGTTTGTGCAATATTCTGCAATGGCATTAGTTGGATGGTTAATTTAAGTACATCTGGATATAGACTTAAGTTTGCCAGTAAAGTCAGACAGTATTTATGTGATCACGTTTTAAGGAATATTAGTCTTAAGGAAGCATGTTTCTAAGGGAAGCAGATGTCTTGAAGCAGATTATTAATTCATGCTTAGTTTTCAAGCACTCATTTGACTTACAGGCGTTTAAAAGTGGATTCTTTCTTTTAATTTAGTGCTTCACATCTTAAACATTTATAGTCAATCTTACTTCAGTTCAAGATGTATTAGTCTAAAGTGACACTTAAGTTCAGTGGAGTAGTTCTGAAAATTAACACTGTTGAGAAAACAGAACATAGAGATTATAGAGAGTATCTGCAGCTCTCTGGTAATTTGACCTTTTTTTTATGATTTTCAGCACTACTAACATTTTTTTCCTAAAATAAAGATTTAGTTGCATCTAAGTGGATCCTCTTTCAGGGCAGAGTTCAGCAGAATAAAGCAATACAATCAAGTGGTAAATTTGGGTTAAGTCAGCACGGATCTAATGTGTGACGAGTTTCCCCAGATGTATGTTAGGATGGGACTCAGTTTCTTAACTACTTATCCAGAGTCAGTCCCCTTAAAGATGTTCCAAAGGCTAACGCCGGAGATGGCAGTTTGATTTAAAACATGTTTGCAGTTTTGTATTCTTCCGTACCTGATTTTCAAATAGAGGTGCAGCTGAGTAGGAAGATGGAAATTAATACCCTTGTATTTATTTTGTCTTGGGACTTGGATGTTAAATATTTAAAATATATGCCTAGTCTTCTTAAGGGTGAGGGCACGTGTGCTGTTTTGAATTCATTTAAATAAATAGGAGCTATATTGACCTGCACTCCCACGTTTTTCCTATAGCTTGAGTAAGAACCTAGTTATGCATAGCATTCGCATAAAATGAGGCTTTTGCATTAATCAACTGCATTCCTAATCCTGAAAGATAATTGTTACAATTTTCTGGTTTGATCTGTGTAGCCAGTGGGCAAAGGTTCAGCCCACGTGAGTGCGTATTGCCCTCTGGAGGAGACTCTGCTGTCTCTAGGGGGGTGCATAAGGTGACGGTTTTAATTGAGTACTCATTAGCTTTCTAATGCTGGAGCCCAAAGCCTGCAGTCACAGTGCTGGCTCTGTCCTGCACACGCGCGCACACACACAAAACGCACAGTGTTTCAGCGGGTATTTATGAAGCGCAAGCAGAGAGAACCTATTGTCCTGTTATCTCACCAGATGAAGAAATGTAATGCCGCTAGGAAGCCTCTGCTGTTCTCCAGAGAGCTTGTCCTTCCTGAGCACAGGGAGTCTGCTAATGGAATAAAAAACCAAATCTGAGAGCAGTTTGGGATAGGGCTGCCAGCATCACTTAAGGGGTAAAGGGGAGAAAGACAAAAATGTCTCAGGGCCAGGCAATTGAGAGTTAAAACTGCTGCACTGATTTACCCCGTGTTTGAGCTGTAGGAACACTGGAGCCAGGAGACCTTTCTGTTGCCGTGGGACCTTCCCCAGCCACAACAGCGTGAGTGAAGGTTGCGAAGGAATTCATGTTTCTGGATTTCCATGATGCCAGTATGTGCTTTCATGAGATAAAACAAGATTTATTCATTAATATAGTTTTTAATTTGAAAGATAAATCCTCAGCAGTCTCCTTTGCTCTGGTCTCCATGCTCAGTCTCTCCGTGCCAAGCACAGCACTGAGCCAGCCTTGCAGCAGGACTACTGCTAGACTTGACAGCAGGAGGGAAGGGAAAATGCCTGATGCACACATGTCCAGGAAATTGTCCCTTTTATTTCCTTGCTGAAAAGCACTTCTTTTTTTTTTTATTCAAAAGATGTGAAAGTGTGTGTTTCTTTTGCCAGTAATTCAAGTTCATGCATTATCAGGCCAGTAGGATGCAAGCCTTTCTCTGCTGTAGGTCTTTTCTAGGAATCAGGCGGAGGGATTCAGTTCGGTGCCAAATGAAATGGTTTCTATCTCTTCGACGGTTTTGGCAGCACCTTCTGTTGCACTTAATAGAGATGCTAAATGCTTAGCAGGATGAATAAATACAAGCAACAGTCGACTTCTGCTTCTGAATGCGAAGCTTTAAACAAGCAATAACTATGTATTTTGTTCAAGTTATATAATGGTATAAATTAGACCAAAATTCTTAGTTGTTGGTCATACACATCAAATATATTTTCATTTGTTTTAAAGTGAAAGAGTTGTGGAGAAAGTGCCGTACAAGACAATGCTGTAAGTGTGTCAATTCTGGGTTTCTGATCTATTAAAGCCTTGCCAGGCTCAACACTCAGTCCAGAGACTGCAGTTGCTGAATAGATATACATTCTAGAAGGATTTCTAGCCTCTGCCAAGCAAAACTTTGCTGTGTAATTCCGAGTAGTTCAGTAGCTAAGAAGCTGTGTGTATGAAAATCCTTTGTCAAAGGGGTCAGTTTTATATCAGCTTGGCAGCCCCAGGCTCCACTGGCCTCCAAGGGTTCTCATCATATTCTGGATACGTGTTGGCGACGTCTCCAACAATCTCTTCCTCCCTTATGACTGTGGAAGGGGGCAGCAGGAGGTGTTTGTTCTTCTCAGATGAATAAAATGAGACTGGCCTTTCCTTTAGTAAAAGGAATGCATCCGATCACCTATGCAGCAGGAATAAGACCAGGCACATCCTATCCTTTTGCCTTCCAGAGCCAAGGCACCAAAACAAGTGCAGTGGTATGTGGTCAGGCTGTTGGTAATACAAACTAGTATCGTGTAATTCTGAAGAGCATGAATTTCTGCTCCAGGTATTGCTGGAGGAGGACAGGGAAGATGATGCATGCTTGCTGCTGAACTCCAGTGAGTTTAGGGCTGGTTCTTACCAAAGCAGGCTATGCTGGAAGATAATGCCTGAAGAAGGGATTTCCAAAAAAATTGTAGGTAGTTATCCCTAGAAAGCAAAGGAGAAGGATGCAATAGTGGCAAGAAAACTGTTGTTGAGATGCTACAGACTCTATACCGCTCTAATGACCTGTAATTAAGCAGCATCTTTGGAAAAGTCTTTTTTCACTGCATGATCTCTAGCCCCCTTGGATCTAGGCACCCAAAGGCGCTGGTTCCCCTGCAGTGTACCACAGTGCTCTGGTGGCAGTGTCACACTAGGCGAGTAGCAATGGCACGAGTGCTAGAGAGCCAGCTTAGCCTCTGCGGGCAAAGGAGCAGCAAGGGATTGAGGGAGAAGAAAAAAAATTTCTTCTGAGGAGCCTGGAGAGAGAGTTTTAGAAGACATGAATGTCTTTTTGCAGGAGCTGGACCCTGGTGAGGGGGAGGCAGATCATTCCGGCTCTGTCCCCTAACGCCAGCATGGCCCGAACTCATCCACGTTCACTGTGAGGTCCCTGAAACACAGCCCTGTGTTTTGGAATTTTATCATTTCCAGAGATGGAGCAGTGTGGAGAGGCTCCGAGGAGCTCATCTGTATTTTCCTGTACTGTCAGGATGTTGCCAGAAGGGACTTTGCTTCTTGCCTATACTTTTAAAATGTGCATTAGTTTAGAGCAACAGGTTTTTATCATTATAAGAGTACATCAGACTGGTACTTGGACGTAAAAAAATAAGGCCCTCTGAATCCCTCTATTTTTGGCCTTGGCATTGGTACTCTCTCTAAAAAGTCCGGTCCCCCAAATGCATACTAAAACAGCTGATGCTTTTCTTCCTAAGAAAAAAGTTAAGCTGGTTTTTCACTTCTAAGAGATTGTTTGGTTTTGTGATTTTGCTCTGAATTGCTTCTCTGTATATATTTGATTCCAAACACTGATCAATCACAGTTGAAATATTTAAAAAAAAAAAAAAGCCAGACTACCTCTTAAAAGTCCTGTTGTTTCTTTTTGTTCTCCTTTTTTTTCTTTAAGTCAAAGAAAAAAGCAGCTGCCAATACATTCAGCAACTGGCAAGTAAAGCACTGTCAGAAAGTCTGACTTGCTGTGAAATATTAGTAAACAAGCAGTTACGTTAACGGTAGCCAAGTTTAACAAGATCCCCACTTATTATCCTGTCATTTTTGTGGAGGAATATGTCATTGCTGTCAGATCCATCTGTTCAATTGCACAGCCTGTGCATACAAATCACTGTGTCTCACACATGGGGAAAGACTTTGGAGAAATCTGGAACTGAGAAGGAAAGATGAATAGAAGATCTGTTAATAAATAGTTAGAACTATTTAGATAATTGTCTGGCTGAGAGCAGCCAGGTTTTATGTTGTGTGTCGTGGTGAAAAATCTGGCTAACTGGCCCAATGCAAACACGATTTGTTGCAGTCTGCACAGATCAAATGTTATCTGCAGCTTGGTTCATGACAAAATGATACGGAGAGGCGGCAGAAGAGAGAACATTGCTGGGAAAACCCATGAAAGAAAAGCATGTAAGAAGGTACCAATTAAACTTTTTTTTTTTTTTTTTTTTTTTTCAATAGACGAATGAAGCTGATCACTTGCCATAAAAATCACTGCTGGTGTAGTGGGAATACCTTTCCTGGAAGCAGTGATATCTAGAGAAAATTCACGGGATACATAGATATCCCAAATAATATTCTATGATTGTTTATCCTATTCCATCAGAGGTTACAAAAACGTGGCTGGGCAAGAGAATAGTTGATTGAACGGTCTCTTCAACAAAACCAAAAGATCACCATCAGATTCTGTGGGGGGGGTGGGGGTGTGGTGAAAATTAAGAGCTGATAAGAGGTTCTGTTCCTGTTCCTCCCTTGGAGGAGAGTCCTTCTCTGGAAAAGTAATTGAGAAAGCCAGAGTGGTTATCATGATATTTTGGTCATTGCCAATAAATAAATAAATGGTTTGACTAGTTCTAAAACCAGTCCAGTAAAAAATTAATCCTATTGCTGCTCTCCTGCATAGTGGTGAAGGCATCTCCCATTACTGTTGAACCTCTCTGCTTGCTTCTTGGGTACAAACGAGCTTGCCAGGTATTCAAAGGCCGTGCTGAAAGGACCGGCAGCGGAGTGGGATGAAGCTGACGGCAGAAACTTGGTAGGATGGTGACAGAAACTGTTGGGGGTTCTAACCTGGCTCCCTGGGCAACGCTAGCACCTTTATGGAACTGGGCAGAAGAACTAAATAGCTGCCAAATATACATCCATTGAAGTTTAATGAGTCGCTTGCTCCGACGTTAAGGATAGATCCAGCTTTGTGACTTTCACACAGCAAATTTACGTTATATGTCAACTGTTAAATGTCTTTGCTGCAGACGCTGGCAGGGACTGTCACATATTTGCAGAACAGACTTCTCCCAGCAACTGTACTGTCATTCTGGTGCCTTTTGCAGTTTGGGATTTTTACTTGCCTGTCAGGGCAAACCTGAATAATATTCTTAGCTACTCTAAATTGAAATGTATCCTTTCATTTCCATGGGACTGTTCAACCTCAATGTATTTAATAGATCTATTTGGAGATACTTGTGGGTGTCAGGTTTGGAAGATTTAGCGAAATCACGTTTTGTCTGGTGTCAAAATGTATTTAGAATTTCTCCTCCATTGTCTGTCACACATGGTTCCTCTCCTTCTTGCTATTCCACGTTATAGAGGAAAAGTTGTAGAAAGTGTTTTGTAATACTTTTGTTGTGAAATGGACTACTGAGCTAAAAATACCTAAAAAACCCCAGCAGCTATTGAACAACTATTGATTTTAGAAAAATAATACAGCAAGCTGTTCTCCAGTCAAATTTCCCTTCAGCTGGCAAACATCTTGCTGGAAAAGACCACATCTGAGGACATTGCCTGTCCATATGGCCTGTCCCTGTGGCAGCCCGAGTGTGTGTCACTTTGCTCTGGTGGATTTATTACATCGTCAGGACTTAATACACCTGTTCATCAGCAACTGGTATTGCTAGTGGAAAAACAAAAATGATCTGCCAAAGCATTGAGCTAGCATCTTTAAGAGCTAGAGAGCAAATGTGCTCTACTTGGTGGTATGTATGAAGCTGCTGGCTCCTGACGGGAGACTTCTGGTGCCGATTCCCCCTCCACCCCAGGTGAAGCACGTCTCTTGCTTGTCCTCACACCCTGGGTGCCAACAGAACGAGCCAAAGGGGCTGAACATCTGATAGTACCGATGAGCCTTGTGTCAAACCAGGTGTTGCACGGTCAGTCCTTCCTGCCGTGGGTGCCCCTTCCTGCCGTGGGTGCCCCTTCCTGCCCAGGCTTCGTCACAGCCCCTGCTGCTCCAGGACAGCCGAGGGAGCAAGCAGTCATGGGGCACAACTGGTGTCCCTGAAATGTTTGGGGATTTGGGGTTCTTTTGTAGTGGGTGTTTGTTTTTTGGGTTGTGGGGTTTTTTTGGGTTTTTTGGTTTTGTTTTTTTTTTTGCTGCTTAGTCTGAGTCAGACACTTTGTTCTTTGCCCTTTTATAAATGAAAACAAAATTTCATCTGTATTGGAGCAAGCTGCAGGGTGGCTTTGGCTTTCCCTGGCATGAGTTTTACCTTCTGTTTGATCAGCCTAATTAACAGATCACAGCCTCCAGGTTTTGACAGAGGGCTTTACTGGAGCGTTGGAGCTGGTCCCTTGGCTTACGTCGCTTTTTGCCCCTCCGAGGTGTGAATCGTCTGGGCTCTTTACTCCACCCGGAACCAGGGTGTGGGGTGTCCCGGGTCTGGGGGTGCCTGGGGTGGTGTCGGTGCTGGCCACAGGGACAACCCAGCTGCCGGGTTGTTGATTTGAGCGAGGACAGCAAGGAGCACAGAGTTGGCAGCAGCGCCTGGGCAGGATTCCTGCGCTCCTGTTGCGAGCTCGCAGTGGTAGGGTAGGTGGGAAATCGAAGCTGCCAGCTGTGTGGTTCCAGGCAGCCCAAGGAAGTGAACGCTGTCTATTAAAACCTAATAAGATCAGCGCATGCATGGGAGTGCGATCTGCGTCCTGGGCTGCGACAGAGATGTGTCAGACCCTGGCTCTGCCCAGAGCAAGGTGGGCAGTGTCCGGCATCACCTGAGTCAGGGAGGGATGGAGTCAGCCCACAGGAGCGGAAAGAAGCAGAGTCACACTCCAGCGGGCTGTCAGACTGGGAGTTTCTTTTTTCATTCTGGATGGGAGCATTTAAGGTAACGCTTGATCATTATTTTTTCAACTTTTGTGTAACTATGGAGACCAGGAGCTTCATAAAGCAAAGCAGAAGCTCTGTAGGTGCAGTCAGAACTAGCTCTGACATTTCTGTCTCTTTGGGCCCCTTGTCAAATCTTTTAACTCTCTGGAAACTGGAAAAAAAGCATCAGTGTGGCATATGCAGAATATTATACTTGAGATGAAAATTCAGTGGAATAAACATGAATGAATCTGCATTTAGAAACAAAGGCTAACTCTCAAAAGCCGCTCTCCCACAGCCACTGCTCTGAATAAGGAAGGTACATGCCAATAAAATCAGGAGGTATGGCAGCTCTTTTGTCAGACAGGCGCCTGATTCTTTTTAAAACAAAGGCAGGAGGACCTGTACCTGGAAATGACAGTAGCTGAGGAGGTGGGAAAGATGGTGGAAGATCTCTCATTTGTCATTTATATTTGAATCTGTGACCTGTTGGATAGGAATAGAAAAGCCTGTATCATCGAACTTCCCACGACTGAATCCTACTGTTGTGACAGGATTGCAGTGTGACAAGCCTGCTTGAAGAGAAGAGCTTTGATGGATAAATGCAGTGAAGCCTTTGTTAGGGATTGACGTGTCTCCAGTTAACAATCTTGCCGAACGTACTCTGTACAATCCTGCTCTAGTTTTGTTAGATGGTCAGCAACTTCGTTGTAGTCCTTGATTCCCAAATATGCCTTCAAGTAACACTGAATCGGAGGGGATAAGCAAATGCTGAGGACATAAATTTAGGGGGTTGTAGGGTGTTTAATCTTGGGATGTGGCAGCAGAGGAAAATGTCTGTGGCAACAATCCTTAACTAGCTGGGAGGAATAAAGGGTCAAATCATTGCTGTAGCAACGTATGCAAAGATGCTCCAGAGATGTGCTGGGGAAATGCATCTGTGGCAATGAAAATCCATTCATTTGTGATGCAATGAGTTTTCACTTATCAGGAGACACAAATAATCTATGTGATGAATATGGATGAATTTGAATAGGATTTTTAGAGTTATTTGGAAATGATCATCAGTGCCACTGCAGTGCTACAGTTCTCTGAGGTTTTGGCCTACACAATAATCATCTTGTGTAACAATTTTCAGAACCAGAAGTTTTAGTAGCTATGGGAGAATTGTTGTATTTTCTCTGTATTATACAGAATGCTGACTTTTATGACAGCATAATAAATGTCAGGAATAAATAAATGACTAATTTATTGTAGCAGCAGTGGTAGTGCCATAAAACATAAGTTAATAAATGACAACTGTTTAGACAAACGTGAGCCACGCTTACTCTACAAAAATTTGAATTTTAAAAATCAGTGATGGTATCAGGTATATTGACGCATCTTTGATGCAATGCCATTTCTCCGTTAACCAGAACACGCAAAGTGGCAACCAGTTCTTGCTGATGCCTCTTTCACCCAGCCCTTCTCCTGCAGAGTCCTCTCCTGCTGGGCCAAGCACGGCTGCTCCTCCGGCTGCTTCTTGTCTCTGCGTCTGCCTCTGTCCCCTGCTCAGCTTTGCCTGCCTGCCTGCCTGCCTGCCCGCCCTCCCTCCCTCCTGCCCGTGGACCTTGGCCCCAAACAGTATGTACGCAGAACCCCGTGATTCCGAACAGCCTGGTCTTCCCTCCTGTTTCGGGCAGAAATTAACTTTCTGGTGGTTTCTGTAGCAGAGCAGCTCAGTCTCTGTGTTCCCCTAAAATGTGATGCAGCGGTAACTCCCCTTCCCCACCTCCGGTGCCCCGTACTCACCCACAGGAGTTTTTGAGAGAAGACATGAAAACTAGCTGCAGTGATGTCGCATGAAACAGGGTACGCGGTGTTTGGCATCTTCTTACCTCGTTAGACAATGTGAGATAATGTGGTGCTTTCTGTAATACATTCCCACTGCCTCCTGGAACCAGGAGTGACAGTGTTGCAGGTTTTATATCTTTTTGTTGTTTTGTTCACATTAGGTGATCAGCCTTGCAGCATATTAGAAAAAAAACAAAGTCCTTTTTTTTTCTTTAAAAAACCCATAGTACAAATGTTGTAGGGGAGCAATCACAGATGCAGGATGTATCAAAATCAAAAAGTGTAGAGGGAACATTCAAAAACAGGCCATTAAGAATAATTCAGAAGACACATTGGAAAAGAGATTTAATGAGAAAGGAAATGATCTGGTTTTGCTTTGGTTTGGGTTTTTTGGGGCTTGTTTTTGGTTGTGTTGTTTTTCTTTTTCCCCCGGAGCAGCTACTGATTATGAAATCAATATGCACAACACTATGTAACAACACAGATGAAATGGTATAGCAAGGGATAGTTCAGAAACAGTAGTTGCTTATATTCTGTGTAACTCCTGCTGCTATTACATACTCTTATTTGTATTTAAAATACTCTTTGTGTGAGGGAGTATGAATCAGACATAAAAAAGACTTTCATTCGGTAAGTGGTCCTGCTGGATTTCTCTTTCCTTTGCAGCTTGATCTGTGAACGTGACCTTAGTGATTTTATCTGTGCGCAATGAGACGGTGTATTTTGTCCAAGGAGTCTGGCGTGCGAAAGCTGCCTTGTGCCACGTGTGTTATGCCCCGCAGCATAATGCAGTGGAGCACAAAGAACCACCCTGGGGAGCTGATCCTACACCTACCCGTTAGCAGCATTAACAGTCTTTGGGTGGCTCCTAAAGCAGTGAAACTAATGGATGTGCATGTGAAAGCATAAATGTCAGCTGCCATAGAGAGTTTTGGGGTATATTGTTTGGCGAAAGACAGTCCTGTAATTTAAGATTTGTATTTAAGATCTATGTCATTATGATATTTTCCCCAAAAAAAGAAAAAATCAGAGAAGCGCCAATATGCTGATTGATTTCAGGTGACTAACATGGCTTATTAGAGACTCCTTGATATATGTTAAAATTGGCAGTGGAGAGTCAGAGGCTCTTTGTAGTTCTGGTCTCTCCTTCAATGAATTTGGAAACAACTATTAGCAGTAAATTAGTTAATAGCACTAATTAGGCTAGGAAAATAATATAGACAGGATTACTATAGGCCAGGAAACGGCTGAGCAGTGTAATAGCATAAAACAAACTAAATCTCTCCAAACAAGCAGCCCACTAAGAGAGTTCACAGGCAGCATTGACATCACGCGTTAAGAGAAGGATGAGACTGGAAACTAATGGATTTAGTGGGTTTGTTGAGGACTGGCCCTGCGTTGGCAGGGGAGATTAGCAGTCTGACTTTCTGCACACTTTTCGGTTCAAAGGAGATGTTGATAGAGAGTGAAAAGGCAACTGTGTCCCTCAGACTGCTGGAAGGAAGCCTGTTTCACTCCAGACATCTATTCTCTTTTTTTTTTTTAATGAACTTTGAGAACCGTACATCCGCCTGACAATCAGACTTCAACGTCCCGCCTGGAGATGAGGTCAGTACCAGCAAGCCTTCAAGCCCACTGCGTGTGAGATCTTCCCTTCTTTGCCTTTCTGCTCCTCCTTCACCTGAAACTGAATTTTCATTGTGTGATCCGAAGCTCTTCCACTTTGTGGGGAGCTTCAGATCACACTCTTTTCTCTGCATGAGCTGAAGCTCTTCCACTTTGTGGGGACAGCAGGAGCTACCAGGCTGCTGCTGCCCTCCTCTTGTATCTGCAGTCCCAGCCTCGGATTGTCCTACGATCTGTCATAACAAACTGCATATATAGATGATGAAAGGTAGCAAAAGAACTGATAAAATATGCACCCAATATAAATTCATGAGCAAGGTAATGCAATAGGATCACTCCAACACAAGGGTTATTTTCTACTTGCCTTTTTAATTTGAAATATTCAGAACAGTTTGAGAGTTTTGACGTGTAATAGAATCCTGACCTGTTTTCCACCAAATTGCAATTGTACAGCCTTGGCTTAGTAATATATTGCCATCTGGAATCGGGTCAAAGCAAATCCACATACATTATATAACTTGAATTGGTTTATACAGGGAGAAGGGGATATAATATCTTAAGCCTTTTAAATAAGGGATAAGTGCAATACTGGGAAATCGTTAATATTATCTCATGCTAAATTTTAAAATGCATTCCCAGGTGCAGTATTTAAAGTTGAGGCTGTTTATATGATGTGATCATTTGCTTTCATGTGTCTGGGAGTTGTATTTGGTAGGGATGCCAACAGACTGTTATCCGGTGGTTGGATATTACTGTGGTCAGACGCTGTTGTGATGAGCTTGGCGGATATACCCGGATGAACAGGGGAGAGCTCTTCCTTTCAGCCAGAAAAGGGAGCAAATAAGTGATTTGCCAGAGTGAATAGAAGTAGTTGTGATTTAAAGCCTAGGCTCTCCTATACTGTCCATAAAAGTTAGTCAAGAACTCCAGAAATAGCTCCTTCTACCAGCATTATTTACTAGCCTGGAAAGAATTGTCCAAGCTTTTTTATTTTAATAGGAAAAAGTTCCCTCTAGCGTCCCTAAAGCAGCTGAGATGCTTTAAAATGTCGATAAATGAAGGACGTAGGTTGCCAGTGTGGTGCCAGGGCTCCGAGTTCCTGGGTGCTCTCCAGCAAGTTGCCATTCAGCTCCGAGGTGACCTCACACTTTACTCTGTGATCTTGGTGCAATGTAAGGCTCGGCTGCCACCTCCCTCGGGCTTTTCACCCTCTGTGGAATGAGGCTGGGCTGTCTTACAGGCGGGCAGGTACATGAATCATATCTCGCATTGACACTTCAACAGCGCTTCAAGAAGAGGAACTGGGTGTTACTGGAGCTCTGCAGAGCCGCTCGCATGCGGCGGTGTCCCGCAGCGCTGCCATGGGACAGGTGGGAACACGGATGTGCCGTGCCGTCATCCTCGCGTTGCAACCGGTCCAGCTACCGAGCCCCGGGTGCCAGCGCAGGCGGCGTGGCATTTTCTGGGATAGTATTTCAAACCGTCAGTCGGGAAGGTTTTCTTATGTCCTTACTCCAATTTTAGAGTCCAGGGCATACTATGAAGAGATCAAAACTCTGATCTTAGTGGCTGGTATACACATCTATATATTATAAACGCATAACTTGATGCTTGTGGCGTAGTTCCAATGAAGTAGCTGGGGTGCAAGGTGCAGTACGGCAGAGGGGAATGAAGTTCAGGGATTTTTCAGCAATAAGTGCAATACAGAAGTTAGATTAAAATTAGATCAACTAAGAATATACTGCATGTCAACAAGTCTTGTGTACGAGCCTGAAACATGACACAGTCAGTCATTGCCCCCCCAACTCAATGGAGGCCTCATGCCACAGTGGCCCTGGCCATCAGTAAAAGGCCCAGCGCTTCTCACCTGTTGCTGCCAGAGATGCGGCCCAGGCAAATAGCGACGGGAAATTGTTTCCACCCGATGACGCGGGGACAGTTTGAGATGAGCTGGTGGCACTGAAGCCCCCTCTCTCTATAGCCGGCATGTAGGCAGTTGTTGGGCACAGGACAAAGGGCAAGGAATAGATTTTGAGACTATTTTACTCTATTTTAAGTAGATTTTTTTAATGCTGTCATTGCCATATGTATTGCCATGCTTGAGGCCATGACGTGATTTGGCTACAATCCGAATGTTATGATTCGTGCTGCCCTTGTTCTTTCCCCAAGGAGACAATTGCATCTGCAGCACACGGGCTTTTTGGACAGAATTGTTCTTTCCCAGGGACTGCTGCTGCGGAGCTGTGTCGGCAGGGACGAGTGGCGTGGTCTGTGACAGGTCTTAGCTCCTGCAAGGAGTCACAGAAGCGATGACGCAAAGATTAATTTAAACTGTGTGTGAAGGAGGCTGTTTTAGTGGGAATTCTCTGGGATCATGTTTAATTCACCTGAGCCTATTGTAGAAGTACATACGCAGAGCTGTACTACCAAATCCTGCCCCAACACCCAAACCCCTCCTGCCCTACTGATGCTGTGCAACACGACGTGATGGGACGCGCCCACCGCTCGTCACGCGATGCAGGAGCATCTGGCGACATGAGGTGCAGTATCAGTCGCTCAGGGGCAAAGGAGCTGCAGGAGGAGTGATCAAGGACATTATAGATTGTTGATGTAAAAACTTTACACAATTAAGAAAAATATGTTAATTTATCAATGCAGAAAGATAAAGTATAACACGTGATACTGAATATTAATTGTCTCTGAATCTCACATAACATATACAGAATTTAAAATCAATGTAATTACCTATGCTACTAATTTAATTAGCATTCATTTAGAAGAAAACATCCTTGCTTGTTCAGAAATAGCTACCCGGGGGGGTGGGGGGGAAATCAAGTCCATTTAGGGAACATCTGAAAAATTCAAAATATTTTTAATGTAAACTATTTCCTTCCCGTGAATGTGCTCAATAAAAATAAGCATTGGAATGCTACAGTTCTTGGTTCGCATGAATAATTTATTTGCAGGAGAGATGATACCATTAGTATTCACAGAACATACTCGAATCAGTTTCTCTGTGAAGGAAAAGTGAATATATGCTTCATTTGGGGTTTTACTATGTTTTAAACTATTTCTGGCAGGTGGTGATGCTTCTAATTGTTCATGTAATACATGGAATATTTTGACTTTAACACGTTTGGTGATTTTGTACCCTTTTCTTTAAGAAAAATAACTAGTTCAGAGCACCTGCTGAACTAGCAAAGGCATTGGTGCTCAGATAAAAGTAAATTAGTAATTCTGAGGTACACCCACAAAACTTGAACTTTTTATTTGTCAATAATATAAGCTAGTATAGATTAAATTTATAATCTATATATACCCCCCCGAAGGGTTGTTTCCTAACACACACTGAATATAGCCCATATTTGTTCGCTTTCTGGATTTTGATTTAAATGTCAAGATAACTTATTGAAAGGTTATTTTTAGAGATTAGCCCCCTATAAAAATCTTCAGAAGTATCTTCTTTTCCTTTTTGTCCTAGCCTCTGCGCTTCTCTGTGTGCCTGTTTACTTTCAGTATGATTTTAAAGCACTTAAGCCGTTACAAAAGATAACACGCTCTTTATGAGGTTTAAAGATAGCCTGCTTCAGTTTAGTACAAATGAAACAAACTGAATCTGAGGAAAGCTTTTTACTGAACTAAGAATTTCGGCATTTTGCAGCAATTAACTTAAACTAGAATAATTAAAGCGGTGAGTTTCTGTGCGTGAGGCCTCACAAAAATGACCACTGGCCTTTTATATGTTGGATAAGGATTTTATAAAGCCATCTGCCTTCACGAGCAAGGGAAAGCCAAATTACTTCTCCAGTCTGTGCCACTGCTACCACTGTCATTAGCATCATGAATATCTACTTGACTGAATATAAATATATAAAACAAAGTAGAATAATCTATTAAAAAAAGTTTGGGGTGGTTTCTTTTTTTGGTAGAAGTGCATTCTGATCTATTTCCCTCACCAAATGTGTCATCTTTTCCAGGATCTAGCTGCCCCTCGGCTGCCATGTGGAACTGGCAAAGAGGGAAGGGCGCTGGGGGAAAGGCTGTGGAAGCGCTGCCGGAGCAGCCGGGCGAAGGAGAGGAACCGCGGGCTGGAGCTTGGGAAGCAGAACGTGTGCAGTCCCTGCTCAACACGGTGAGTGTCTTAAGCCTCCGTTGTCTGAAGTGACTGCTAGTGGGTTATCTCAGTAAAACCAAGTTATCGCTGTTAAATTGTTCGTTAAAGGTGGGCATTGTAAGGAAAGCATGCAAAAAGCTATCGTTGTCTGTATCCCGTATGCAGGACCATGCACAACGCTTACTCTGAGTGTGCTAGCAGAAGGCACACATAAATGGATTAAAAACAGCAAAACATAACACCAATTTTGGCAAAGTTTTACTTGTGATGTACTTTGTCATTTGGGGTGCATTACAAAACATGCTGATGCTTTGAGGAAAGACGGGTGAGTTTTGTTGTTTATTCTTTGCTCCATAAAAACAAGGGAGTGGTTAAGAGAAATGTGGATGATGGAAACGTTTTCAGGGGCAGGGCTGTTTCAGAAAGAGCTGTCTTCCAAATGTTGATTGAATTGGGATCTTTTTCTCACACGATGATAATTTTAAATTTTCTGATGTCTGTGACTATGATATATCATTGAGAGAATGGAAAAGGAACCACTCCTCAAGTGGTTAAAAAACAAAACCTTGCTAAGAGTGTGTATCTGTGCATAGGTGAGGGAGAGAGGAGGGAGAACTGGCTCTTTATTTTCCTTCTGTAGGCTCTGTATCCTAAGAGGAGAGGTTTGTCTCCAAAAATCCAGGGCAAAATAATATTTCTCCTGTGTAAATAATGTGTAATAGAATTCATTATGGAAATACATATTTTGTATTTTTTGTAATTGGGATCTGTTTTTTCCAGACATCGTATGGCAAGGCACCGCTGGCCTGGCCGCCCGGGACTGCAGGAAGGGGTTGCCATCTGCTGGCAACCACCCACCCCAGCCTGAGCGGGAGCGTGCAGGGCCACTCGGGCAGGAGAGAAGATACTGGGTAGTGGGACCTGATTGCTGAGGTCCTGGAGAAGTTGGATGACTTGCTACGATCCCAACAGTAACAAATATGAATTTTTGTGTACCATGGTCAATGTGAGGTGAGAAGATGGAGATGGGTGTGGGACTGCTGCTTAGGAATTAAACCTGTTGCAGTGGCCAGATTTAACTAGTGCATGCCATCTGCGGCTGCTCTGGAAAAGAGGAGGTTAATTGTTGCCCCCTGTTTTTGCGACTCAATAACAGAACTGGCTTCTGAGGTGCAGAAAGCAAAAACCAGCAAATTCCGGGAGCTCAGTCTGGGGCAAAATGTCTTCTCAGTAAAGAACCTACGGAAGTGAGAAAGGCAAGAGAGCTTTAAAGTCAATCAGACACCAAAATCTGCCTTTCTGCCTGGAGATACTGCTCCCAATTACTCAAGTGATCTGAGCAGCAGCCAAAATGCCAGTGCTCAATCACTGTTTAGTATCTCCTGGCTTGAGCACACAGGTACCTCAGGCTGGGGACAGCGAGGTCAGGTGCCCTGCTTCGTTTCCTCTAACTGTAGTGGGATTCATTAGAGCGGGGGCAAAGACCCCCAGCGTGAGGAAATGCTCAGCTTTTTCAAAGCACCAAAATACTAAATGTGTCTTTCCTAAGAAAGGTTTAAGTACAGCATATTTAGATTTTAAAAAAACCAACAAAACAAATGAACATGTTTTGTGCATATAGCCCCAGTGCTGTGTTGACTGATGCAACAGAGCGTCCTTTGGGCTCCCTGTAAATCTGAAGTTGCACCGTCTGTCGCAAGAGGGTACTGCAGCACAAGTGTAGAAGCTACTGTTCTTCACACTACTTTTTCTTTAAGGACTTGGTGTTTACAGTATGTATCTAGCTAGTAAAGCTGTCTATGTTCTTACAAATAAGGTATTTTTTTAGTCTGTGCATGAAAGTGTAAATTGTTGAATTTTTGAGAAATTTCTTTCCAGTTGGATAAAACTTGGTATGATTTTAATGGCTTTTCAAGGCTTGCAAAGCTTTTCTGAGTTTAGTGATTTGTTCTAGTAATTTTTAAACATTTTCCCCAGCACAGAGGATTCATTTAAAAAGGAAAATATAAGCTATAGAAAAGGAAAGGCACAAAGATCTATCTCCTGTTCTCCCACACACAGATGGATGGCAAAAGGAGGGGTCACCTCCACAGAGCTATAGAATCCAGGCAAACTTATCCCAGTCACCTGGAAAAGGAGGGAGCAAATGGCTTATCTACAAAACGCAGTGGAATGCTGAACCATCCCTCCAGGAGGACAGTGTCAAATCTGGCGTCAGGATCACGCGGATTCAGCTTGCATTCAGAAGCGGTAAGTTTGTGGCAGGCAGAGCTCTCTACTGCTCATACAAATACTGTTTCCCTGCCGCGGAGTCTCAGTGTATCTCTGCCAACCTTAGGATAGTTTTGCTTTATCAGGAGCCGGTTTCTTCTGGTCTTGAGTTTTGTCCCCTTTCGCTGCCAACCTTGTTCAGGCTTGCTTTTGCCAGCTTTTAGGAAAAGGGAATCCTCCTCTGAACGGATAATGGCAAGATATCTGCAGGGATTTCTGCTGGGGAAGGCGCAGTTTAGGTTGGGTGACTTTAGGACACAAAGTCCAGGTTTGGCTTATACTCAGTTGTGTTGTAGTTTTCTAATACACAAGAGAACATAAAATAAAAGATTCTGAAGAAATCCTTCATTTTGTTCTGAAGAGGACATTGAAATCATCTTGCTCCATTTTGTCCAGTGTTTATTGTTAACTGGAATGATCAGATCAAGAAATAAATTATTTAAATCTTAGATAAACACAGCATATTAGAAAGTCTTTCACAATTTATGTTAATGAATATATCCTTTTCTCTTTAGCCAGTTTGTGTTTTGCCATTGTATTCCTTGCTGGCATGATCTAATGTTTTTTCAGAGGACACACAGTAAGATCACGTAAAAATGTTTTCAGCCTGTGTATGACTTTGCTCAGCACGTGAGCTGAAATCATACAAGCCAGCATTTGTTTTTGAATACAGTATCTTCAGCCTACTAAGTTGTTTCCAACCAGGAAATTAAGACCCAAGAACTGGAACAGACATCACAGCTGAGCGGTTCAGTGATTTGTTTTCCAGGAGTTAGAACAGGGAAACAACCAAAAGTGTCATTTTAATATTCAACCAATTCCTTTGCTTTGGATCTGGCCAGGGCATGATGGTAAAACCCAAGCACTTGAGAATAACGATCCCCAGTTAGTTACAGGGCTGCTATAGGTACCGTACCCCTTGTCAGAGCATCCCAGGTTGCTCCTGGCCTCCTGCACTGCTGCCTCCCCACCTCATCCACCCTCTGAAGGAAGCTTTTCCTGCCCATTTGAGCCTGACATGGTAAAAATGTATCTGGAGCACTAAACCTGAAACTCCACCTGCAAGAACAGTCCCTTTACAAGCCAGGGAAAAAGGGGAGATGGGCAAAAGGAGAAGAAATCAGCTGGGAAGCAGCTCAGGCAGTCGTTCACGTCATTCGCTTTCCTCCACCGTTGCGTCGCAGGCTGTGCAGGGCAAGGGCAGCTCGTGTGTGTGCCCCGTTTCGCTGGCCCAGGCAGGGAGGACTCTGTGCATTCAGGTTTCTCCAAGCAGGTCAGACACAGAGGACCTCATGTCAGCTCTGTCCTTCCAACCATCAATTAATTCCTTTAGGATGAGAGTTGAGAAAAAAATTTCCAATAATAGTGGAAATGGTATTGTGCGCCCTGTTTTCTTTTTGCCTGGTACCCTACCTCCAGCAGATCTGGAGCTGGAGGAAGCTTTTCAGGCCAGTGTCAGTCCAAGGCTGGAAGATGTAGGGTCTTGAACACTGTTGGCTGCTTCGAGAAAGGTCATGGCCATGAGGACGGCAGAACAGAACAGGGTCTGTCCTTGTATTGGGGTGCCGGAGGGCTCCTCCCTGCTTTTGCCAGCAGACTGGAGCAGCAGCAGAGGTTACGACTCTGGCACCGGGACCCTGCCGAACACGTCTCCCCGCACTGAGGCCTCTTCTGTAGGCTGTTTGCTGCACACAGGGTGCAGGATAGGTTACTGTTTCTTATACAAAGAAATAGAATGGCATAATTATTAACTTCATGGTGTTGTGACAGCAGAAAAATCACACAGTAAAGGTAAAGCTGGAATTTTAGCTTGGGTTTAGCAGCTTGGTCAAGAAGTTAAGATTCAGTGGAAATCCAAGCAACACATTAAATGCCTTTAAATTGTGAGGAAAATGCCAATTTTTCTTCAGCTGTCACAGTAAAAGCCACACCAACAGGTTACACTAATGTATAAATCATAAAATGCATCCTCCCGAAAGCTGACGTTTCCCAAGGCATAAATCCCGTGGTGGTTTATGGTGTGTGATGGGTTGGGTTGGGGGTTGGGTTTCCTTCCTGAGTAATAATCACTGGAGAGGAAGAAATTCAGTGTGGTTTTTATATGAAATATTTGAAACTTGTCCTATCGCTGACCCTGAGCGGGGCAGCTTCGGTTGCTGAGCTATTCCTGGGAAGGGGTTAGTATCCTGCACGCCCTTCAGTTAGCAGCAGGCAAAGGTGCGCAGCACTTGGTGGGACAGGGCTCCAGAGCTGCTTTCGGTCTCCAAATATCCACGGTGAAGCATGCTCGGCTCTTTGTTCACGGGCTGCCGTCCCACCACGTGCCGCGGTTGTCCGTGGTCTCGGCAGGCTGGTCTCCGTGGTTTTCGGCCACTCGAGTGGCTGCTTTGCAATCTGGCGCTGCCTTGCACGCCGTGGTTCTGTCGTGCGGCTCGCCTTCCAGCCACCTCAAGCTCAGTGCTGAGGAATCCAGCTGAGACAGTTTCTCATAAATTATGTGTCAGGCAGATTTATTCACAGCAATTATCCCTCTGCCAGCCAGAAAGGTATTTACCAATCACTCAGCAGCCATTGACATGAAACTACACAAAGACAAAACCCACATCGTTATCGACATTATTTTTAGACACTAGTGGGGAACAAATCCAGAAGTGACAATGCACATGTAGATGTCTACAATGATAATGCCGTTTCTCCAATATATTTACAGCTTTTTTTTTATCAGGAATCTCAGCATTCAGCTGAAGTGCTGTGCCAAGAGAAATGACATGTATACCACAAGTCTTAGGAAATAGTGTGTGGATTTAAATATTTAGTAGCTTAATAAATGGAATTTTTCAGGTCTTCATCTGTATAGCTGTCAAATAAATCACCAATCAGTCTTTACTTCCACTCACATTTATATCATGAAAATAATTTCTAGCAATGTTTAAGTGAGTTTTCAAATGCTAAGATTTGTGTGACTCAAAATGCATCTCATTAGACAATTTTTCCACACGCCTATCTGTTTTGTGAATGCAATAATCTGATACTTTCTCACATGTTAGTCTGCGGGTCACAAGAGTGTGGCAAAGTAATAAAACACTTCAAGGAATTTAAACACAGCTTTTGATTTGCTAGTAAATAAGGTGTTTGTTTTTTTTTTTTTTAAAGGCAAAAACTCAATTGAATGAAAGAAATATGATTTAAAAATTACTACCAATATTACAAAGCTAAAAAAGATTTTACTACCTGGAGCATTCCTTTTGTGAAGATGAGTAGATATATTCCTCTAATCTAATACAAAGCCTACAATTATTTATACGAATTGTATAGGATTTGTAAAACTGAAAGCATTTTTTTGCCAGTCTACTGAATTCTGCATGTAGACTTTCAGATGTTAGAAGTATGGCTAACAAAAATATAACTTTGACATTCTAATATTTCATATGTAGGTACTTGTGAAATGATGAAGGTTAGAATGTACTCTAAACATATTAGCTATTTAAACAATGAATATTGGCAATATTTCTTTGCAAAATGGTATTTTAAGGAGGTGTTCTGACAGTTGGTTCCCAAACATCAGACAATAAATCACTCAAATTCAGCAGAAGTAGCATAGCAAATGTGTGCACGCTGATATCTGCTTTCTCTGTTGTGTTCCCAGCGTTCCGCAGAGGGCACCGTGCAATGAAGAAATCCTCCCTCTGCTACAAGAGGGAAGAGTTTGCCCCTTAGTCCGGTGATACAGAATTGTTTTCAGCGAACTCTTTCCCTAACACGTTATCTAAGAAGGCAGCACCACCTCAGGGAGAGGAAACCCGAAGCTGAGGAGCGGAGATGTTTGTCCGTGGCTCTGTGAGCTCCGAGCAAACGCAGCCTGTGGTTCTGCTCACCGTAACAGCCCGGCTGTGCGGACACAGGACAGCGGGTGGGTGGAGGGGTGCGGAGATGCTGGAGTGTCTGACGTTAGAGCTCTGCCCGTTATCGTTACAGGCAGACGAATTACCAACAGCATGTCGTGGGAATGAGTCTGTCAGCCTTGTTAGGCCAGCCTGCTGGAAAGCTCCCATATCACCAGTCTGCCTGTTAAAGAGCTGTACCAAACGCAGTTCTGCTAGCGTTGGCCTCATTTTTCTTGTTTTCTTTAAGATTGGACTCTGGCTTTAATTGCCCCCTTGCCCATTAACTTTCCATGAGCGCTCGGGTGTCGGTCCCCTCCGTGCCCAAGGGTGGGTGCTGAGGGTCCCATGTTTTGTGCAGCGAAGGCACCTGCTGACAGCAGCACCGACAGCTCCCCGGGACTTCCCTGGCAGTTTTGGGGCAGAAGCAGTTAAATGGCTGGCCGAGCATGGCGTCAGGTCTTTCACACCGTGGCAGGCTCATACAACTCCTCTGTATGACTGAAGGAATAGCCAAAAGACAGCGATCGGGAGAATAATGCGCTTTGTAATACGAGGTGGGATACTTCTGAACACAGCTAGGCACATTGTTCCTTCCAGCCCTTCACCAAAGCTTTGGCACAAAACCAATCCCGCAGCCTGCGGAGGATTCTCGCCTCTCCCCACGGCCAGCGGCATGTGCGGCCACGCTGGGGAACAGAGGAGTTTGTGAACGACGGCATTCATAACGGCCAGCCAGCCAATTAATCCAACAGCAGCCTCTGCTTTTTTTTTTTAATTTTTTATTTTTTTATTTAAAAAAAAAAAATTTTTTTTTTTTTTTTTTGCAAAGTCCACATGACTCTGAAGAAGAGAATTTAATATTTTTTAAAACATCAGTACTGGTTTTCCCTTGAAAATGCTTTCTCATCCGGAAACCCTACAGCCCTGCTGGCTTACTCAGTTCCTCCTCCAAATTTTGGCCCTAATTCACTTAAAACACTGAGAGTATTTCAAGCATTTAAAGTGCATTCCTCGCTTGCAGCAGTTAATGGGACTGGAGGAGGAGGCTGCAGAGAAGACTGCTTTAAGTGAGACAAAGCTGCGTGAGGACCTCAGTGAACTGAAGGCTAAAAGAGATCTCACTTCTGACCACAACTGAGTCTGACTAGTGAGTATTTCATCATCCCAGCGCAAACACAGAGCAAAAAGCATACAAAAACTGTAATTTGAAACACAAATAAAATGAGGGAATTGTTTTTGTTGTGTATTGTTCTTCAGCAGGAACAAAGTAGATGCCTTTTGCCACGAACCAGTCTCTTGATTTTTTTTTTTCTTAAGCATTGTGTACTCTCCTTGGTTTTTATATTTTGAAACTGTCCCCCTGCTTTTTTTTGGCTGTTGGACTGAGATCTATTGTAGAATTTGTCTGCAGTTCATTCCTCCGTTCCAAACAGATGATGTGTTGTTTAAAATAATGTCTATATTGTTATACTATTCTTTGCTGCAGTTACAACGTCTATATCCTTAACCTCATGCTTTAGACTTGCAGAACAATACTTACTATGCTTGCAGCTAAATTAGGATGGTAGTTAGCAAAACTGTTGTGAACAGCAATGACTCTCTGTCCTTGCTTAAGGCAACTAGGCCTGGAAAGATCCCAATCTGTGAAGGTCAGATTGTCTTGTTAGGAATACGTGGTTCCTGGTAGAAATTATTTCCATTAGATCAGATGTATATATATAATTAGCAGAACAAAACCAGATAGGATTCTTACGGGAACAGCTATGCAGCCAATGAAGTTATTGTATCAGGTGGTTTTTTCAATAAATCTCTTACACGGAGAACAGAATCATATTTCTTTTTACAACAAATTGGATCTTATCCCAAAAAGTCTGCTCTATAGCAAAGCTAGACAAAGAATGTAAAGCTCACATTTTATTCTTATGTCTCAAAATTACACGATACACTGAATTGTGCATGGCATAATAAAATGTTATATAGCCCTGGGTTTTATTTTAAGAATATACCTGTTTTGGATAAGCTGTAACAAAATCCCTTTCCTTACGTGGTGCTTGGGGAAGGCAAGCATTTTTTACAGAGAACTGTCTTGCTCAAGAATGCAGAGGATTGACAAAGCCAGTAGTGGAGACACAGTAGGCATATCCAGCACCAGAAAACTTCAGTACTCGGAGAACTTGCTGTTTCGGTTACCATGTCAGCATACTTATTTGATCAAACTGATCTCTAGAAACCAGTGGAAGTCCTTTCTCTAGCTTCCCTGGGCAGAGGGACGTGATCCTTTGGGGGGACTCATGTAACCTTTATTGTGAAGTACATGTGGGTCTGGAGATGCTGCGAGTGCTCTCACAACCGCAGGGAAACCACCAGTGGGAAATTCTAGAAAGTAGCAGGTCCCAGAAATTCTGCTGGTTCTGATTCTGTTAAAATTTATGATAAAGATGTTATCACATGATTGCTGTTAATTGGTAGACAGGAGTTTCAAGCCCCAAAAAATCCTTTCAGTCCTGTGCTAGAGGAGTCTGAGCCTTCAGCCAGCAGAGTCCCTGCTGTCAGCAGAGACTTTGCCATGGACCCGCTGTTAGTGGGCAGACAATAAAGCTCAATGTTTCTGTTGCATCTACAGAACTGGAAATAATGCCTCAAAGTACCTGCTTTGGAGTATCTCGTTGTACAAACAGAGACATGAGAACCTGAGACAGCGAGCCCAAACTGAGGAGCAGGTTGGTCAGGATAATTGATTGCAGAAATTGATGAAAACTTCCTTAGGTGACATGACTTGGCTTCAGTTATTTTTCTGTAATCTTAGAATTCGAGCCAAACTCGAAAGACCAAAAAATGGGGACTGTTTATAGTATGCAACAAAACCAATCTATACAAAGCTAAATTAATCACTGATGTAAAACAACTGTCTTCAGAAAAGTTTTGCCTGAGTTGAATGCTGCTCAATCACATTGTGTATGTTAGCGTGGTTCCTAAGATACTGATCACAGCAATACAAATAATTGTATTTCAGATAGTCCACTGCCATTCTTTTTTGTTGTTGTTCATTCCAGATGAATGTACTCTGCAGATGGATACAAGTCATGTGTAGCCTGGGGCCCACAGTTTCCGTTCTTGCATCTAGGACAAAAAAATATTATTCCTGTAAAAATAACCAGACATATAATTGCATTTCCTGCTGGTGTTTGAAGGCTGTCTCTCCAACCGTTTTGTAGGTGTAGGTCCAGGACGTGGACCTGCCCCCTTCTGCTCTGCCTCTGCAGTCACGGAATGGGCAGGGGTCTGAGAAGGGATTCCTGGAAGGCAACTCCAGTCTCCAGGAACAGACCCTTCCTTGGTAGGGACTGTGTTCCCATTATAACCAGTTCTAGTCCTTTCAGAATTGAATACTTGAGTTATGAACCTGCTTTAGAACGTTAGATTGTGTTGGTATGAAAAGCCAGTATTTCTTCCATGTGGTGCTCTAGAATCTTAACTTTGGCTCAATTCCTTTCCTTCAGGCTGCCTGATACAATAGCTCCAAGGAAGAGGTGATCTCCACAGCCATTGTAAGAGGGGAAGCAATTCTCAGGAAAGGTGATAATCGAAATTTATTTTTTTATGTAAAGTATTTAATCTTTAATCAACAAGCACATAAGGGATAATCTCTTTTAGAAGATCTGCAGAATGTGTTTCTGAGCACTGTCTCATCTTCTGGGAGACCACAACCAATTCCTCTGAACCACACAAACATCTAGATTAGATCTCTTCAAAACGTCCTGTGCACCTGCTATTTGGAACATCTTTTGAACAGCCACTTGTGTCCTTCTCCATTTCACAAATGCACAGGAAGAATCCCCGTTTCACTTCATGTCTAGGCACAGCTCTGAACTGGAACTATGGATAAGCTTGCTGAAAGCCAGAGAAAATGTCCTCCCATCCCTGGAAAAAAAGCATTTGGTGAGGGGCTTCTTGCTACTGTGTCATGCACCTCTGTGTTCCTCTGGATGTTCTGTACAGGACTTCGTTTCCCTAATAATCTTTGAGTGAGTTTCTGATGCTTGTTGGTCAAAAACAGTGGCCGGGATCACTCCAAGGGATCTTTATATGGACCTTCCCTTTTACATAATACAAGCTAACATGCACTTTGTCCTTTTGGCTCATATCTGACACTTGACTCCATGTTTTTTCTCTTCTGAATTAGAGACTGCAGTTTGCAATGAATTATCCTATTTAGGACAAAATAATTATCAGATTATTTTAGGAATGTTCCTCCCTTGAATTTTTTTATCCACTAGCCATAGGAGTAATGAAAACCTGTGACTCTACTCCGTAACCTCTTGGGGGGAAGACACCAAAGGTACCTCTGTGCTTTGTGAAGGACAAGGTTCCTGGTGATGCTTAGCAAGTAACTAATAACTACAGAAATACATACACAAGTATTACTGAATAGGACTTGGTTTGGTTTTTTGATAGGAGAGAGACGAGAGAAGACATGGGAGGCAGAACGAGTTGGATCCCTGTCATGCTCTAAATACGTGGATGCACATAAATATCACACGGACTTACCGTGTGGTGTTTCATGGCTGTAAAGACACCATGAAGCATTTTGCCCTTGTTTCTTCTCTCCCTCTTCAAAAAATGAGCCCTCTTTATTTGGCTTTCGCTGAAACAGTTGTGCAGTTGCAAGAATAGGAAGAGGTAACCTTGAATCCCTTGAACTCCTGCCTTTTTAGACAATTGAGTGCATATAGCCAAAAACTGGCATCAGTGAGCAAGGCAGCTGCAGCACATTCCAAATATTGCTCTATTTAAAGCATCCCAAGGCTCACAAGAACAACCGCAGAGGCAAACCTTAAAACTCGCTAATAAAACCAGCAGAGGGGGAATGGCAGAACCAGGTAAGATGCACAGTTAAATGTGACTGTAACCACGTGTTCTTAAAATTCATAAATCCGAGCAATGTAACATGAAAATACTCGGCTATTTGTATTCTTGTATGATACAGTATATATTTTACTTTTCAGTAAGAAAGTGTAATTAGTTTAAAAGCTAATTCTATTGACAGCAATGAGCTTAAAGTACTGTGGGTTCCTCCTGTATTTCTGAATCCTGCCAGTTCTGTTTTCTTTAGGTTCTCTGTAGTTGGGATTTTCAGTTGACTAACATAATTAGATGGAACTGTGTAAAATGAGTTATGCTTGAGAGCGTTTTAAATATACGGTCTGCGTAGCTGAAATCTGAGTGTAATGCTAGGAGAACTTAGATTTTTAACCCCACAAAGCCCAAGTGGCAGAGCAAAATGAAATTTTAATAGTGACCTTTTCATTATAAGCACGTTTCCACTTTGTCCAAGGAGAAAACGCATTTTATAAAGATGCATTTTATGTTCATTGTCATTTCCCATTTACTTCACTGCAAGAGGTTTGGATGGTGAAATGACTGTAAGTTTAAATATAGTGTTAGCTATGTACACTGTTATTCACGTAGTAGTTTTTCTTGTAAAAGCAACTTTTTTATAGATCCTCATAGCTATATTAGAAATTTTTAAAGACTTTTATCTCCTTTTTTTGCACCATTACCACTGGTATCTAAGAAGGATAGTGGAATTCTACTAAGCTCTGATACAACAGGATACTGAATCCTGTTTCTTAATTACAGTTTTCATTGATATCTACAGAAATTATACTGATACTGGTATTCCACCAGGAATTAGTACTTACGTTTCCTACCAGTGCAAAATATGGTTATAGTTTTTTGTGTTTAAATGTAAAAAAAAAGCAGAAAAGCAATGTGGCCATAATCACTCGGACGGAGCAGGCTGGCGCCAGCCCCTGGGCAGCAGCAGGAGTGGCAGTGCCGGGGTGGCTGGGCTGCCTCTGCCCGACCCCAGATTAGAAATGGTTGGGCAACCTCACAGAAATGAATAACTGCAGGGTTTGCATGATTTTCAAATACGAAGCTGCCAAATGCCATCAACACAAAAGCCTGCCTGCATTAGTTCTGTGGTTAAATTAGATTTTTGGAGCACCGCAGTACTGGCAGCACATAAGGAATACAGAAAAACTTGTCTGTTGGGGCTGGGAGACGCTCAGGAGACACGGTCCGCTGGGCATGCCCACACGCTCCCTTCCCTGCTGAACCGGTGTGTGGTCACTCTGCCATCCCCACAACGGGTTAGTGGTTCAGTCGTGTGTGTGAGATAAAATACAAAGAAAACTTCTGTGAAATTCTGAGGCATTTTGGAGTAGGGAACATAAGACTGCGAGTTTGAGCTTGCCAGGCTCGGGCAGGGAACCATTCCCTTCTTTACCTGCCAAGCCTCTGCCTGTTTAAAGTAAGTGGGAATTTTCCCACCTGGTATCTTGGGGTGCCCTTGTCAGCGTGGTCGGGCCCGGACATTGCAGGGGTGAAGGCAGCTCAGTGAGACCACAGGCATCATATGTGCTCATGGTAGCTGATAGGAGTTTTGACCAACTACAGACAGCAAAACCCAGCCAACTTAAAGGGTTTTGATAAAAGAGAAACCCCAGGAAAAAAAAAGAAGATAGTGATCAGATGAAGTTTATCAGTATATTTAAGCTGCATTTAGCTTGGAAACCTGTGCTGCTGTATCCTGTAGTCAAGGGTCCTTGGATTCACTGTGGTACTCAGGCATCCCGTGGTGGGCAATTCCCAGGGCTTCCCACCTGCAGAAGCGCAAAGCTCAGCATCTATTTATCATGTGCAGAGGAACCCTGCTGTAGCACAGCAAAAGTGCTGTGTGTTTGCTGCTCTGACCAGCTGCTCTCTGTTTATTTTGAGATAAATTCATGTTTGAAGTAGAGAAAAATTACTATAATGCGGGAAAAAGGAAGTATGTAAGCTGATGTTCGATCTACAAATTACATAGATTACAGTAAGATTTCTGTATTTATTCTCGCTGCCATCCAGAATTGGCTTTTTTATTTCAGCAGGCTCTGGCTGGAACCCCAGAAGCCAGGGTGTGTTTCCTTGGTCTGTTTGAAAGGAAGGCTTGTGACTGCTCCTCAACAGCCCACGTTTCCCTCGATACTCTGTTTTTAAGTGCATTCATTTAAACAGTGATTATAATGAAACCTCTTGGTTTAGGATTTTAGCTGGTTACCTGCAGGTGTCAGCAAAGATTTCTTTCTTTTCAAACCATAGTTGCATAGAAGTATTCTGTTCCTTGCTGGTAGTCCCTGCTCACCCCACCTCCACCTCAGGCTGGAACGTGGGCGATGCAGATGCTCCCTTTCTGGCTGTTGGTGGCACAGTCGTGCCCCATGGGGAGGGCAATACTGATTCTCAGATTTAAACTCAAGATAGTTTTCCCGTGGACCAAATATTGGGACCTTGGAGTGTGTTACCTTCTCCTGAGGCCTTGCGAAGGGGTTACCTGCTCGTGTGTCTCACTGGCCAAGCCATTGTGCATATCTCACACCTCAGTCTCTCCTGCTTGTGGCATAAAATATGGTCTCCCAAGCAGTTGCTTTACTCGAACTCTTGGGGTATCTGTCCTGTGACATACAGGAGATCAGAGCAAATGATCTCATGGTCATTTCTGTTCTTCAACTCTGAAACACAAGTACTCCCGATGGCTCCCATGAAACTTTATCCCTCGGAGCCAGCTGCTGCTGCCTCATGACAAATGCTGGGCACAGCATTCCCATCAGGACTTGCCTGCCTCTCTTATCGTACTGCATTTAAACTGGAGCTCATGTAACAAAACACCATATTCAGTAGACACAACAGCAGCGTGGCAAACTCTTCCATGTACCCCAGCAGGATCCAACCCTTTATTTGTAACAGGACCTTTAGAAAGAATGGCAAGTAGAGAGAAATGACTCCCAGCAAAGTAGCTTTACCTTACAAAGTGTCAAAGGAAAACAGTCTTTAAATGAAACCAGTAAGGGACTTCCCTGTGGTCAAAGGACACCCAGTTTCAGGGCAGGATTTTATCTTTTTGCTGTATGGCTGCTTATCTGTTTAATATTTTTATAGCAGCACATGCAGATTTTCTATCTATATGTTCTCTCTTTCCCTCTTGGTAGATACACTGTGCAATATCCTGGTGAGACGCATTTAAGTCGTGCGTAGCTTTAAAACAGCAATACGGAAAACCTTAAATTATTAAGCATCCCTCCAAAGTCTGTCTGCTTGATCTAAACTGTGCAAGGTGTTGTGAATAGTTTTACATTATTTATTAATCCCTTCAAAAACCTGGAAATCTTTTAACTGCAGAAAGATATGCTTTAAAATGGTGTAATATATTATTGGTAAGTAATATGATCCCAAAGGCTGATACGCTGCTTTCTGCCAAGCCTATGCTGTTTGCAGGAAACTAGTAGAAGGGTCTTTGAAATTCTGATGCTGTACAGAAATCTATTTATATAAAGCACTAGTCCTGCATTCTGTATGCTCCTTGTAGAACTGATGCTTGCATTGGACTACACGTCTCCATGTAATTTTTTAGCTGCTTCTAGTACAAGTGGGCAGTACACGCAAGATGTCAGATGCTTGTGCCTGCCCCAAACCAGGCAAGTGGTACATTCACATTGGAAACTCTTATGTTATTTTCTTACTTGAAAGCGGGGAACATGCTTGCACTAGATAATGACCTCAACCTTAACTACCCTGTATCGCTGTAGTGACAGGACAGGAGAGGACTAAGCTGGGCACCATGCACAGAAAACAGAGATGAACTATGAATCCTTGAACCACAGCCACTGGCAAACGTGCCCACGGAAGCTGTGGCTGCCCCTGGCTCCCTGGCAGTGTTCAAGGCCAGGTTGGATGGGGCTTTGGGCAACCTGGGCTAGTGGAGGGTGTCCCTGCCCATGGCAGGGGTGGCACTGGGTGGGCTGGGAGGTCCCTTCCCACCCAAACCAGGCCGGGGTTCTATGTCAGGGATTGAATCCTCAGTCTGCCATGAGAGCTGCTGCCAATAAAGTCCAGTACAGATGTTCTCCTGATGACCTATGGAGACCAAGGACAGAACCATGCTTCTCTCTCCTCCTTGTACCCTGCTGCTTTTGGAAGTGCTAAGCCTTGTACCTATCTGATTGCAGAGACCATAGCGTGGAAATCTCTTTGGGCTTTTGCTATGTATTCTCATTAGAAGCCTGCCAAGATATGGTGACTCCATGCTAAAAATAGCAATCATAGATAATGTGGCCTAAGCTTACAGGTATCTTTTTGCTCTGTGATAATTGTGGGTTTGATGTGTTTAATTTAGTGAATTCAGCGTCAACGTGATGTGGCCTTTCTGACAAAGACCATCTTTTCTCTTTCAGCCCAAGTCCCGCTTTCACGTCTCGTTGTGCCTATACTCCTTGCAGTTGGCTGGATCGTGGGTTGTGCGCTAATGGTTTACATTGTCTTCTCTTGATGGAAGTGAGTGACTTGTACAGTATCATATACCACCCACGCTTTCTTTGGCTCACTCTGCCACCTTTTTAAATGTAATTTTCTTTGTCTTACAGGACAGAAGAATTTACAATGATGTTGATTAGAAGAACCTGGAAGTTAAATTGAAATTTCTAATGACTAAAATATGTATAAAATGAGTTATTTTTAATATCAACACTGTAAACATGGTGTACACTTTTTATGCACAACAAAAGTTTGAAATGCTAATTAGAGCATTGGGAAGAATCACCACACTAATTTCCCAGTTTTCAAATGGTTTGTAATTGAGCGAGTAGTTCTTGGCGTCCAGTGCTAGGTCAGACACCTGCCTGTTCTGCAGCCTGCTTTGTTGTTGCCACCTTGATTTTACACCATTTTGGAAACAGTATTCCCAGAGTTAGTGATGCAGTGGGGGACAAGAGTGACTTAGGCTCGGTTGTGAGATGTGGCGAGCTGGGGAAGAAGTATCTGAATGTATTTGGGAAAGTTTTAAGTGAGTTAAGTGATTTTTAAGTTTTGTAGTAAAAAAATAAATTATTAAATTTAAAATATTGTGGTGGTACACTCTCCCTGTCCCAAGATTTGAAGTGCCTAATTAAATTTACTGAAACTACATTAGCTTCCTTTTTTTTTTAAAAAAGGCAAACAGTCATACAAGCATACTAGTGCATAAATAAAAAAACGTCCTTTAGAAAATGAAAGGCAGACAGGGAAAGTTACTTGGAAGCAATGCATCCTAAATTGTATGACTTGGACTTTCTAACTCCTAAAACATTTGTTTTTTATTTAATAGCATGTAGATAAATACCAAATTAACTGCTGCTCTGTTCTGTTTACATGATGCTCAGGGCCTCATTTTGTATTTTTACATTGGCACCCAATGCAGATCTTGTCAAATTAAATGCCGCTGGACTCGGCAGGCACTGAACTGGATCGAGACTGTGTGGAATTCCAGCCCTGTTTTCTGGCACGCCGGCAGCCCCCCTCTGCGGGCACCACCCAGAGTGCCATCCAGGGAGACTGGAGAACAAAGGTAGAATTCAAAATGAAACTAAATAACTAGTATGGAAAAAATGCAATGTAATAGGTGAAAACTCAATTTCTGCACCTTGCAGGAACTGTTAAAAAGCACAAATACAGGACAGGGAAGTGCTGGCTGAATAGCAATTTTCAGAAAAGAGCCTGGGAATTGCCATGTATCACAACCTGTATTCAGGTCAGCAATATCGTAATGTGAGTGTGAAAAGGGACGAATACCAGAAAAATAGCCTGAGAGATGCATGAAATCCCCCTGTCCCGCAGGGACCAGTTGTGGGCCGGTGGGAAGGAACTCAGGAGAGCAGCAAGAGGGAACTGAGCTTTGTAACGTTTAACCAGTGAGAAAATGGAGTGGGTCAGCCTAGAAAAGAGCAGGCTGAAGACAATGCAAGTCTTAAATAAATCAGACCTTTTGAAAGAGGAAGGGAATAATCTCTTCTTGGTGATATATAGGGCAAGAAGTAATGAAGAACTAGCAAGTGAGATTCAGGCTGTCCCTATGGTAAAGGCACAGAAGTACTAGAAGAAATTTTTAGGCATAATAATGAATGTTATTGTTGATTACTGGCAGCCTTTAAGAGCAGATGGACAAACAGCCTTCAGGCATGCAGCAGCAGTACAGGTGATCCTTCCTCGGTGCCCGAGGGCAACTGTTTGACATCTCCTCATGCATGTGACTGTAAGTACTCCCATGAAATTCTGCGGGACTATTTGCAGAGAAGACAGAACTGACTGATGGTATCCACAGGCAAGTGCTACTTCCAACATTAGGCTTTGTGGCACACGAGGAAAACATTTTAATGCTGGTTGCAGTGTTAGGAAAAGTCTGTATAACAGAAGAGCAGGTGAGCTGTAGATCATGCGTGCAGTGCGTAGGTAAAGCTGTGTGAAGAAAGGCAGCGATGCTGTCAGAGCACCGAGACTGACCATGGAGGCTAACGTTCAAATGAACACATTGCACATCAGTTGTCTCCATCTAACTATGGAGTATGTGGCAGAAAGGGCTGAGCCTTCCGTCACATATTTAATGCTTTACCTTCCTATGTTCTTAAAACCTCCTAGGTGTTTCCTGAGTCATGAAGAGGAGGACAAGGCGTGAGAGAACCCTTTCTGTGGTTTGATCCAAGGGGTGGGTGGGCCGTTCTCTGCATTTCCCATTTTCATGTTCTGCTGCCAGCGTGTTCACGTTGAGCTAGCGAGGCAGCTCAGTCACCTATCGAACGAGGGCAGGAGCTGAGAGGATCACAGGCCTTGAGGTGAGGTAGGCACTGGTAGGCATTGCATGGCATACCAAAACAACGGAGTATACTAACTGGTTTGCCCTGCAGTCACCCGAAGATACTGTAGTGTTGCCTGAATCGGCCTTGGTGTGGTACTCTCATGCCTTTCTTTAGAAACTTGGCCTTACGTGACACATTGCTGAATATCAAACTTTTAAAATAGCTGCTACCAGCTATTCAAACTTTTTAGAAAGAGGCAAGAGTTAATTTCTCGTGAGGCCTGGGGAAGTATTTTTAGCTGTATTATGAAGAAAATTTCTTGGAATCTATTGTTATGAAACAACAACATGTACGTCCTTCAAAAGGAAAACATCAGTCTTATTTAAGGTTGGGAGGTCTGTTGTACAGCATGGCGTGTCTAGAATTGGGGCTCAGAGTCAGCGTGCCCTCCTGATTATCTTGTTCTAGGGGGTTTGTCTTTTTTAATTATAGTTGGAGAAAATTATATTCACCTGCTAGATAATGTGCCTTGAGAGCCTCCAGTGACGTGGTCATTTAAATCAGATAATCTGAGCCACTGTATTCTCACTGACAGCTTTGAGCTTTGCATCTCAAAGATTTTTATACTAAAAAGTTTCAGTTCTCAGAAGACTAAATCATTAATAATTCAATCCCCAATTAAAGTAGAGAAGTGATTGTGGGAGGCACGTCTTGGAGATCCTAGCAAGATGTATGTTTAAGGGAATGTGAAAAAAATCCTAATAACGCTTGATGGGGTTAGAGAGAGAAACTATATTTTTGACTCCTGCTCGCATAATTTGTGTAATTTTGCGAACGCGAGGAAGGCACATCAATCAGACATCCTGTCTCCATCTGTGGTCAGTATCTGTTATCCCTTAAGAATGGAAACAAAAGAGAAATATATTTGACCATAATGCAACCATGAGAATTCCTTTGCAACTCCAGCAGCTATTAGCAGAAGCACTGAAGCGTGACATTCAGTTTTGGAAATTGCTTTACCACTGAGTTACTTCACCTGTGAACGAACCGAGGGCACAGGGACAATCCTGTTTCATCAAATGTCCTGAAAGAGAGGGATAAACCGAGCAGTGTCTCGGCGAGCTGGAGATTCCCAATCTCTGCAGCAGCTGCTGTGTCCGTGTGAGGACACCCAGCATCACTCGCTGTCTTCTAGTCACTTCCAGATGAGAACATCCATTCTGACTCATTCGTACATGTAGACTCTGTAAGCTAAGAGGCTAGTTTAGCCATATACTTCAAGCAGGTATATTATCTCATTTCCTAAGACTGAGACCATCCTGACTGACGCTAGCTCTGCCTGCCTGAACCCTAGAAAACAGGAGGCTCCTTGAAGACAGAGGTAGGTGCACATGGAGTTCAATTCTCCAATTTGTTTTTTTTTTAAATCTCCCAGAAATCCCAGTGCTGAGAAATTAAGTGATTGCCATTGTACAAAGTCCCAGTCTATGTCATGTCTGACAAGCTCATTCTTCCTTTTGGAGCGGACAAAGAAAACGGGCAGTTCCTGACCCTGCACAACTTGTCGGCTGTGTCTAGTTTGCATTGTGCCGGCAGCGGGGTACGGAGCCAGCAGCAGCTCCCGCGCAGCTGCAGCGTGCCCTGCGGATGGCACTGCATGGATGGGCCTGCTCCCTGCCCGCTGCCAGGACAAGGAGGCACAGACAGTGACTTCATAGCCCACACGTACATGGTTTTGCATTTCAGTTTATTTACCAGGCACTGATGAAAACAGTTGTCCAAGATCCAGATGACCCAAGCGGCTTTTTCAGGTGTCTAACAACCCTTGGCATTAAATGTTTCACATTAAAATGTTACAGAGCTAAAATATAAACATTACAACATGTTCTAGCTTTACCTGATTTTTGGGAGCAGAAAGATCTGATTTAGCGGAGCAAACCAAAATAACTTTCTAGGTTGGCTTCAATATTGTCAAGCTGACGTGCTGTATACAAAGGAAGAGAAGTTCCTGCCAGTTTTGTAGAGTAATGAAAAGAGGATTATTCCAACAAAATGTGCATCCCACATGCTGTTTGAAGCGCACTGACCACTCTGCGAAGTGGCCTTTTGCAACCACCTTCAGGACAACCCACGCGGGTGCCTTTTCATAAGGAAACTATACAACGCGCTGCTGAAGCTTCCCACACTTGCAGGGGTATATTGAGTAACAAAAGGTGGGGACATCTTCTTGAAAAATAAAATTAGTGTATAGGTGTTAAGTTTTTTCCCTGAAAGACAGAGGTGCTAGCGATTTAGGAGAAAACTTACCCGTTCAGGTTTCTACCAAAATCCAGGCACATTGCTATTAACGCACGGTGATAGCTTCAGTTTTTCTGTCACAGTGCCAGTACGTAAAACGTTTGCGTTGTTATGACGCTGGAGAGGACTCTGGCTTTGTTAGCAGTCTCATGCCTTTGAGGTCTGAAGAGCTGTATCACCTCCCCCAAGATCCAGTTCTTGATGAGCAAAGGTGGCCTCACACATTGAGGGTGGGCACCTTTTTCAAGCCCCCTTTTCACTTCTATCATTTCCTTCCAGATAGGATCATGTTTTCTGTGCTCTAATATTTTTACAGATTAATTTATTATTCATCTTTTTATTTACAAAAGCAAAGTGGGAACCTTTGGGTTCCTATTGCTCCAGAGAACAGCTGCCAACAGTTTGCACCATGGCCTCTGCTTGGTTTTCCCTCTTACCCACTGAACAATTACTTGACTAAGTTGATTAGGGATGAATCTCTGTCCATCCATCCCAGGATGCTGCGTGTGGCTTCTTGGTATCTGTTCCAGTTTCTTGTTTATATTATTTTAATGCTTGCAATTCAATTCAAGGATATCATACACAAAAGTGTAACTGTGTTCCTCTTCACTGCGTGCAGAGGGGAACAGTTGTGAGAAAGCCTGCCTGTAGACCACACTTTATCTTACAGAGACCTTCCCACTCCAGACCTACACCAAAGACAGCAGCTCTGGGCACGCTGACCACCTCGGTGTCTCTTCTGCCCCGAAGGCTAACGCCAGCAGAGACCATTTCCACCCGCTTCCCGCCAGCTCCCGCTCTTACCCCTGCTGGCTCCAGGCCCAGCAGTGCCTTTCACACCTGCGTGTAACTCTGTCAGCAACTGCGGGCCCTGACCTAGCCCCCTTAGTAAAGATGGACCCCTTTTCCCAGCAGTGTTAGTAGAGGATGCTTCCTCACTCTTTGTCTTCTCTTGGTTAAAGTGAAAAGTGAACGACACACAGTTGGTCCTGCCTGCTCCTCTCTGATACGGCAGTCTTGCTCCGGGGTCTCCCCAGAGGCTTCTGGGGTCTGTCCAACCGTAATCCTGGAGGGCGTGCACAGCCCTGTGCGCTCACACTGGGTGCTGCTGCACGTGGAGGCGGCCGCCTGCTCAGCCCAGCATGGTGGTCGTGCTGCTGGCCTGGGCCAGGAGCCCCTCCCTGCCCCACGGACAGACGGCCGCCCCACGGACAGACGGCCTCCCCCCGGGAGGAGCCCCTCTGCCAGGAGAGCAGGCAGGCCGTGCTGCTGCCTCAGCTTCCGCGGCAATGGGGCGGGGCTCTGGGCTCTGAGGGGCGGGGCCTGGGAACCTTCTGGAAGGGGGTGGAGCTCTGGGCACTGAGGGGCGGGGCCTGGTGGGGCAGTCCTTGGCCCCAGGTGAAGCAGGGCGGGCTGGGGAAGGAAGGGCTCCGTAGCTGGGGTCGGTGCCCTGGTGGGGCTGAGCTGGGGATCACCACCCGCTCGCCTTCCCTCCCAGGCTGTAGCTGCAGCACCTGGCCCCAGGGCAGAGGCCCACTCGGGCTTGCCTTGAAGTCCCCTCAGGGGTGTGTTTCAGCAAGGGCTGGCCCAGGCATCGGCTCTGGCTCCCTCAGGGCCATGGAGTGCTGGCTCAGGCCACCCGAAGCCTTGTTTTACTGTTAACCGATGGCACAGATGGCAGAGATGCTCCACAGGTAGGGGTGTCTCCGGTTTTGTGTTAATGCTGGCCAGAGCTGACTTACTCCTTGCCCCTGTCCTCTAACAGCAGCAGGGTGCATCAGTCCTGCAGGGCATGAAACTCAAATGCTTTGAACTACAACTGTGAGGTGTTTCTTCCTGAGTGTAGAAATCCAGGCCTGACTTGGATCCTGCCTCAGCTTGCAGACCCGTTCCTGGGTCCTGCCTGGGAACATAGCGGAGGCTTTGCAGCATGTTCCTTCACTAGGGTTAGTAGCACGTGATTAATTATATTTGCTTCTAAGAATACTTTTCTTGTTCAAAGCTGCAGAGAACATTGATGCCTGTATGAAAATAGAGGACGACTTAGTTTTTCCCTGTTTGTGAGAGGCTTGTTTCTGTCCAAAGTCTGTACTCCAAGTTACGTGGCAATGTTGCATTTTGTTTGTTACAGTTTTTGTTTACTGACATTTAAGAAACTAATCCTGGGGAATCAGTGGCCTGGGTAGCTCAATTGATTTGCAGGGTGTTACTGTGCTTCACCAGCTGCAGGAGCTGAGATGAACCCCTCTCTGGTTGGAAAGGCCGACCCGTGTGTGCGTATCCCAAACCAGGTCCTTCATCGTGCCGGTACCCGTCAGCGGGTCAGACTTAACAGTGGTCTCCTGGTTCCCTCTGCCTAGAAAGAGGGCTGTGGCCTCTCAGTCATTTGCAGAGAGGTCAGCTTGTACCTGTCTGGAGTCACAGCAAGTTGATTGAAATACATCAGTATTTAATGTTTTCACAGCAGCAGCAGTACAAGGCCCTCCAGATCATGGCCCCTTGAGCCTGGTGGTGTGCAAGGAAATGTGCTCAGCAACTGCTTCAGTGCTTGTGACTTACGAGTTAGGTGTAATGACAGGCTAGAGGGCAGATAGGGTTCACACCTGTGATAGCCTTTTCTGTTGGTACTCATGGACTTGTATGATTTAATTAATGATTGTAACCCCTTGTATATCAGGATAGCTATGGTTCATTAGAGACGGTCTTAAAAGGATGAAGAGTTACTCTGCCAATATTATGTGCTTCAAGCTGAGCTATTTAAGACTGATTTAATAGGTTATTGATTTTAATAATCAAATGGTAGCTACTGCTCTGTATAAGTATCTTATTCTGGGTGGTAATGAAGGGAGAAGGTCACCAGAGAAGCTCAGTACTCGGATGAGATCCCCTTCTGGAGAACAAGTTAACTAGAATTAGGAAAGTAGCCAGGCTTCCTGAGTCCAGTCCTGAAAGCTGTCCTCAAAGGAGGAAGTTTTTCTTGTAAACAGGTGAAAGCATTCTGATGAGTCTGTAACCCTCTGTAGTTGCATCTGGTTGAAGATGCACCGGACAACAGGCTCATTTAGGGAGAACCTGGGAGTTACTGCCACCTTCCTCACTGACACAAGCTCTTCTGTGACAGCGGTTGAGTTATGCGTTCTGCCATCCATTTTATCTAGGTAATCATACCTCATTGTGGTGATTAATAACCTTGCCTCACTTCATCCCCTTGTAGCTGGACTGCAGGCATGTAATTCATGTGGCATGAAGCCCAGTCCGTAAGAAAGTCCAGCCTAGTGTGGGAGGTCTCAACACCAGCAGGACAACTATCTTCTGCTCCTACGTTAGTTTCTCATAAAATGCTAAATCAAGTTGCTGGTGTCAGTCCTCATGTTTAAGGCTCTAACTGAAACTATTGCTATTGTAGTGAGGAGAACAATAACAAGTTTATTCTCCTTTAGTATTCTGCTGGAATATATCATGGTTGAGATAGAAGACTTGAAATAGATGTGGGATATTTGATAGCAATCAAGTGCAAATAGATCAGAGTTCTCAGAAAATTTAAAAACTTCATCAATAAAATCTCTATATAAGGAAGAAAGCCTTAGAACACTAAAATGATGTAAAATAAAATTTAGTAGCCTTAAACGTGTAATCTCATGAAGAATTATTCCAAACTCTTTTCTTGTTTTCTGTTGTTCCCATTAGTGTAATATCTAATTGCTCTGTGATGGCCTGCGTGGACATTGGAGAACATACTGGATGGTGGTGGTGTCACTAGGAGATCAGTGTAAAACAGAAGTTGTGAATGGGAAGTCTGAGTAGTGTCAGCATGAGAAATTTTGTCCCAAATACATGATTGATAGGTTCTGCTAGGTTTGGGCGATTTTGCACGCTACCTGTGAAGGCCTAAGGGGGGGGTGTTGTTTGGAAGCCAGTGCACACCTTCCTGGAGACAGGCAGCAGTTCCCTTACCAGAGGCAATCGTGTTTGCTGCGGTGTGTACTAAACATTTCTCACTACACAGCAGGTCCCAGGCAACACACCAGCCAGCTGAGCCTGCGTGAGGGAATGAGTGTAATTTCGTAAAAGAGGAGGTGAGTAGGACTCCAGGGCACGGATCCAGCCTTCTGCCCATTACTGGGTCTGAGAGGCTGGTCCGAGCTCATTAGTACTTGCATCTGTTAAACACTGATTTCATGAGGAAATGTTTTTCTGTCTTGAGCCACCACCATCACTTCCTCCCATATTTGGTTGTGGTATCTCGATGTGTGATGTGATGAGAACGGCTTGAGTTAACACAGACCAAAGGAGACATCAAGACGTGTGGAATCCAAGTAATTTTGGAAAAATCTGCCTGCTGTCAGAACTCGGTATATTTTTTTAATGATCATTGTTGCTGCTTTCACTTGTTTTCTGAACTGACTGCTTTCCGTTCTGTGGAACATTGCTGCAGTAGTGTAAAGTTGGTTGTGTTATATAAAGTAATTCCATGCTCTGCTGTGCTCATTCAGTGTGAGTGACTCAATATCTACATCTTTGATTCTTCTGGAGGAGAATTTATTCTAGTGCCTCCTGATAAAATAATTTTTGGACTTTTTTTTAAGGTTAGTGGGAGGATTTAATTCTCAGACAACTTCTGAGAGAATTAATTTAATCTCCTTCTATGAATATTACAGCTTCAGAATTTATTTTTAAAATCTCTTAACAATTATTTTTCTGTACTACTTTAGTACTGTAGAGGCTGCAAGGGGGCTGTGCTCCTGTAGCAGTCTTCTTCATTGCCTTTCTTACAAAATCAGTAAGATCCGTAAGTATGACAGAGTAGTGACCCACAGATTTTAGTGAAACACCAGCAATCAGCCACATACGTGTGCTGAGCTCACGTGCATATCTGTGAAATCCAGTTGTCAGGTCCTGTGTGGATGTAAATAACAGTTAGTGTATGGAGGGGCCTCATGTGGAGAGAAAAGCAGCTGGAAAGATTTTTGCTTCGTCGTGGAGTAAGAATTCCTTGGTGGTTTTGCTAAGAAAATGAATTCTGTACTTAGCAGTCTTTGTCAGCAGCTGGTCAAGTGAGAAAAACACCAGGGCATATCCAAAGGAAAATTAACAAATACCGTGATACATTACAGTAACATTAAAACTTTTCCCGTGTTGAACTAAAAAGTAAGAAGTCCTGGAGAAGGGGGAAAGAAGAGCAAGGAGCTCGGACTGAATAAATCCCAGAGAAATTGCTCCCCAGTGCTAGGCTTTTCCTGAGAGGCAGTCCGGCAGTGCAGGTTACTGTCGTGCTGGGAAGGCTGAAGCACGTTCTGGGTAGGCAGCTGAACTGTGCAGCAGAGAAAAAAATTAATCTCAGTTCCGTGACAGTCCAGCCTTAGTCTCATTTCTGGACATCAGTGTCTGATAAACCTTTCATCCTATGTCCTGTGGGGTTTTTTGTTACCTTGCTTTCATCTGAATTTGCCATGAGTGCAGGGTGATTTTTAAGGTAAAGGACTAACATTGAGACACTCCATCCCTGTGAGGATTGAAACGAGGGTATGGTAGCCTTTGAATCAGAATGTGTCCTCACTTAAACTGTGAACTGGTTCAGGATGTGGTGGTGCTAGAGTCTGGAGGGAACAAAATGCTGTACGGACCAGGGTTAACCAGTAATGCTCTTTGAGGAGAGGAACTAAGGAACCAGGGATGGGCTCCTGCTGCACTTTGCCTTGATGCCTTGTTCTGCCTGGGTGGAAACCTTGGGGCGCAGGCAGGGAAGGGAGCACACAGCCTGCTGGAATGGTCAAGGGACAGGACTGAGTGCCGGAGTACCTCCGACTTCAGCTCCAACACAGCCTGCGGGACTTCAGTTTTCCTCTGAAGTTTGCCGATATTTTTTTTGTGATTAAGTACAATGTTGGGAAAAATCCTTTCTGTGGCAATTATTAGCCATTTGCGTAAAAAGCTCTTGTAACAATGTTAGAGAAGATGTGTGAATCCATTATGGCTCCTGTGGACACAGTATCTGCCATCTCTTACTTCTTGCTGTGTTGTGGTGTTCCTCTGGGAGCGGACCTGTCTGCGCAGCCATGCAGGAGATCTGCCATCAGCGCTGGGCAGCGTGGCCCTGAGTCCCTGGGCAGCAGCAGAGAAGCTGTTTGTGAATCACAGCACTGCAGCCGTGCTCACCTGAATTATTTAGCGATGGTTGTGTAGTGTGTGTGCTTGGTAGGCGTTTTGTGAATGCATCATCAGTTAAGTGACCAATGTCAGTATTTCTGTTTGGTTTATATAGTCACTATGTTTTGTCAGCCTGCTGCTGTGGAAAGTCAAGTTAAGTGAACTGAAACATTCGAAAGACATCTGTAGAAATATAGCGACTGACTCATAGATTTTATGGAAGCTGACAGTGATACTGTAAGTTATTTATAATATTTTTTTTTAGGTAAAATTGAGTGGTTTGGGTTTTTTCCCCCCAGACGTGTAAACAAATGCAGCTGATTGTCTGTTGGATCCTGCTGGATCTCAGTCTCACTGTTTATTAAACTTATTTTTGAGTTTAACTCTGTCCTTTCTTGCACTGAAGTAGATCAGAGAAAGTTATTAAATAATATTTTCTTCATACCTGTAAATGTTTTTGCTTTTTTTGTATATTTCATTGGTGTTAACAAGGATACTATGATAATGCAAAAAGCTGAGCTGACATTTCAGCCAAAATTGAAAAAATGTGAGATGTATCGTGAGAAAGAGATCATGTTCCTGCCAGCTTTTCCCTTCGCGTTCAGATGCTCTCCACAGAAGGCCAGGGCTTTTAGAAGAGCAGGCAGGATTTGGCAGCGCCAGTCTGACCAAGCTTTCAGGCAAGGGACTGGAACACTCCTCAGGTGAGCAACCCAGCCCTGAGACCGACCAGCGTAAATCCTGCTGGACTCGCAGCAGCTTTTGTGCAAATACTGGACATGGCTTTGTAAAGCCAGCTTGCAAGTCAACAGCCATTGTTTTATATAATTCATTTAGATGTTTTATTTCATCTCTTTTTCCTCAGTGGTTAGGAAATGAAGGTGACAGGTGTAACTGGTATTTGGGCAGTATTAACGGTTTACACAGTGTTTGTACCATAGCATTGGCTTTTGCGTGTCTGGTGCTTGCTCAGGTATTTGTAACAGCAGGTCACTCTGCCAGTTGCAGGAAGATGTTCCTGCTGTATTAGAGCTCATAAGACATTGGAGTTAAGAGTAGACCTACACAGCAGCGGGCTCCAGAACTGCTTTTGGTACCAAAGAAGAGAGTGCCAAAATTTGTGTGAATGTATTTAAAGGAAAATACAGTGGAGGGAGAAGTTGGAACTAAGATGGGCGGGAAATGAGGAAAAACACTGCAGATGGACTATATGATTGTGTGGTTATTTGCAAGGAATTGATTTATCTAAGAGAATACAGAAGGAGGGTGACTTAAGTAGCTGGGGGAAAAAAACCAACACCCCCCAAGAATAACACTATCAAGGGCAAGGGAATGAGAGGAATCTAACAAGGAGGAGATATCCCATATTCATCCAAAATCAAGATAAGTTAATTACTTATCAGGTATTAACATATTTTTCTTTCTTTTAGGTATGGAATTCTCTCCTCTTTCAGAAATTCCTTCCTGCCATTGAGGTAATACTGATTTTTTTTATTTTTTTTTTTTAATCTTTTTTGCTTTATTTGAACATTAACACACACTGATGCACACTTCATAGGGCACTAGTTGTGTTTTTTTTCTACATATTGTCACAAATTCTTCATATCTGTGGTGTTCATGCCAGCTTTTTCAAAGCGTCTCTTCAATACAACAGCAACGTGTTTTCTTAGGCAACGTAGTCAAGGCATGTAAAATTTACAGAAGATGCTAACACTTTAGGAACACAGTGTTTCTGTTAGTGCCACCATGCTTACTGTTTTCATAACTTTTGGCAGTAAATCTGGCAACTTACTGATCAGTTAGGTGCCTCATAGCAAGCTCATGAGAATGCTGAAGGAACCAGTGCATTTGCACACAACTTGAAATCTGTTAGTGTGTAGATGTGGAACTGAAGCAGTGAACTATGAATGCTGCATTGAGTGCCGTCTCCTCTCGCCTTGTTTGTTGGTTTTGAGGCCTTTGGTAAATGCTGTCCATGGTATTTCTATAAATACTCCTCTGACTTATTAACACTCTGAGAAGGAAAATCCTCGCTGGCACTAGTTTGCAAGCTGTGATGAAAGGTGTATCCTGATTGTCTCTGTTTAATGTCAGGTATCTCACATCTGAATGATTAGTGCTGTTTCTTTTATGAAGACCTGAATTTCACTTTTGTGTGAGTGAGGAAATTATAATTGCCACTGGTTAAGGTTAGGTTTCTAAGAGGTGTATTTTACACTTTAGTTTTCTGTTCAATGCTAATAGAAGATTTCCCTGCACTTAGCTGATGTGCCAGGTGACTTCTGGAGAAGACTGCACTGATGAGAAGTGGTGTGTGACATGTGTGGCCCCAGGATTGGTATCAGGAGATTCTGAGATTCAGATCTGTACTGAGCTGGTTTGTTTTTCTTGGTTCTGGCATGTACTCATTTCCTACAAGGGCTTATTTCAGTAGTCACAGCTACCCACACAGTGCTGATTCAGCTGCTTTAGCCAGGACGAAAGCCAAACTTCCATTTATTGTCACACCTACTGCAAAGGGGAACTAAGGAATGAGCAGCCTCATCTGCACCTCCAGCCTTGAGCCCGTGGTTAGTGTAGCCTGTATAGCTGGGGGAAGGAAGGAGGGAAGGAAGGAAGGGCGGAGGTGTCTGCTGTCAGGGGGTGGGTTTGGAAGGGATATAGGTGCATGGGCATAGGTAAACATGACTTTTACAAATAGTTTGACTATTTACATTCCTACATTGACCAGGTCCTTTTTCTTCAAACCTTTCTCCTGTCAAATCAAGGAGTGCTGGTAGGTTGTTTTCTGGATCTTCATTCAGTTGATTTCATCATTTCATGCAATGAGGATATTTCTGGCCCTTTGTGCAGCCAGCAATGACTAGTGAAACTGCCTTTCTTCTGGTCACATGCATTATGTTTGATTTATATTTCACACACTTCTTTCCAAACTCTAGCTCAGTGTTACAGCTGGATTTGCTGCAATAAAATAAATGGGGGGGGGGGAAGCAGTGATGAAATGGGGGTTTTGGGAAGAAACTCATGAATGCAAAAGTTGGCTTCAATGACATGTCTAAAGCCAGCTGTCATATGTGTCTATGTTTTGTTTCCTTAAAGAAAAGCTGTTGCTGCTCTGGCTAGAGCATTGCTGGATGCTTTCCACAAGGGAAGCTTTATTTCTTACTGTGTTGGTGAAAGAAATTACCATATCCTTGGTAGTACAGGAACTCACCTTCCCTGCTCCATCAGGAGCTAGCATGAAACAAGGTGCAACTATTGATGTGTTATAGGTGCTCAGAAGTGAAAAACCCTTCACTGTGTAGTATGCCTGCTGTTAAAGACTAAGGGAGGAATCTGTATCTCCAGCAATAAATACGCTGTTGTAGTTTTGTCTGTCTAGCAGGCAGAGGACATGTGAGGTGTACCAGGAAAGCTTGCCAATGTGCTCTTGAACAGACAGTAGAACTGATTGACCTGTATTGACTTACTCATGTCTTTGTAAGGGATATATTATATTTGCTATTCTATTCACTATTAGTGATCCTGTATTTATTTATTGTTATATTTAATATTATTTATTCTGTATTTAGTGATCCACTGATTTATTTAGGTACCTTCTGAATGTCTCTTCTATCCTTGATGAGTGTTCCCTGTCTAGCTGAGGATAATGGCACTTCCCATTTCATAGTTCTGTGGGCCTGTGTGTGCGAGGCAGTGCCATTTGCATTATCAGGTTAATGATGAAGAGTATAGAAAGTTCCATGACAAATACATGGAGAGGAGTGAAGAAAGGGGCCCAGCAGAGAAGTAAAAACCCTGTTAACACAACTTTTTGGCTTTTTGTGCTGCTTTTCTCTAACTTCCACTGCTTGTCACTCTGGGCTTCCCTGTTGCAGTCTGGTGTGACTTTGCGGCAGCAGTGACCGTGCGCAGAACGGTGTGGGTGCACGATCCCTGCAGGTCCTCTTGGTGCCTTCAGAGGGGTCTCTGGGAACTTGCTTTGTGGCTGCCGCCAGCTGCTTCATCCATCTGGTGCATCACAAGCAAGACCCTTCCGTTGCTGCCTGGAAACTGCAGGCGCAGCCACCATGGCTCCAGCAGCCATGGAGCTGCACCGGCTGCTGGGTGATGTCTTTGCTGTTGTTCCTGCACTGAGCGTGGCTCTTCCAGCTGGGAGCTCGGGTAAAGCATTCTATTTTCTGCTCTCTTCATCATACTGTTTGGGAAAAGTCTTGGAAGTTTTCTGCAGGCAATTTTAGTGTGATTTCCTTGGGTACAAAATAACCTAGTGACATCTGCTTTTAAACTAGAACAAAATTATTCAAATTCTCCTTTTGTCAGTTATTATAGATGTTGAAGTGTGGTGCTCAGGGCGAGTATAGAAATTTATTTGCAGAGACGATTTTTTTGTACTTTTGTATTTCATATAAAGAACACACGTTGCATTTGGCTGATAATTTCAGTTTATTATCAAAATGTTTTTATCAGATGACAAACTCAGAAAGCTAAAAGGAACATAGGTTTTTAAATATACCTATTGTAGCAGTCATCTGAGGTATCTGGTACTTATTTTTGGAAATCTGTTTGCTTTGATATACAAAGCAGTAAGTTCCTTTGCAATCTGCATGAGGATGTTTAATATATATCAGTGCAGATTTAAAGCCTTTTACCTTCTTTCTTAAAGCTCCATTCTTGCAATCAGCTGCACAGCTCACTGCTGCAAGGACTGATGTCGATCAGACCATGTACAAATTATGTGCAGGATCAGACCCTAACCACTGAGAAAGTCAGCCTGAAAACATGAATATTGGTATTCTCTGCTGGAGAGCTCTGTTTCGTAGACTTTGTCTTATTGCCTAATACCATGCTTTACTCAAATTTCCCAGTTCTATGCGGCCACTGATAAAATATATTACAATAGTTCAAGTCAAAAGTGTAGCTCAGATTTAAATATAAAAACTATGATTTATACATTACTAGAAACTTTAAAAAAGACCAACGTTAGAGAAAGCAAGAAAAAAGCTTAGAAAACTGTGAAAGGGTCTTTGATCACAATTGTACAGATTGTATGTTCAAAATTAATAAATTACCTATAATTTCAGTTTGGCTGGAAAGCAGTAAATAAACTGTTGTAAATAGTGACTTCAGATAATACACACTGGAATAATTAGTAGGAAGTTACTTAATTACAGCAGGTCTTTGGACTCCTCTTGTATAAATGGTTTCAAGTAAAAATGAAAACATTTGGTAGAACAGATTTATCGTAACAGCAGAGGGTACAAAGTCTGACACTTGGGATATAAACTGTTGTCTCATTATCATGTTATGATGTCTAAAACTGTGTTACTTAATATTTCCTTCCTTCACTTGATCGGAAAGATGCATTCACCGGCCAGTGGAAACAATGTATTATACTTTGACATTTTTAAAAAAACAACCAAAAAGCCACTGGCCAGTGGGGAACAGGATTGACTACAAGTGAAGTATTACCGTATGCTGTCAAGTGATTTAGATTCTACAGGGTTCACTGATAGGAAAAAGAAGCCGATCAGCTACAGCAGCTAATTGCTGCATCAGTATTAGTCCTTCATTTGATGTTCTGATGTGTCATTTTTTATTTTTGCCTGTTTACTAAGAATTACAGTGACTACACTAGTGTATTTCCCTCGGTTTTCTTCCCTCCTCCCCTTTTCAAAATTTCTCTTTTTCTGGAAAGCTCCTCAAGATGCAAGGTTTACAGTTCCATTACCAAACTCGGCACTTCTTAGCAGGATCCATGTAGTTTGACTTGGAGCATGAAAAGGCTTCAGAAAACTCTGGAGAGTTTTGCAATGATCCTATGACCCTTTAAAACAAAACAACATCTTGTTAGTTCTAAGTTGCTTGCCTTTGTTTAAAACAAACAAGACAACCCACATTTCAGAACTTTTTTTTTTTTTGTCACCTCAAGTTACTGTGGGAAACACCCTTGTTTCTGAACTCTGACTACTGCTTCTGATTTACCTGAGGGAGTGACCGTATTTTCTCTTTGCAGTTTGTACAGTCCCTCCTGCAGGTCCCCAAAACAGAGGAGCTGTCCCTTCTTCATTACTGGCTTTCACAAAACTTCCATTTATTTCACCAGGAGCAGGTTTAATGCTTGTCGTTTGTTTTCACTGAGACTTTCATCTCTGTTTTGCTGGTAAGTTTCTCAGTAGAGGGAAATCAAGACCCAGAGGTAGCAGACTGCAGTGTAACTTTTCACTGAATGTTCATTTACATTTTTATATCAATCAAGTTTTAACTAAGATCATACTGCTGCTCTGGGCATTCTCCACAAATGTTCCAGTGAATGAGTTTCCTGGAAAAAAGACTCTTACAAAGAACAGCTTTCAAATGAATATGAGGACATTCCAGCTAAAGCAGTTTTTGTATGTGTAATTGTGAACAGATGTGAATATATCTGCTTGGAGTTGCTCATTCCTTCAGGAATGGAAATCTAGCATGCACATACCTACACAGGAAAAGAGCTTCAAATGTCAAAGATACTGGTGCACATTGATTGTGGACCAGGAGTTACTTCAAGAACTGCTTCTATGAGTAATTTGTGATTATTCTGTGAATAATCTTAATCATTAGATTCAACAGGACCAGGAAGCGTCCACAGCTGACATCTGTAACAATTTGACTGTCTCCATAGGATTGAAAGTGAGAGTCTCAGCTGACTGACCTCAGGAGCCAGCACAGACATGATTACAGAAGTTGCGCACTGCAGTGACCTAGCAGCGCTTCATTGCTCCTAAGGACTAGAATGCTAAAAAGGGATTTTGCCAGAAACCAAGCAAAAAGTATTTTGGTTGTAATAAAACTTACTGACATTTGTTATTAACAGATAAAACAGCAGTGGGGTAAGAATCCTGCTTTATTTACTGAGGTCCCCAAAACTACAGGGATTTGGTACATAAGCAGGGCTTGACCTGTACCTGTTGCTGTAGTTGCTTTGTTTTAATTTTGCATGTTAACACTCGCATGCAGATTCTCTTTCGCCTGCCTTTGATGATTCCCTCATCTAAGGCATCTATCTGCTAACTTCTGATTTTTCTACTGGACAAAAGACTCTACCCCTCTAGTGCTTAGAGCTATTAGCCCATAAACTAAAATTGTACTATGCAATTAACAGTTTTTGTGGAGAGCTGCCTGTCCCTACCTGTAAGGAGAAATAGTGTGCAGTCAGAGGAGCAGGTCTTCAACCAACCAACAGAAACTCCCACTTTGTGCCCTCAAATAATAAAGTAAGGGCACATTGGGAGCCATTGTGGCATTTTAATACTATGTCATTAGGCAGTAATTTTGTGGATGTCTCGTGTACTGAAATGCTTTCTATTTTACAGCTCCTAGGGGTGCCTCATCCTGAAAATTAGTTCACATTCTAAAAATGTTAGTATGTTTTCTCATACTTATGTAATTCCATATAAAGTTTCTATATCCCTTCATACTGATGTAAAACCAGCACCATGCACGATGTAGTATATCCAAGATATACGCAAATGCAATTACACAAAGATGCTGAACCAGTGAACTTCAAAGAACTCGTGACTCATTCAAGTTAGGTAAGCAGAGAGGAGCACTCTGAAGAACAGCTGCAGAGCCTCATTAGCACTGTGACCAAATTCGGCTGATTCGAGGACTTGGTGCATAAACTGCCTCCAGGAGAGATCTGCAGATAGTACAAAACCCACCCACAGCGAAATGCCAGTTAAGTAGCAATTGAAGGAACAGTCACTGCTTTCACTAAATATTTGAGTATGTGGGATAAACAAAATAATTCTTTGGTGAAAAGCTGTTGAAAGAAAGATAGTGGAATTGATATACTGAATTGTATCAGGAGAGAAATCAGCTATTGTGTATGTGAATTCTGAAGATGGCACAGCCTTTCAAAGCTAACAGAGATGTTGTGGTGTCTACATTACTACTTGATCTCATGGCATTTGACCAAACATTTATTAGAGCAAAACCACTGTTACACTACTGATGACTAGGTTGCTCTGACTTACATTCAAAAGAAAAGATCCTAGTCTGGCCCAAAGACTTCCACCCTGAACAGCTAAGTTTCCTGCATGACTCTACTGAATTCAAGCCCACCTATTCTTGGGAAGGCTGACTGAGTACACAAGGTGGAAAATACAAAATTTGTGTCACAGCTAGAATGTCTTTAGCTCCAGATGGCAAAAGAGTTCCTTATTCTAGTGACAGCAAAGGCTACTGACAGAAGGGAATTTCTCTCTCATGTCAGTATCGCTGTTCAAAAGGAGATTAATTCTTCTCCATGCTTGGAAGAGTAAAATGTTTATACTCCACTGGTTAACTGGAGGTTTTACCTGTGACTTCAGCAGAGGTGAAGTCTGTCCATAGCCTTTGGTCTTTATGAGAACCCTGTCAGGACCTATTGTGGGAGCCAGGGGACTTCTGGAAGAGTGCTGCATTCTGGACAGAGTCACTGGGACTCTGCTGTAACAATCATCCATGTTTGGTAACAGGCAGGTGATGGTGTTTGTCCTGTGGCAACTGTTCAAAGCTTCTCAGTAGTGTGGACAGAATTAAGGTCTGTCACCTCAAGGATGAGGACAACGGCCCCAAAGCTGCCTTCGGCCCATGGAGCTTCGTGGGAAGGACTGTGCCTGGTTCTGTCGGCACAGAGCTATGCTAGGGCTGGGAGGTCTCGAGGGACGCTGTCTTGCTCTCTCTTATCCATCTTCAGTTGCTATGCCTATATACACATGTACGTCTAAATCTGCCTAGCCTTTTGTGTAGAGTTCTTTAAAAGCTGTAGGAATTGCACATTACTATACATGCTGACCTGAATTTGCCTGGGCTGTGCACGTCAGTCTTGATGGAGTTTACAGCATATTCTGGTCTGTATGTTCCACACCATACCTGCACATATAACAAAGAGAAGCATTTGTTAGCAAGGAGATTGTCCAGGAAGAGACTCGCTGTCATTTCATTATGAAATACTTAATGTTGTGAGAATAAATTTCTCATTAGAACATAGAGGAAAACCATGTATGTTTGGTTTTTAAAAAAATATACTGTTGTCCTCAAAGGCATTTGGGCACAAGAAACTGTCTACCAGACTTACTTGTGGCTGAATTAATTTATTTAGGGAAGATAAAAATTACCTAACAATATTTTATTTTCTCTGCTTCGTAGTGAACACTGCTTCGCTTAGCAACTCTGCCAGCTCTTAGTAAAACTGTGAAAGTCAGCCTACTCTTTCTGACTTACTGTGAAACTGTAACTTGAAGTGATTTTCAAAGCCTTCAGTCAAGATGTATAGAATACCTGTGCAAAGTTCAGGAAAAACAGCTGCTTATGGTTCATTTCAAGACCAGGAAGAAGTTTTTCTTTTCCATGCTTTTTCACGAAGTTTTCATAGGCCTGTAGAATGAATTGAGTAGAAATGTTACACTTTCCAGCCCAGACAGTCAAAACGATGACAAGGAGGAACATGGACTCTTTGACATAATTAATCATGGACTGCCTTGGCCATCCATCTTACCACATGCCACCTTTAAGCAGATGCTGACAGGGCCATTTCTTAGTACGGTGACACCAGCAGCCTGACTGAACCAAGAGAGATTTCTCATTGCATGGGCCTTACAGTACTGGTTTACACCAGGTTTAGTGAAGCTGTCTGAATTCTATTGGAATAAATGGTAACAGAAACAGGCTTAAAGAAAGCAATTTACTGTAGCAAAAAGAAGTCAAGGCTAATGGAGTAATTTCAGTGAGATGAGTACACTCAGATAACAAGACCTTTGCATAATTATGCATCTTTTTACAGGGGAAGAAGTTAAGAACGCAAAGGACAGTTGTGTTCTGAAATACAGTAGCTACAGAGTCCTGTTCTTCAGCTAGCTTTGTCATAATTAATGCATTAAATTCCATTGGACTGTTACACATTTACCTAGCAAATCCTTTCACAGGGTTAATTAATGACTGCATAAAGCACGGTGGTTCTGTGCTAAAAAAACAGAATATGTTCTGTAATGGAAATAGCTCTGAGATTCTCTGACGTCAGTGCAGGGGTAGGTGTAGTGAGGCACCAGCAACCTCTGTGCTAAGCCAGCTTCCAAACTGTCGGGTGTCAGAGCTGGCTGTATAAAGACCCACTCGCAGCAGCTCTGTCTCCTGCAGGTTCTGTGGTCAGGCATTACCTGTCAGCTACCCTCCCGATGTACCTCGCATAAATACTACCCACATGGAAAAGCATGCTGCTGTGCTGCTTTCTAAGGCATGGTCCCAAAACGAGCATAGCTGAGGTGCCTCGCATGATCTGGGGATTCCCAGTGCGTGGATCCCTGGCCGAGTGGCTGGGCTGGGCGCCCCTGCCTGCCTCTGCTCAAGGAGGCACAGATGATCTCGAAGATGATCAAGATGTGATCAGAGGATTCATTCCTCCCCCATGTATTCATCTTTCCCTCTTCTCCTTCTTTCCATTGGACTTGAGAGATGTGGAGTAAAAAGCTTCGGCAAAAAATCACTCTTCTCTCTGATTCTACAGAACACATGTATTTACTGTCCTGTTTACAGTTTGGTTTTCTCTCCAATGTTCATCACATAAATGTATTTCATATTTTTTTTGCCAGCTATTGGGTTAGAGTCTAAAATAACACACGTATGGTTAAGAGATGCTTTCCTTTTGTACAATGCAGAGTTCCAGGATACAATTTTATTAGAACAAAACGGTTTCTGCAGGAAATCAATTTTATCAATTATCTAATGTTGCCTTATGAAAAGTAGGGGTTTTTTTATTATGGTTTTGTGTTGTTTTTTTCTTTTTTAAACGAATTGCAGAAGACTTTAAAACCTTTCCATAGTGAGAACAGCTGCTGTGTTTTTAGTATTTCATTAATGATAGAAAGATGGTGGCAAATAGGAGAAATGTTCTAAGTCAGTGCCCAGCTACCGCACAAGTAAAGCCAATCAACTGCACAAGTGCACGCTGAGGGATGAGTGGTTAACAGGTCTACTGCAAAGGCTCCAGGAAGTTTTAGTGGATAACAAGCTGAACAGGAGCCAACAGTGCCACAGTATTGCAAAAAAAGGCAAGTCCTGTACTGGGCTGTATAAACAGGAGTGTCTCCTATAAGATGCACGAAGTAATCCTTCTACTCTACTTGGCACTGGCCAGGTCTCAGCTGGAGCGCTTGTCCTGTTTTGGGCACTGCACTTCAAGAAAGATGTGGACTAACTGGAGAGAGTCCAGAAGAAAGCGGCAAGAATGAGCAGAGGTCTAGCAAACATGACCTATGAGGAAAGATTGAAAGAATTGGGTTTGTTTAGTCTAAAGAAGAGAAGTCTGGGCCTTCAAGCGTGTAACAGTCTTCAAATACGTAAAAGGTCGCAGAAAAGAAAGGAACGAATTGCTCTCTCTTTCCACCGTTGAAAGCAAAGACACGATGAACAAAGACACTTGAACTGCAGCAAGGAGTGGAACTTCTCTTACGGTATGTTTGAATGATACAGAAATGGTTGATTCTACCTGCTTAGGAGGGGGGTGGTGACTTCTCAAGATTCCTTTTGGACCTTTTTGTACTGTTTCTATGATGTCATAATATGAATATCTAATATTTTTTAATACTTCCAACCTTCTAATTTTTCTCTGGCTACTCCTACTCCTTTCAGAAAGAGTATCCCCTTTCGTGAATTTGTACTGGTTTTCTTTTAAATGCACAAATGTTCCAGTAATTGAAGATCAGACTAATCTAATATACCATACTAATGCCTCTTTTAGGTTTCATTCTTTAAACTCTCAGTGATAATTGTATTTGTCCTCAAACATGTACATTTCTAGTGAAGTAAGTTTGAGAAGTGTGAGTTGGCCCATGCATCCCAGCGGGCACTTTGTTGAGGAATGACAGCCCTCCAGTTGTCAAGTGTTGAATGTTTTGCCACGGAAGGAAGTGTTCCAGGAAGGATCATGTTATTAAGGCCTGCAACCATCAGATTTGCAAGTCATGAAACAAGGTCACAGAGAAGCTGACTTGCTTCTCGCCTCTCCACCCACATTCACAAAGAGAAGACCTTTGTTTCTTTTACTTTCAGTCTCGAAGTTGGCCAATCTAAGGGGTTAAGTATCTGTTTCAGGAAGAGAATGGAAGGAAAGCCAAAGAGGATACAAGCTCCCATGGAGGCTTAGCACAAGGAGACCAGATGTCACTGACATCTTTGGATACCTGTACAGGGGACCCAAGTCACATATACAAAATGGTATTTTGAACAGGGTTTTTAACAGTGAATAGTGCTCCAGGTAGGCAGAGACTGTTTGTGGGTAGAGCTTACAAGAAAGTCATTTGGTCTCTCCTTCCTGGCATAAAAAAGCTGGTGAAGACAGATAGCCAGAGGCAGACAGCTGCTCAGTATCATCAGTTTAGTTAGCTGATGGTCCAAGTGTGATTCACTAAATGCGTTCATTCTACAGATTCCCTATTCACAAAAGGAAAAAATAAAACAAAAAAAAAGAGAAGTCAGCTGAAAAAGAGCACACTAGGAACAGATAATATGTATCCTGAAATCATTAACAGGATGAAAAAAATACAACAGCTACTCAATAGTTTTAAACCATGCCTTCATGATGCAGTAGGTATTGTCCTGTGCCTAACATAAAAATAATGTTTCTTCTTCAAAGGCTCTGAAATTAATTTTCTTAATCTATGATGGTCTCAGCTAAAATAAAAAAATGGATACTTCTTACCTTATATGCTTGTCTAACACCCCCATTATCAGCAATGTTTTCTCCTAGTGTATTGATTCCACTCAGCTGTAAAACAGAAAGGAAAAGTATAGTTTGCTGAAGAGTTTATCCAGGACCCGTAATGCCAAACCATGTGTGTTTTTCACTTTTTAAAGGCAAGAATTCCCTTAGAACCTGAAGTTTTAGCAGAAGATTATGTTAATATCTCTGAAAAGTCTGCTTCCCTTGTCTCAAAATCCATGCAGATACTATTGTTTTCCCTAATCCTCTTCCTTCCCCTACAGGCAGCTTTCTAGGCTCTCATTTCTTCTACTCAGATCTTCTGATGCTTAGTCATTGTTCGTTCATTCTTCCTATTATCTCCATGTCTTTAACTCTCAGTTTCTTACTACATTTCCAATTAGAGGAAGTGGGCAGAACCCGTCTGTATAGTCTACAAAACAAGTTAAAATCCAAACTCCAAATAGCAAAAATATCAGTTAACAGAGAGCAGCAAATCTGCTAGAAAGTATTTTCTGTATATTAGGCAAGTTAGGTAGCTCTTTGGTAGCAAGAGACATAGAAGACATCTATTTAGCTGGTATAGTATTCCTAAGTCAGTGAAGTATCAATAAAGATGATGAAGCTTTGGTAATGAAGAATCTGTAATTTTATTTTTAAAAAAATGTATTTTCAACCCTTACCCCAGGATATTGGGCTATGATATTCAAAGCTGCAAAACCTAGAATCATTAGACAGAATTTAACATGTGAAAAAATGGCAGAAAAGTATGTTGAAATATTCTTCTCTAGTTTTACTGGCCTCTCTGTGAGTCCCAACAGTTTAACACACAGATTAGGAAAACCTCAGGGCTGGAAGTTTTATCTTTTCCCTGTCTATCTGTAGCTTTGAAGGACATGCACTGCCAGCCTGGGACAACAGAGTGGGAGCACTGTGGAGATGTTAAACTGCCTCTAGATGATTAAAGCTGGGTTGTGCATGAGAGACAATGCAGGTGCATTAGCAGAGAACTTGGTCACCCCTGAAATGACGTGCTATGAAGCGAGGTGTTACCTGTACAGAGCTGTCTCCTTCCAGTGGCAGTTTTGCAGCTTGTATTTAATAGGAACAGGACTGCTCTCCTGTTCAGTGTGAGTAATTATAACAGATCACCTGTTTCTGTGAGTTAATGGGATATTGATCTTGTTGGGACACAGAGCAGACCTGATCCTGCCAAATGTTCTTGTGAAATTAGGGCTTCCAGCCACAGGCACCACACAATGCCTAGTACTTTTAACTGTGCGGAATGCTGTAAATGCAGCCACATTTGGATTGCCTGCCTCTCCTAAATCTCCTAAATCATCTTTTCCTCTCCTAATATACCCTGATTCTACTCAGACCTTTTAGATCTGTAGTCCAGATGTTTCTCTGGGGGACAGAGCAAGAAACTTTTGAGTGAAGGAAAGCAAGCAGGCAGGATTTGTTTTGATGGGGATATACATTGTTTGTGCATCAAGCTTTAGGGAAACAAGGTTCAAACTTCCAAATTTTTTTTCTGTTCCTTCGTGGAACTAAAAAGGAGCCTGTGAGGGCTCTAGGTTTCTAGGGCAAAGGCTTCTAGGACTGCCACTCATTCAGAACATAAATCCTGCCTCTTTCAGAACAGTCATGGTATGTGTGGAGTTTTTACCACTATCTTTATGAACCTTTTTTTTTTTTTTTTTTTTTTGGTGTAGGGGCGACAGTGTTGGCCATAAGCCAAGAGAGCATTCATGTAAATAACGGTTAGCATGTTTAGGACCTAAGATTTTGTACTTCCTCATTAAAAAGAACATCGGTAGTTACAAATAAGTATGACATACATGCTGTCCACTGGCTAAGTCCCATGAAAAGTTTCCATACTGGTACACCATACACTGGGATAGCTCCTTAAAATTGCGTGCTGATTCTTCAGTCCACCAGTCTACAAGGTCTCCATTCTCATTAAAATTTCTGCCTGTAATAATAACAGAATTATGTATACAGGAAAAGAGGTTTTTGATGCAGTAAGAAGGGTAGCGAGTAAGTATAATCACTCATGTAAAAAAAATGGCTGTAATGAGGCAGTCATACAGATGATGCTTTTTTTTTTGGTTTGTGGGTTTTGTTTTGGGTTTTTTTCCTCAGAGGGCTATATTTCAGTTTGTGGGAAAACCAACTGAATTCAGACTGAATCAGAAGGGGGGATTAAGGCACCCTCAGGAAGCCTGGTATGGTTCTGTGACTCAGGGCTGGATTGATCATAGTGCGGGTCTAGAAAGGAGCACTGTGGCTGGGCGGCAGGTCTGACAGTATGGTTTTTGGGTTCACACCTATGCCAGCCTAGCGACACACCCTGTTCATGATTATGCATAGTTTATGATAGTTTTTGATGTAGCCTTTGGGAAAAGCAAGCGACCAGCAACTACATTAAAAGCCCTTGTGTGCCACAGGCCCCCATCCATCCTGGGCTGTTGCTGCAGCCTGCCAGCTACAGGAGTGTCTGTGGGATTCTTTGGCTCGTGCTTTTGGGAATCGTCGTGGGTAACAACGCTGTAAAGCCTCAGAAATCCAGATTTGGTCTTACATATGGAAACTTCATCTTCATTTTACCTGCTCTCTGGAACGATTAAGCACAAAAGCATGTAAAACATTCTGTGCATTGTTAAGTTGTGTAACTAGAAACTCAGTGCCTTACCGTTGTCATCAAAACCATGTGTGATTTCATGACCGATGACCATGCCTATGCCACCATAATTCAGAGATTTGGGCTGGGATGCACTGAAGAAAGGGGGCTGCAAAATTCCAGCAGGGAAGACTGCAAAAAAACCCACAACACAATTAAGGCACTGCCTCATTATCCTGTGTACGCAGTGTGAATTGACCATTTTTATGGGCTTAACCAAAGTCATGCTGTTCCCTCGGATTTATCAGCAACACTGAGTGACTTGACACATGGTGATGGCTGTAGGATAGTCAGAACGTATCAGCAGGACCACCCCCCTCTTCAGACACTTGCAAAATCACATTCAGCTTTGTTACTTCACAAAAAAGCAGTTTACTTTTCCAATTTACAGCACTTAGCATTCTCAGACTCCGTATCATTATTAAATGAACCTTACAACAACATGAAAAGGGTGTTCCCCTAGAAGAATAAATTATTTGATCATTGCCTCCACCACAAATCAATCTTAGAGAGAAGAATTTATTCTTCCACTGAAAATATCAGTAACTCCCACTAGAATCAATAAAAATAGGCTAAGCTGGCAATGAAAGAACTGGAACAAAGTGGTTCTTTTCACCCACTTCTGTGCTCGTTTTTCTAGGTTTCTAAGAAACACATTAGTAAAAAGAGATCATATTGCAGTTGTGATCTTTTTAGAAATGAATGAAAAAAAATTCTATAAAATATTTGGTTCCACTTTGTCTCTCACGCAGGCCTTTTCCCTGTACTTCAGCCTGCTGCAGCACTATGAAGTGTTAATTCTCACTGTGAATGAGATGTATTGAACTCTACAAAACTTGAACAAAAAAGAGAAATTAAGGGACAGTTTTCACACAGCAAAAGAAAGAGAACAGCGTAACTCCAGGACAGTTCTAGCAGTTTCTTTCAAGAGGAGAAACAACCACAGGGAAATTGAAAAATAATAAACAGGCTAGAAAAGAAACTGTTTCTGCTGCTTACTGCCACAGTAATTCTGTTAGATTCTTACTTTGACATGGAATTAAATATCCACGTGTTTTGATGTTATTATCAGAAAGTATTGATAGCCAAGACAAGAGTGTAAATTCCATACTATGTGATGGGCTATTTTGATGACCAGCAAGCCAGAGTGATGTCTGGCGTGTACAGCATCAGACTGGTACTGTTTTTGGAGATTCCTGCTAGGGAGGTGATCACACAGAACAATCATCAGTCCTGGTGGCTTGGCATATCACAACCCTAACTCACCTGGAGCTCAGCCTGGCTGTTCCTTGAAACCATAGGGCAGACAGTTCCCCAGGACTTCCAGTGCAGTTAACACCCTGTCATGTCAGCCATTTTTACAGTAAAATGTTGGAATTCACAATTTTATTTTTTTTTAAACTCCAGCCTTCTGAAAACAACTTAATCTATGACTTCTGCTACAGAATACTGGTCTGAAGTGGACAGGCACTCCTCCCACAGTGGGATACATTTGCAGTATAGATTTAAAAAAGAAGAGAGAAGGCAGGAAAAGGCAAAAATTATTTCCCTCCGAACCTGTGTGGCCCTGGACACAAGTAGAGGACGTGGTGCCACAGCCTTTGCAGGACTGGCTGCGGGCAGAGCCCCCCAGCCAGACACGGGTCAGTTCGGTTGTGCAGACCTGCCCATGGGTCAGCGGTAGTGGGTACCTAAGGGAGCAGATGGTGTGCTACCTTACGACCAGCAGCTTGGCTCATTTTGAGGTTTAGCAGCTTCCTTATGATCAGTGCTGCTGATGGGCCGGTGAAGATCAGACCGTATTAAAATGTAGTAACAGAGCTCTCAATTTCCTACACATCATGCACAGAATTCCTCTTCAGAGGGATTTTTTTTTTTTTAAAGCATAATACTAAGCTAATTCAGACATCACTCTAAAGATCAGACTGCTTTAATTATCCTGTGGCATGCCATAGCTAAAGAATGAGGTAAGAATTTATGGCTCATATTAACTGCCAGTCATCAGTTTCAGTCTTCCAAATCGTGATTCCTTTTCTACAAATTACTGAACAAAGCTATTCTAAACAAAGCCTTCTGAGCAGATTTTTGTGCTAAATGTTCAGTAATGAGCTCAATGCTCACTTAGCTTTACCACCTGCCAAACCGACTGTATTGCCTTGCCATCCTTAACCACACAGTGGTGGTCAGTGCGGTCAGCAGGGTTGTCCCTGTGAAGTCTGTCTTGGATTTCACAATGCTTACTTCATGTGTTACCTTTAGAACCCACTGCAAAGCCAGAACAGTTTGGGTTAACTGGAGAAGTTCATGAACCTTGGCAAATACCACCAAAGTTTTGACTGGGACATGAAACCTAAAAATAGGTATTATAGCTGCTGAACTCCTATGCAAACAGCACCATTTGTGGTGGGCCGTATTCTCTTGTCCTGTTTATGACTGCACCAGTACAAGGCAATTTCTCCACGCCTCCTCATTCTGGCCTGCATGATGTTGAGGCTGCCAATACTGCAGTCCCGCAGCGCCCAAAACAGTACTCTGTGACTCTGAAAGAGCAAGCTATTGCAAAGACACAGGCAGCTAGTCAGAAGTAGGACTGCAGGATTTTTTTTTTTTAATCCTCTTCAATTCTTCAGTAGGGTCAGAAATAATTAAAAGGGAAAAATCCTTTGGGAAAGCTTGGCTTAGTTTTTTGATTTCTTCCATTGTAAACCTGATGCTATTCCTTGGAACCTGCACTCACAGAATCGAGAGTTAAGTGATCAGAGGTGCTCCATGAACTTCAGTTTTTTGCACAGAAAACACTGGCTGTGAAAATGTTAGTATGCTGCCTTAACCATACCCTGTAAAAACTGGAAGAAAATTGCATCCATTTCACGTAATGCAGCTGTACTTGCAGACTGAACAGCAGGGAGTGCTTTTTGCCATGTAATTAAGTATGATGCTCAGTCCCAAAATAAAGCTTCGGATTACCTCTGGTGCTACTGGAAGTCCTGCTGGTAGCAGCAGTTGTGCAGAACAATGACATTATTTTTGATGCTAATATTTGTGTCAAAGAGAGTACCTGACTTTTTTCACCTTGATTTAATGGTTCATTTGATAAAAGAAGTGGGACAATATCGGAAGTGAAGAAGGGGTAATTTCATCCCTGGCAATGAAAATAATGGCTCCACCAAATATTTTCTTTGGAAGCTTTCACAAATAAATGAGAAATAATATTGTTTCATTTCCATGCAGAGCCCTGGAGGACAAGGGTTTTTTTTTTTCATTTTTTTAGACACTTGTTTTCAGGAGTTAAACATGGATCATAGTACCTCACTAATGGCTTAGAAAGGACACTGCAATTTATGAAATGTGGATAATAACACTATTTGCAGAACAGATATGACAAATACTGTGAGACATAATTGATGTTGTAAAATGTGTTTTGACTCTCGAAAGACTGCACCGCTGTGAAGAGAGCTGGTACGGTTCACAAGATGAGAAACCTCAGTGCTTTCATGCAGTTCAAATCTTTAGTTATAATGGATTTATTTATTTATTTATTTATTTATTTAAAAGCATTTTAATGTTTTCTATTTTAGGTTATTTTTAACCATGGATGTTTTGGGGAGGCTCATATTAGAGATGTTTATACTCAAAGGCATTACAAAAACTATTTCATTGTACTGAACTTTTTGTTTTTAAATTTGATTTTGGTTTAATCTGCCAGGTTTACATTTTCATTTTTCCAACACAAAAGAAGCAGAATTAAATGATGCATCAGACAGTGACCTTGAAGTCATCTTGCACTTTAAATCTTAAGAATAGCAATTAAGGATGCCACAAAATTCCTTAAGCTTCTCATAGAATGTATGTTAGAACTTTGCATTTAAGCTAACAGTTAGGACTTGCAATTTAAATGGGACTAAAGTAATACTGGTATGGAGCGCTTATATGTTGTAGTTCCTAATTAGATCTTGAAGTGCTACAGATAAGATAGCTGGTGGGAGATTTTGAGTAAACTTTGTCTTTTGGGAAATGCTGGTTTCACTGAGCCCCAAAATTTTTCTTCCAAGTGTCATCATTATTTTTACGTACAGAAGGTGGTGACAGAGACATACGGGATTTCTGTCTGCTTGGGACTTGAAGCAGCTCTGGAACAGTGACCATACGCTCCAGGAGCAGTGACCCCGTAGGTGCCTGGTCCCATGCAGCATGGGACAGTTGGCTCAGCACAGCATATGTGAAGTGGATTGCTAGAGTCTGCCTTCTGAGCGCTGATCCTACACCTGTGTATGGGGAAGTGCTGAAGATGAGGAAATATTTCATCATCAAATGCAGAACATTTGTTGCCTTGATAATACGACATTTGTCTTAGACTGGTCTCACTGTCTGTAATTACCCTTATGGAAAGCAAAGTGTACTGCTTCATGAGAACCAGTATGGGGCTCCGTGATTCTGGCCTACCATGTGAAATGTTACGGGATTCTGAGTGGTTCAGTCAATGAATTGGTGTATTCATTAACCAGGATGAAACCCAACATCCTTCCAAAAGCCATACTAAATAAGCTTGTACAAAGGAATTGTGAAGGGACTATAAGAAATGGAAGCCACCTGTACTTTACGGCAGTTGCCAACTACAACTAACCTATAGTCAGTGTTTCCTTCAGGTACAAGTGGTACTGTGCTCCCTGTTCATCCCTTAAAACAAGGCTGGGGCCACCAAATTACTTGGCCATTAAACTTCTAGCCACTCCACACTGCTATTGCTTTCATGGCTGAATCCCGAGCCTCTGTCCTTGTTCTGCACAAAGGCAATTCAAAACACAGGGAGAGGAAAATACTATGAATGAAACCTCTGATTTTGCTGCACTGAGACCCTCCTGCAATCTCCATAATACTAACATCGTTTCACTTCTTGATTGTAAATATAAATATATATATAAAAGTAATTTGGCCATTGAATCTGTATCCAGTTAATAAGTTGGTAAAGCTTACCTATCTGGTTTCTACTTGCTGAATAAAAAGCATTGACAACAGCAGCTCCGCTTATCCACCTAGTAACAACGGAAGAATAAATGTTAGCATTTCAGTTCTTAATGGCAGAGTTAACGATTCCTACAACAGACCTAGATGTTGAATAACAGAATTGCAGAATAATTGAGGTTGGAACGTACTTCTGGAGATTGTCAAGTCCAACACCCCAGTATGCTGAGCCTCTCATCCTATGTCAGACACTCCAAGCCTTTAATCATTTTAGTAGCCCTTTCCCTTCGTTATCCAAACTGATTAACAATGATACTTAATTTTTGTTTCTGTTTCCACTCAGACTGCAGCATTGTACAGGCAAAATTTCCTATGTAAGGAAACTGAAACACAGAACCTGAGGTTATAATGGTATCTAAACATCTGGGGGCAACAGAACTTTTTTAAAGACTGTTTACTAAAAGGATTTCTGTGTCAGTTATCATTGTCATATATCCAGCTGTCTCAAACAGGAGCACATTATGAGTATCAGATTAGAGGCTACTATAATTTTTTCCTTAACACAATTTCTTGAGGAATGAAGGTACATGCAAATAAGCTTTCATGGCAGAGGCATGGCTTGATTCACAGTCCTATGGTTTCCTGCTTTCCTTGATGAAGGCTCTCAGCATTACTTTAGTAAGTTTTAACTCTTTTTTCTAGTTTACAGTTTTACTGACTTTCATCAGTGATCACCTAATGAAATTCTTAGAATTGGAAGCAGGTCTAGTGTTTTCATGTGTGTCATTATTGTACACATTTAATGCGTACTATTTTCAGAAAAGATGTCAGAGGAAATGAGATAATAAATAGCTGGTCCTTACACAACTGAAGTTGTATTTCCTGGCTCTGTGCTTTCTGAGTGAAATTCATTTCTATGATAAATTATCTTTTTGAGAACTGTATTGCCTATACCAATCATAAGCAATGCAAAGTATTCTAACAGTGCCTATTGCTTGATTAAGTGAAAGTTAATTTGCAGGATAAACGATAACTATCGGAGGATAATCAATTGTGGTTGATACTTCCAGGCTCACTTCAGGTAATCTCTGAAAGCAATTAAACTTATGGTAATTACTCCTAATATCCGCTCACGAGAACAAAACAGGAGTTGTGTTAAATCAAGCTGAAGCAATTGAACAAGCCAAGCCCAAACACAGCTTGAAATTAAAATAGAACAGAATTGAGGTGGTTGCTAGGTGGAACATAAAATTTCAGTTAATGATATGTTAATACAGAACAGCAAAAGCAACAGTTGAAACTATTTATCCACAATAATGACAATAGTTCTGAAAAGCTCTGATGTAGTATTTGGGAAATTCATTGTGGTGATTCCAGAGGTGTGAAGTATATACTTCATCTTCTGAAAAGCTGAGAATTTGAAGATGCATGATGACTGACTAGAAAGAGTCTGAACAGTTGCAGGTTTTGATTTTTTTTTTTTTTCCCTTAAAAAAGAAGTCTGGACCAGCACTATGAAAATTATAAAGTAATTAAAGATAGAAACACAGAATCATAGAATAATTTAGGTAAGATGGACCTTTAGAAGTCATATTGGCCCCATGCGAAGCCAACTAGATCAGGTTGCTTAGAAGCTTGTCCATTCACAATTTGAGTATCTCCAAGCATGGAGATATGGAGATCTCACAACCCCTCTGCCTCTTGTTTGACCACTCACATGGTGAAAAGTTTTTCCTAACATCTAGTCAGAATTTTGCATGTTCCAACTTGTGTCTCTTCCCACTTGGCCTGTCACTGTGCATCTCCAAGAAGTCAGGCTTCTCTACATCACCTCCCGTTAGGTAGTTGAAGACAGCAATGAGACCTCCCTTCAGTCTTTTCTTTCTTAAACTGTACAAGGCTGGTTCTTTTATCTTCCTCTCAAGATAAATCCAGCTCTGCAGCCCTTATTCAAATGAACAGTCTGCCAAAGTTAGCCTGGCCTCTGGTGCCACAGTCATTTTTCTGATTGGCTTAAATTGACTTCCAAATGGGTTGGAGCTGTGACAGGAAGAGTAGCCAGTACAGCTAGGGAATGTGCCATGCCAGTCTTTGGTACTGCTACATTGTACAGTAGTAATTCAGAGCAGGACTACATTTCTGAAGTAAATTCCTGCTCATCCTCATTTAATCATGCTTTCTTTGGCTCAGCAATGTCTGAGCAAGAGAAACAAACTTCTCAGGGATGAAATTAATCTTTCAGATGAACTTAATTAAAAAGTTGCTCTCCAGGAATCCACCTAATCCACTCCAGGAGCTAAGGGACCAGACTAGACCTACTCCAGAATACTTAACCTTCTACACCATCTCCCAATTTTTTTGCCCTACTTACTAATGTAGGTCCAGCCTTTGAGAAACGACCGATGCTCTCTTACCTGCCCTTTTCATGGAGGAAAAAGTGCAGAAGGAAGTTCATTAAATCATCACTGATTACCTTCCAAGTACCTCCTCTTGTGGAAACTGGATGAAAGACTATATGCAATATTTTTAAATACTTACTCCTCTTTGTCCACCTTTTCTCTAAGCTTTTTCAGCCTTTTCTTCTGGGTAAATACTAAATTTTGAATAATATTTTCAAAGTATTCTTCTTCTTTGTAGTTCAACTAAAAAGAAAGAGGGGAATATACTTAGTGGTGGGGTTACTGATTTGCAATAAAACCCACATGGATCTGGAAAATCTAGTCTTAAGCATGAGGAGCTCAGCAATGTATTTTTAAGAGTAATTTTTAATCTACAATTAAAACTTGGTTTGCAGTGCTCTGCTACATCACAGAGTTGATATTGTAGCTGGATATATGTTAGCAGCTGTATAATTTTTTTCCAGAGATCTTTATTCCCTTTTTATATATGTATTTTTTTAATTCAGCATTTGTTGGTTAGGACGCTAGCCTCTGGGAGTTGCCTGCTTGAAACCAGTAGCTACCAGCCTTGTAAGCTGCAATTCCACCTTAGAAAGAACACATGAATAAGGCTCAAAGGGTGTTTTAAAAAGCATACTTTAGTTTTATGTTTCTATTTTTCAAAATTGAAACTGTGACTTCTAAGACATATTCTGCCTGAACATACATGTGTACTAAATACACTAATGGAGTTACTCTCACAAATGAACCTACAAGGGAAGAGAACACTGAGGTGACATTTTGCAGTGAAAAGCTAAGATGCAGTTTAAATGACACGTGTAGTCCAATGTCATACTTCAAGGACCAATCCCAATCCATGGGTAAACAGGCACAGTTACTAAGTTATGTACGTGCATCCACTTCAACCAGTGTTACGTCAGTCTGTGGCAGACTTAGAAATACTGGACTGTGCACCATTGGCTCTATGTTTTATTCTAGCATAGCTGCTCTAGAATTTATACATTCCTTTGAAACACCATCAAATACTTATCACTATCTGTACTGGATTAACTGTACTACACTGGGTTTTAATACAGCCTTATTGACACCTGTGCAACGGCACACAAGCTTGAGTTACTCTATGCAGATGCATGTGGTTCAGCTCGGCTACGAAGGCAAAATCACCATTTTTTTTCTCTTAAGACCTTTCTCTAATTATACTACCTATTGTGGATACTTACCTCCTGGTACTCACTGTTCAGCTTATTGTCATCAGTCACGATCTCATCTGGATAACCGATTCTCTCTCTAATTGCTGTTGCCTAGGGACAAGATAATTTGATATCCATAGCAAATCCAGCCATATTTTTAAATAAATCATAAATTACATAATAATGCAATATGGAATCAACTGCAAAAAAACCCAGGATATTAATTGTATATGTTTTTTATTTACATTTTTTATTCATTGAAAGCACTGTAAAGTTTATGGTTAATTATAACCATGGAAAATTCTAGAAAGTACATTCTGTTCCTTCCTTCGTAAGAAAACGTACAGAAATGTGCACAAGATAGATAGCCAAATATATTTCAGCTGTGCTTTGCAGTGGAAAGGCTGGTTTAAAGAAGTAGTAGATATCCTGAAATATTTGACATATTTTACAGCATCTAAAATAGACATAAAATTAATAACTGGAAGTTTTTTAACTTCAGTACGCTACAGGAAAACACATTTACAAATTTCCAGAAATCTTGACTGCGTTTGGATCAGTATCCGTATTTCTTAACTAGCTCCCACATCTACATTGGAGTGAAATAATTTACTTAAATGTTCCCAAATTTTGACAATTGGAAGTCCTGAACAAAGTTTTTTAACCCAAACCTTACTCGGTTTCTTTTGATAGCCAGGTATTGATTTGTATTTGATGGCAATGTCAGGAGTAATTAAAAAAACCCAAAGAACAAATGATTCTTTAGCAATTCTTTCCAGTATTTCCATATAAAAATGTCGTAATAAATTTAGCAGTAAAATCACATTATCTGTACAAAAAATTTTCTGATGTAGGCAATTCCCACAAACGAGTGAATATGATAAGCAACATGTGGAGTGTGTGTGGGTTTCTGATCCTAACTTTTCACATAGTTTGCATCTCATTTTGTCAAATAAATTGTTCATAACAGTGGAAGTATTTCATAGACTTTGTACAAATACTGTCTGTGTCTATTCATAGTACAGAATTTATTTAGGGTTTTCAGTTTGCTACCTGACTCACACTGCCACGCCTGATTTGAGGTTACTGTGTGGTTGTAACTGATCACTGTGTGTAGCTCTGGAAATAACACGAGGAATGCACCAGTTCATCCAACTGCGTCTTTACTGTCTGATCACATCAGAATCAGTAAAAGCCCACTGGATGCCCTGACTGTCTTAGCTATGTGTTGCAATTGTAGCTTATTGCAGGCTTTGCAGTCTAGAGTTGTTTGATAAACCAGTAATATTTTGATAGTTATTAATGTTTTTTTCTAAGATTTTCTAACACAAAATTCTGGAGGAAAATGCCAGGTCCCACTCTATAATTAATAAAACCATTATATTTTACAAGCTTTTTTAAAATTAAATTTTAATAATAAATTATCATTAAAACATAAATTGAAGATGTGTTATTATGTCTACAGTATAACAAAATAGAGGTGTAATAAATCGTTCTTTCAATTGCTTCACTCCCAGTTCACGTCTACAATTGATTTCTGTTACTTACTCCAGACGTACGTGAACTGTCTGCAGCTACGTGTTCCCTTAAAGAGAACTCACTGATGGTCTGATTTTTTGTTTTAGCCTTGTCACTCCTAATAGCTGCTCAAGTCACCATAAATCATTCCTTCTCATTTTCAGTATGACTTTCTTGTACATATTCGTTATCTAGCCCCTTAATCACAGATTTGCTTGGGAGGTCTTAATCTTGTATATAGATTCCTCCTATTTTATGTGCTTATCTCCACAGAGGCCCCTTCCCAGGTAATCTGGATCTGATATAGCAAGTCTGTAAGCTGCTGTGCCTATATAAACATATACAAATATATGTGGTTTTGTCTGTATAAAATAGTGATAGATGTTACTGCTTATTTTTTTTCAGGAAAAACAATTGAAATACTTTTATTAACAATTGAAATATTTTTATAGAAATACACAACATTACCAATATTTAAGATTTAACTTACTTTTTGTTCTGCTTTCTTTTTGGTTTCTGCATCCATCCAGGTAAGTTCATCTAAGGTTTTTATAAAAACATCACGTATATCTGCAATCATTTCCTCAACCTTGGAAAAAAGATCAGTATGTTACAAATCCACGTAAAATGATCCAGTTATTTTTCCACAGTCGTAGTTTATTACAGACTTGTTTTTCCTGCACTAGTTGCCTGAGTGTGTGCTGTTTATGGGCCACGCTCAAAACGTGGAGCTCAAGTTAAGTAGTACTTTTAGCCTGGCCTGTGGGAGGAAAGGGAATGGGCGTGAGCTCACAAGGCAATGCAGTTTAGTTGACAAAAAATATGACATCCGTTGGATGTCGTGCATCTGATCAAATTATTGTGTATACGTCAACCACAAAAAATGGTATAACTCAAGCCTGTATTACAGTAGGAGTGATAGGAGGAAACTAAGGCTTAATTTTCAGCCATTTTCTGTGACTGAAGTCGAACAGAAATGCCCAGTTGTCCCTGCACCCCGCATTAGCTGGATGTGAACTGGCATCCATCTCAAAGAACAAGCAGTGACTTATTTCAGTAAGTGCTGTTCCTTGGGTATGCGTATGGGCACTACCATGCCAGCGGTGCTGTAGGCTCAAAGGTGGCTCACGCAGCAGGTGGAGCAGGCAGATGCCTCTCTCCCTCCAAGCGTGCGCACGTAATCTTCATGTTTCACACATTACTTCACACTGTGGTCATTTGCTTGGAAAGCAGGCCAGCTCAAGACAAGTAATGCAGAAGTACTTAGGTGCAAAGGAATGACTCTCCTAGCACATACGTTCTCATTACTCCTCAGTGGCACACTGATTGAGAAGCAAATCTGAAGGTTAGTTTTTTTAGAAAGTGAACTTGCTATATAGAAAAAGTGAATAAAAAGTGTCATCAAAGCTGTGTAAAGAACTGCATGGTAAGTGACAACGAAGTGACGCTTAGATGGTATGCAGGCTAAGTTTGCTAAAAGCTTTACCACTTGTTTACTGTCTCCAGCAAATGCTTCCTCTACATATAATCGTCCCACTGCATTCTCCATGTTGCCATTGACGTAATTTGCGCAACGACGCCAAACAGCAGTTTCTGATGTTGTGCCGTAAAGTGCCTGTGAAACATAAACATTAGGTAAACATTTGGGCCCACATAAGGTGAAGGAGAATGGTGACAGACTGGCAGCTGTGTGTTTCAGAGGAGCCTGGTCGACCTTAAATACATGCATTTAATTCACATTTGTGTTTATGACCGTTAGGTGGACTCACTTGGTGATGGGAACATTTGTCACAGGCTGAGGAAATATGAGAGTCATTAGCAGTATTCTTTATCCTTTCAAAACATGAAAGGTAGAGAGAAGAAAGCTACTCTAAAAGCTAAGAATGGGAGAGGTTAAAGAGGGATACCCTGACACAAAGCTTTCACTGTTACAGGGATCTGTATTACAGTTCCAGCTCAGACAGGGCCATTGTGATTACGCAGCAAATTAATTTCTGCAGTGGTAAGATTGTGTTTTCTACCCAACCGCAGCTTCTGTCAGAGCCTCCCACCTTTGGGAACTTGCAAAGTAGAAACTCATTTACTGTATGTGACATTGCTACAAGGTATGCAAGGATTTTGTCATAATGTATAAATATGTGATAAAGCTGAGTGGGTAATATAATGGAATGACACCTGAATGCAAGGAATATAGCAGATAGTGTCATTACACGGCTACTCTGAAAGCACGTTCTATAACGAAGTTTGTATTTCATAACAAAGCAGCTTCCCATCTCTTCAGAGGTACAGATCAATGACTTTTGGTGTTAAAAGCTCTGTAAGTGCTATACCTTGAACTGAATTACTAGGAAAATAATGTTTCTTTTCACACTACAAGCATAGTAATTCAGGAATAGTCTTTTGAACTGTTACCAGTACAACACAGCCCAGAGATGTCTACTGCAGGTCTCCCTGAAGAGCCTGTGATGTTGGAGCTTTTCGTAACTCATTACTGACAAACAGCAGAATAGAACAGACTAGAAAATCTATCCATCCTTAAGCCATTTCTTTCCTAGGTATGCAATGAAGATTCTGGTAGATCAGTTTGTGTTGCTGAAGCTTATCCCAGTCAATCACAATTCACTGGTCTCGGCACGACTTGCGTAGAGGGATACTTGAGACCATGGTAGACCTGCATCAGACCAGGATTACCCTTCACAGGAACCCTTTTTAAGTAAGCTTTGTGTCACCAGAGGTGCACAAGAGAAAACAAAGTGGTGCCTTCTACAGCAACAGAAACTTACCTGCTTATTAGTAAAAATAATATGCAATTAAAATGCATTACTGTGGATTCGTACATGTACAGTGCTGATGCATCTGAAATTACACCTCCTGATCTTTCAAGGCCAGGCTGGATAGGGCTTTGGGCAACCTGGGCTAGTGGAGGGTGGAACTGGATGGGCTGTGAGGTCCCTTCCAACCCAAACCAGTCTGGGATTCTGTGATCTTATGGGGCATAAATTCTCAACTACAACATCATGGGGAACACATTTTTTTTTCTCTTTAAATAAATCTTGGAAAAAAAGAAAGACACTGACGTTTCTTTGGTGGGAGTAATTGTATCCTGAAGATACAGTTCCAGTAGCTTTAAGTATTAAAACAGTGTCACAATACTACTATGTATGCTTTTCCACCCCTGCATCTGGGCTTCTTGACAGTAGATCTGCTGGAAGGGCACAATTTGGACAAATGTTACAGTGAAAACTGGCAATTTGACCTTGAGATGGAAAACCGAACTTAAGTGATTTAGTGTGACAGCACCGCTCCTCAGTGACACACAGGCCTATGTACATGTGCAGTCTAGTAATCTGTTGAGATCTTTTTGCTAATTTCTTGAGGAAGTGGTTGCAGATCCAACGATCTTTCTACTAGGAGTCTGGCACTTTCTATAGCACATTTTAAGCACTCTGTATTTAAAACAAATGGAATTTGAATTAATAAGTGACCAATTAGCTGCACAACCCAGCAAAAACATGGTATGGGAGATTAATAGAATGCCATAACTGTCCTAGCATTTACATTTGAAAGCAAACTTAACAAAACATTTGCTAGTTTATTTCCACTGCATTTAGTGTGAGAAGCTCCATCTATACTATATCATATATTATTAATTAACTAGTAGAAAATGGTATGGTTTTTATACATAGGCTATGGCAAAATCTTTTTCTGTTGTTCTTTCAAACTTTGACATTTTTCTAAATGAAACTTCCTCAGTGAGGTCCTAAGATGTAGTGGGGGGATGTCAAGAGTGCAAAACATAGGATTCCTTGATGATGCAGAATAAGCAAATATGAATCTTTATATTAAAATAGTTTTGTACTTTAAAGAGTAGGGGGAAAAGACAAATAATCAATGAATAAGACTGCCCTCTTCAGATATACTGAACTGGATGTTTGTTGACTTCCTCCAGTGATTATTATCCTTTTCTGTAACAAGCAAAATCTCTTTAAAAAACTGCATATGCATGTTAAAGTATTTCTTATGTCACTAACAGATATAACAAAATGGCCTTAACCTTTTTAAATGGAGCTCAGCAAACTTACAAAGGAGTAAGTTCTACTGTGGAAATACAAAGGACTTCCACCTCCAATCTGTTTGTGAAATTGCTCAGCATTCCCTTAAAAGCACTACAATATCTGCAGGATCAAGTGATTGAAAAACAAGATTAGGCCCATAATGTTTGACTTTGAATGTGTTACTTTGGATGCTGAAGAGTTTGTAACAAGTCAATCAGAACTGCAGAGTAATCATTCGCAAATAAATGGGACTGTTCTGTTATCAAAGTGGGGATTAATTTAGATGCAGAAAAACATGGAGACCAAGTACCAGAACAGAGCTTTTCAAATCCACGCCAGCTATCAAGCATATATCATATAAATTACGTGTACACTCCAGCAGCATCTTCAGCAAACACATCTAGCTTTTGTGTGCAAAATTCAAAATACATTAAATTTTTATAGATACACAACTACATAAAAAAACTATCTTTTCTGGTTCACAAAAGTCATCTTTACAATTTAGAGAGATTAATTTCTGCACCTTACGAAAAGCATTCCTTGTGTCCTTGTAGTTACGGCTTAGGCTGTTGACAAGATCCATTATGAATCGCCAGGTCATGTAATTTTGAAGATCTCTGTTTAACAAAACAACAATAATAAGCTGGTAATGTTTTTAGGCTTTTTAAGTTTACTGGAAATAAAATGCAAATTACACAAATACCTAACATACCTACCTGGGAGTGTATTTATTAAGAATAGACTTCAGCCTAATAAGGTATTCTGGATCATAAACAATGACATGTTCGGTGTTTTCAACGTTAATTTGTACAGTTGACATTATATCATTTATGAATTTTGACCAGTTGAATACCTGGAAAATCAATATGCATTATTATATGGTTAAATCATAAAGAAACTGCATTTAGATGTTTCTTCCAATTCAAATATGCTTGCATAACACAAATGCTCTGTCTTTAGTTTTTCCTAGTAGCTGCACTACTTGTAAATGGAGTCATCATAATAATAATGGATCTGAGATAATTTATATACTCTGTGCTGTAAAATCCTATTAAAATAGGGTAGTATTTAGCAGAAAGAGTAGAGACAGTGTTTTGAGTTCAAACTAATGCAATTAGAAATGTTATGACCCTTTCATTTTAGCCTGGAAAAGCAGAAATGGTATTTTAAGTAAAATTTTCAGTTGCATTTTTTGCTGTATTTGGCTAAGAACTTTTAAATCAAAGCACCACTAACAGCCTGATTTTCAGTACAGGATGTCTCTGTACCTATGGGGCGGTAAGATTTGTGGTATACTTGACAATCCATTCTGAAGCATATAGTAAGGAGTTGTTCTGAAGTGTACTGAAGTCCATAAAAGGATATATTTTGATAGGCTTTAAACCAGACACATATGTAACTATCTATACTATCTATACTAACTATATATACTATGTATAACTATCCACTATCTCTAATGAACTTTCCTCTGCATGCCACAGTACTAGATCCTGGAGAAGTGACTGATTTGATAGCAGGCCAGTCTGCAGCATGCTGTGACAGACAACTCTCAGACAAAGGTTGGAGTTCTTGTGTGTTTTCTGCCTCTCTGGTCCTACAGCCCCATTTTCTTTATGCTGGTATTCGCCTTTGCGAGAGGCCCACATAGCTGTCATGACCCAGTACCTATGAAAGTTATGTGAAGTTTTCATTCTGCAGTGTCCATCTAGTCTGAACAGAGCATTATTGTAGTGTGCAGGCACTCTCAACTGGAAACTCTTACTAGTTTGCTGTTAAGAAAAATGATTTCCCTTTGCGAAGTCTTTGGTTAGCAATACCGCGTGCCTCAGAGAGCAGATGGGTCACCGGACTGGCTGGAGAACAGAGGGTCCTTCTCTCGCCTACTGAGAACGCAGAGCGTGGTCACTGCTTGGCTGCACAGCACTGGGGTCTGAAGGTGGGCAAAGAAGCTGGACTGCATGAAGTCACATTGCTGCTCCTCCATCACACGACCCAGAGCAACAGTGTCACATTTATGGGAGATAATAACCTCCTTCCCCTACCCAGGAACTTCACGCCTGCAGCTCACGTCAAGCCAAGTATTTTCACATGTATTGAGTGTGTTACTTGTCTTCCTCTGTATGATACCAGCTGAGAGAGAGATCCTCCAGCTTGGAATACTGTAGACTGTACAGTGTTACACATTCCTCCAATTTCTCCATTCCCTTTTTTAGGAAATGACACTGATACTACAGCTAACTATATATACTGCTTCAAAGTCTCCGTGTTGGCCCAAGGTTTCCCAATCCATGGCCTCTATGGAGGACCGTTTGATTGAGAAAATGATTCAGAGCAGAAGCTGAAAATCACCATCAAAACTCTAGAGCTACTCAGTGCTTTTCCACATTGGCTAGGTACTTATTTTAGTAATGACAAGGAAGACATTTAAGAAAAGCGAGTAATTTTAGTACTTTTTAAAATTATTTTTTTGTTAATTCCTAAAATTTTTGTTAAGCCTTTTACTTTGAAAAGTATTGGTGATTTTTGCCAGTTTGTATCTTTTGAGAGGGAAGTTTTGTTGGAAGAGGTAACGGCTTTCATCAGACAAACTAATGTAGCTGAGGAAAGAAGATAAGCTTTCAGGAATAGAATCACTTCAGGTTTGAAAGAGAAGCAGCAAACTTCAAGCTAATCTTAGGAATAATTGCTGTTCTATCCTTAGACCATTACAACAACGCTACCAACTCCCATCATGTGTCTTTTGAGCATTTTTGGATAAATTTAGAGCGGATGATTATTGCTGATCTGCAGCACTCCCCAGGAACTAAAAATAACCAGGGCAATACCATTCTGTGACAAGAGAAGTTAGTTTCTGACATTATGACTAATGGTAACTGTTCAACTAAGACCTGTGGGAGAAGGTAAATTATGAAACAAATTAAGCTAGGCAGAAGTGAACTGTCATATAATTTAAAGTTGAAGAATTTAAAGTCAATAATTATGAAACTGTGGTAGGAATAATAGTATTTCATAGTACCTTACTGGCCTCAAAAGACTCAGTAATGCACTCCTGCCAGTCAGACCACAGTGCTTTCCATGTGACACAGTAGTTAACCTGCTTGCCTGTTGTGCAACACTGAGAAGTAGAAGTCATTTATGATAAAAAATATCCATGTCTAGTTAGACGGGATGTTACTGAGGAGGCACACCTATGTTATCAAATCTTTGGCTATTCTTTAGCTGAACTTTGTGGTGCCATGAATTAAAGGTTATACTGCACAAACGGCACATGGCTCAGGCTAAGGAAAAAGCCAGAGCTGAAACATCCTGGAGGAGCTACAGTGGGAGGAATGGGGAGGTTTTCCTGATTCATAGTCATGACTTCCTGGGCTCCTTTCTGCATGCTTTGGGAGCCCATCCTACAGGGGGAATGTTGGAAAACCAGGACTTCTTCTTCTGAATCTGCAGCTCGGGATAAACAGAGAGGGGCTGAATAGTCACACTACAACATATTTGAATCAATTGGTGGCTATGGTCTTAACTTTTGTTGTGGGCCCTCTGGAGCTGCTGTGGTAATTATAGAAAGGGAATTTATTTGTATTCTGCAAAGGACACACTCCTGTTTTTCAGCAAGGGTTACGTATATGCAAGTTTTGCAAAATCTATCATCCTGAATCCATGAGGATAACTCAACCTCAGGGTATCTTTTTTCCTTTGTCCTTTTCCATCTCTTTATATTGAAGCAGAAGGCAAGATCTGCCTTCAAGTTAGGAGACACAGTGGGTACAGAAGTATGGGTATGTCTTTTACATACAGTTTAATGTCATCAGATGTTTAGGTAAGATAGCGTGCATGTCAGGTATCCTGTTCAATATCAAATATGACTCCGCTCAAGAAAGAAATGTCTTTAAAAGAAAAAATTGTCAGGCTTCATCATTTGGTCTCATTAGTCATAAATTACAGGTTAAAATATCAGATTATTGATCACTCACCTTACGATCAATTTCCAATGAGAAGTTGTTCTGGAGTTGTGCCAAGGTCATTTTATTGTACAGCAAAAGTGGATCATTTCTGTCTTCAGATTTTGTTGTTGCCTATCAAAGTTAATCATGAGAAAACTACTAAGTACATTGAGTCAGTTCACAGGAATTTTGGTAAGTGGAAGTAAAAAGAAAGAAAACAAGTTTTTTTGCTTAATACATTACTGTGAGTTTGCATTAACTGTAAAGTACCTTATGTCTAAATATGGACAGCATTTTATAGATAAAAAATATACAAAAGGACAGACTAAATGAATTAAATTTCTGACCCATATCACTCAAAGCACTGAGCAGACACTGTTACAAACAGATACATCATCACAAGAATGTGCTCATGATATTCACAGGGTGATGCAAGGTGCACAACCTTGGGAGAAGGGAATAAAGGAGATGTATTTATTGAGTATAGGGTGACCAGCGTGCTGTGGTAGGAATACAGTGTGAGCACTCTGATCAGGAGACATGTTCTATCTGATACGTTCTTCCTGCAACCACTGTATAGAAAGGGAGTCTTAACTCATAAATAAGCTTTGTATTAGTCTAGACAATACAGTTTTGCACCAGTGTGTTAAAAATGTGCATACATTAACACCTTAATGGCACAACTGTATTAGGGCCGTTTCTTATAGACAATAAAAGTGCCTGACTGCCAGAGAACTGGGTCTATGGTGGTGCTTTACAAAGCAAGTTAATCGCTGGAGCCTCTGGACAGCAAATGTCAGCAGGGAGGTCTCTGGAATTAGGGTGTGGACAATGTAGACTGAGAGGAGACAAAACCAGCACCTAATGATAACTGCTCCCTTGGTCTATGAATGCTCTCTTGCATCCAGCTCTGGTGTCCCCAGGACAAGAAGGACACGGAGCTGTTGGAGCCAGTCCAGAGGAGCACTTGCTCACCTCATACTCCACTCCCTTTTAACTTCCACTGTTTTTGATGGCAGAGAGAGAAAATGCAGGTACACAAATGACTAGAGGAAAAGAGTGATCTTGTGATCCATGAGAGTAATTCACGGGAGAATCTGCATCACTACTGCCTCAAATACTCTTAAATGGCTCGCTCAGGAGAGCAAATAGAATAGTAGATGTTACCCATTTAAACTATTTTGAAAAATCAGTCATGCCAACTCTGAATTTATCTCTCTATGTCCTTTTTTAAAAAAGATTTCTCTTCCACTTCCTCTCTCCTAATCTATTGTGCATTCAGTATTTTTTCTGTGTTTTCTTTAACAAATTCCCACGAGCACAATGCCAGCTCTCTTCCAGCAACATTCAGGCTGGTGCTGAGTTTTTGATTAAAAACCGAGGCAATAGCAGCTTACCCACAACCAACCACACTCTCTACAAGCAGCAGCTGCTGTAGAGACATTCTGGTTGTGGTTTCCTTTCATACCCCCTTCAAATCTTTCTCCAATTAATTCCTTTTCTGGAACAATATTCCATCTCTGAGCTAAGCCCAGAGGTGTGTTTCTCAGGAAAATGTGAAGAAAATAAAAATCAGATGGTTTTAGTTTATACAAATGGGGAGGGAGAAGGCAAATGGGGACGGAGAAGGTCTTCCTCTGCCAAATACATGCCCTTGCTATCAGTGTAACTTGAAAAATAGCTGAAGCTAGAAAATTTAGCTTGTTTTACAGTCATTCTCAGCTTCAGGTCCTTCTGAAATGTTTAATAATCTTTAGCCATGTTTTTGCTCACACATACTTGAATTTCCATTTGTTCTCCATGCAAGTTCAAATTCTAGCTATTTCTACTAACTATACTTTAATGGAGAACAGTGTTTGATTAAAAATGCACTTGGAACAATCAGCATTGTGGAGCAGCTTGTGCAGGACAAACATTACTTTGTGCTGCATGGCAGGCCAAGGGTTGGGAATCTACTGCTCTGATAACCATGGGGAAAACAGGACAAAGGGAGAAGAGGCCCAAAAGCATTTCCTAAAACTCACTTTCTAAAACAGAGTAAACAGAAACCAAGTCTCTCTCTTGCTCTTTCTTCTCTTGAAGGGCTTTTGTGAGCAGACTAGGATAAAACATTTTGCTATTTGGAAAACAGCTAACTCAAATATTTTCCCTTGTTCATTAGAAGGCATGTCTGTCTTATTATGTGTTCCTCTTAGGTGTTCCAGGCCCCATACATTTTTGGTCAGGTTTTGGTGCCACAAAATAACATTAGCAAGTAACTTAAGAACTCAGTTTACAGTTAGCTTTCTTAGGTGGTAAGAAAAAAGTCAGTTATTTAAAGGATACTTCAAAAATGTTTTTCTTACATTAGCAATCTCTTTCTCCAGCTCCATAACTCTTCTCATTTGGTCAGAAATCTCGATCGCTTTCACAGAAATATTTCTTTCTTCTACGATTAGTTGAGCTACAGAAATCATGAAATCAACATAGGCAGAACATGCCTGCAGGAAAAAATACAAATGTTTTAAAGACAAAACTCTTCAAAGGATAGCATACCTTGATTATCTTTAAGATTTCATCTTCATTTTTATGAACTACAGTTCTTCATCCCTTTCTTAAACAGTTTAATAGTAATTTATTCTGAAATACTGTTAGATCACAAATAGAAATTAACTTTGCAAATTCCCTCATGGAAAATTGCTGTATAATTTGTAGCACTGTTCAAAGCTAAACACTTTCAACTACTGCACTGTGTTTTCATTATTTAAAATGAGACATTTGTACGTCCATATTTAAACCATTGCCTGCATTTTTTCTAGCTCAGTTTAATTACAACTTCCAAAAATACCGCTTCCAAAGAGCAATGTTCCCAGAAACATAAAACCGAGAGAAATGCTGATGGACTTTGTTGAATTAACGTTGTAGGAAAATTGCTCTCAGAAGCACTGTACCTCCTCTATTGCTTCTTGGAATATTTAGAAATCATGTTACTGTATCTAAATTTAGTATAGTTAGATATACTATAGACAATATAGTATATATTAAATTTAACATAAAAGAATTCACCAAGGATAAGAATGTAAATATGGAAGTAATTTCTCTTAAATGTTACACTCTCAAATATTTACAGATCTCATTATATTTTATGGAACTTAGTATTATTCTATTTCCTCTTTGATAAGCCACACTCGTTTTTCTACCAATAGAAATGCTGTTTTATTTGCTTTAAAAATGCAAATAAAAATACATAACATTAGATTAGCTATGTAATAATAAATTATTTTATGCAAAACAGCATAATCTATTAAACCAGTGATAAAGCCTAGAATTAATAAGGTGTGCATGTCATCAACTTTACTAATAGAAATATTTTGGTTTGTTCAGCTCCTAAGGCAGTAGGACACACTCCGTTAGTGAATGCTCCGTTTATACAGCCCTTCTGATAACTACCTGCCTTGCCATCCATCTGCCAGCCTCCCCTACCTACCAACAACGCTGTGCTGTAACAGGCTGTGTGCGCTGGGAAACTCTGAGCACCTCATGACAGCAGACTTCAAAAACGCAGGTGGCTCACAGCATCCTGAAGGACTGCACTCTCAGCATTACTTTTAATCAAGATAGATTATTTTACCAGAAAGAGAAAAGCCCATGACACCTCTCACAGCTACAGCAGGTCACTATTTGTAAAAATTCAATAGAGACATTACCCCAAACCAGTAAGCCAACAGAGATCTTCAGGTATCAATCAGTGGACTTTATTTTTGGCCTAAAGTGAGATCATTGTATGGTCAGGTAGCAAAGAACTAAGTCAGCTAATTTCAGATGGACTGGATAAATACTCTCAGATCTTTTACTGGGAACTTAGACATCAGAATAATTCCTCAATGAGCGGAGGAGTCATGTGTCTTAAAAGAGAAAAAGATTTTAAAAAGATCTTGTTCACAGATTCCATTTGTAGGTTTGTGGTGGGAAGTCCTGACAAAGCCTGAGGTGAAAGTGCAGGAGGCAGATAGCTTGTTGCTATGTGTGGCTCAAAGAGGAGAATGACACAGCAGGAAACGGAGCCAAGAAAAGGCTGCTATCAGAGCACAGGGACTGAAAGGAGGAATGCCTGTCGCTTAAAGTATTCATGCTTGTAAGGAGTCTGCTTTTCAGTGATAAATCTGTTTTTTTAAAAAAATATTTCCTCCTGTACTTTCCAGCAGTGTAAAGAAGTGTGATACTTTCAGGTAGGTCAGAGATTAGAATGTGAATTGACTTTTAGTGCTGCAGTGGATGTAATAAAAGGGAGCAAATTGTGATACATGAGCCAGCTCCTAGAGGCCATAACACATGATAATAATGTAACCGCACAGTTAATATGGTAATGATTGTCTTTACTAGCATGTGATCTGTAATGAAATGTAATCAGTATCAGAGTATTAACTGTTAGCATGTCAGCAAAATACCTACAAACCCCAAATGTTTTGTACACTTTCTCATTGCTTCTGCATTTAATTACACAGAAGAAAACTGGCTAATTAAAGGTTACTGTAGTAGCAGTTTCAGCTACACGACTTCAGCAAAGACATATACTTCAGCTTTCAAGGACTTCAAGCACATCCAAGATTAGCAGCAAGGCATACGCAGTGTCAGTGCCAACAGGTTAATGAAAATGTGTCCGAATAAGAACTAAACATGAATTAAAGAAGACCACATGAGATTTTAGGGAAACAATTGCTGAAGCAACTTCTATGATATTGCATACTTTGGCTGTGGCATTTCCATTCAGTGGTTGACTTAGGGGACTGTGATCTTTTCAGATCTTTCATGCAGAACAGTGTCTTTGGTTCTGACTGGTTCCTTTTTTCTTTCTAAGCCTGTTAGCGATATGACTAGTCCATCTGGACTCCACTGACACCTGTAGCACTTGCCAATTGATGCCAGTCAATACTTCAGAAATGGCATCCTTTTTGTAGTGACAGATGAGAGGTGATCCATAAGCACTCATATCCTATCTTAATACAACTTCAACAGTTACAAGGTACCTCTTGACTCAGCTGTGAAGCCTGGCAGAAGCTGTGTAACAAAGCTAAATTGTTTCACATTTATTTCCTTCCAAGAGATGCTAAAAAGTCAAGTAGCTGTTCCTCTTCTGACTTGTATAACCATGCAGGAATTGTGTGGAAAAGCTACTACTTTCCCTCCACATACATGTTCAAGTGATCACAAGAGGAATGGAAGAAAAGCGGAGGGACACAGGAAGGGAGACAGGTTGGGATGTCTGGGGTGTAGTGATGCCAGAGGAACGTGCAGGCTTCTCATCTGGCGCAGACAATTGGTACGAACCGGCAGCTGGAGCCTAGACGAGAACCCCTTGGCTCCTAGTGCTGCCAGGAAGAGCAAACTAGGTCACTAACATTTATGGCATAATATTACACCACCTCATCTTCACAACACTTGTTATGCTCCCTCCCATTCTTAGCTAACTTATTTCTACTTGTCCTTAATCTCTTTTCTCTGTATACTCTTCATTTCCCTTTTGGCTCTCTTGCCTTCTTGTACACTTACCCGCATTCAAACTTCTTTCTCCAGCCTGTCACACATGCTGTTCTCACCAGCAGAACAACCTTGTTTAAAGGCTCATCACCATTACTTTTCTATTCCAGTTTCCCCAGTTCTCTCAGCAGTGTTTCTCAGGGGCAGTACTGTAATCTCTTTGGGGAAGGGCTGTTCCTGCTCTTTGCCTATCCCACCCCCTGAGGATATGTCTGCCTTGGAAATACAGGCTAAAACTTCCAAAATGTGGTCAGTGATCTGTCAGCTTCGTCTTACCTCTTTGTATGCACCAGTGCATTCGTAGTAGTCACGAGAAGGCAGGCCAAGCCCAGGCTGATCAATCTATAAATTCAAATAAAAATTTAAAAGTGCTTAAGGAGAAATGGCACAGCATTGTACTAATCTTTTCTCAATTACAGTTTGCTGATGCTTCACTCTTGCCAAATTATCTTCTGGCCAAAGGGGAGTTTCTCTCATACTGTTGCCCTCTTTTAATTCTTTTCTGTCTCCTTATACTTTTTGTCTTTTCAGTTATTTTGTTTTGGTTTTTTTTGTTTTTTTTGTTGCTGAACAATGCATGCTACGTGTAACTGGTGTGAAAACAGTGGGTGTACAGAAGACAAAACAGTCCACAGACAAACAAGGCAGTTACTGCATCTTTGAAGTTCATACATGCAAAGTAGTCAAGGATCTATCTATCCATTGACAATAAAGATTAGACCTTTGCTCTTGTAACTGTTGCATCTCAGGAGTAGCTGGTGAAGATTCACCATACTAATACTGCCTTCCTCTGGACCTTCCATTTTCAGAGATCATCTTACATTTACAGGCAGGGCTCTCTCAACATACTCCCTATGCAAATGTCCTCAGCCACTTTCATATCTGTGCCAGCTGACTGCAGGTCCCGTTAGAACTTTGGCATCTGAATACCTTGTAATAACACAACCCCCTTCATGGGCTTTCTGCCATTGGGACCGTAGCCCAGGTTTTCAGTGACAGAGCTTTCTGCCTGATGTCCATGGTAAGGAAATCATGTTTACTTATTTGCTTGCATGCGTATATGAGTAGATCATGTCTGTCTTCTCTCCAGTGTACACATAAATTGTGTCTGTGTACAGTCTATATATATCTCCGTTATTCTCATCTCAGTGAGAGTAACCATGTACGAGAGCACAGAAAGATGTTAACTTTGAGAACAGGCAGTGCATTGTGAAACTGATAATTTAAGTTTGAAAGCTACACGGATTCACAAACTCATCTACAACTTACTCTGGTAAAATTCAAATCACTAATGTTTCTCCTGGTTAACATTTATGTCCATGCTTCTAGTTATTTTACTGCACTTCTATGACCAACAAGGCGATGCCACCCAGGGAGACTTACATGAATGATATGTGCTGTGGAATTTTTATCATCTGTGCCAACAAAAAAATTAATAAGGACTTTTTTTCCATATCTGGAGTTCAGCTGTGCAATAGCGGTCTCGGCTGTCCAAGCAGCACCTAAGCAAATGAAAGGTATACTCAGGCTCTATTTTTGGTAAGCAATAATTAAAAAAAAAAAATTACAAATTTTAACAGAAAAGGAAATAAACAGATTATCTTACCATAGGAAGAATTCCAGTCAGCTGTTGCTACAGGCCAGTCAGATATATTTGGCAATAAACTGATTAAAGGCGTTCCACCTCTGCTATCGATGGTAGCTTTTGGAAAAATGAAATAAACAAACAAACAAATAAATAAATAAAATTTTAAAACACACAAATGTTACGCTATTATAATGAGTTCAGAATAATGAAGCTGAGAAATATGTTTTCCCCATCACCACAACAGGAGTATGCTCTGATGTATGACTGTGCTTTAACATTTAATTTAAAAAACGTTTCAGTAATGATTGCAAACAGCATATGCAAATCCTTGCGATCATGACCTTGAAGAACAATTGTATTTTGACTCTGCAGATAGCTTGAAATAATGGTTTTGAGAAGTATTTAAAACATTATAGAAACTATAAAAACATGTGATTTAGGAAGCACTGCTAACTGTTTTACTGCTCTTCATTCTAGTGGCAGCATCTAGCTCAAATTCTTGAAATAAATGATCCTCCTGTCTTTCTAGAAGCCTAGTTTGCCAGTTATTTTTCACCTCATCCCTGGTAATTTCTGAAAGGATTTGAGTTTAAATATCTGCAGCAAACTAGTAACTGAAGAGTAATGTAATCTCACCTAATAAACAAACAAACATAAAACAGGAGATACAATACTAATTTTACTATTGATATTCTTATTTGACTCTATAGAATGGATACATCTTAGTTTTCACAAAGAACTTCTGAAAAAGTATGCACAGAAACTAGGATACAGGTACAGCTGACTGTGAAGATGGGATTCTTTGGATGATATTTACATATCTTATATACAATAAACTCAGAAGACACTTACTTTCATTTATGCATGATCTGTACAGAGTTTTTGCCTTCTGCACTGCTGTGATATCATTACTGCTCGGTGTGTCGAGGACATCTGAAACACACAGACAGTAAATATATCACAATATCTGATCTTTACTGGAAAGATACTGAAGGAACCATAGTGGATACCATCTTGAGGACCAGAGGGTGGACAGTTAAGTACGCTATCCAGCTCAAATTCCAGGGAAGGTTTGCCTTTTCAAACCTGAGGGGAAAAAGCTCTGGAGATTACATGGCTTGCAACTACATCCATCTGTGTTAATATGCTGAGCATCAAGGAGTCAGGTAGATACTCTGTGGATCACCCTTGGCGAAATACAAATGCTCTGACTTTTCAGGGACAGTTTTTAGGTGACAAAGCCGTTGTGTGAGAAAATTGGTGTCAGAGCCCTGAGTGTACCAGCTCTGGGCTCTAACTGCCCAGACCAGCATGTAACCACCTTTTCCTGTAATTCTAACCTGCAATCTCTCCACTGCAGCCAGGAGTTTAGCTTTTTATGTTCAAGGTCTGGTTTGGTATGGTACAGCTGTGTGACTGTGGATCAGACTTCCGTGAAAACAGCTAAATTGGCTAAACTGTAAGAAAGAGCCATAAGAAGCCTCATCTGATGCCTCCACTTGTGCACCCTATGCCTGTTGGCTCAGCCAGGTCCAGGTCAGCCCCTTACCCACAGTCCTTGCTCACGCTCTTGTAGCTATGCTGGACCTTGCCTGAGACCTGCTAAATGACTAGGGGCTTGTCTGGTGGTCATGAGGCTGTTGGCTGAACGCAGTCACTGTCACTGCTCTGCTCTTCTAGTTTGGATCCTGTGGGACCGAGCTCCTTGTCTGTGAGGCTCCTGTCCCTGCCTGCCTTGAGTCACAGGCGGCTCCTAGCTTGCCTTCCCTTGTGGGGCAGCTCACTCTTGCCACTACTTTACAATTACTCCAATTACTACTTTACAATAGCTTTGCTCCACAGAAACTGAAGCCCAAGGAACACTGTGGCATCCATAAACTGCAACCCTGGCAAAACCAGAAGCTATGCAAAGTGAAAAAAGGATATTCAATCTGGAGAGAGTGGTTTGGAGAATGTTTCATGAGTATAAAGTGACTTCATTGACACTGTTATTTCCATCTGAAAAAGGGGAATATGGACAATTTGACACTATTACATTTTGTGGAAAAAAGAATATTTGTAAGTTTATGATGTGACTATTTAGAAAATCGTTTGCCTGCTCTTTGGGATTTGGCTGATGGAATACAGATATGCAGGACGTTGGGCTGCACCAGAGAGCAACTTCCAGCATTTCAGCTGCCTTGGCCACAGGCAGACCTCTTGCTTCTTCACCTAGCTTGGCTGCTATTGTTAGGCATGAGGGTAATGATATGGGTTTCAGTTGTTATAATATATTATACATGTATAACATGTTATAATATGCAGAGACCAGAAAGGTCAGGTCTGGGCAACTCCACTCCAGTGTCAGACCCAACAACATAACTTCCACAGCATTTTCCAAGCAAATGGTTTGTGGTAGATTTGTCCCGAACTGCACAAAGAAACTGAAATACTTACTAGTATTTTAAGCTTTACTAGATAACCACATCTTATGAGGATAACGTGTAAGCCAAAGAAGAAACTTTATATAGTCCACAAACATAAACCCCACTGACCTTTTAAAACAACTTCTAGTTCGTCTCTTAAAATGTCAAAGTTACTATAACGGGAGCTGGTTTCTGGAATGACGTTCCTCTTAAGCCATCCTCCACAGGCATATTGGTAAAAATCATTACAAGGCTCTGCAGTGGTGTCCATGTTCTCAAGGATTCGGGCTGCTGTAATATGAGACAAATCAAGGCATGAAGAATCTTTAGAGAAAATAAATGAATACACTTGTTTTCTCTGAAGAGGGAACTAATAAATATATTCCCTTTAGTTTAGAATAGGCTTAAGCCTACTTGAATGTTCTAGACCAAACGAAGTCAGTGAACAATGAATTAACTATTCCTTTGCTGCCCATAACTCACATCTTTTCTGTTGCCTGCATTTACCGATGGATAAACTGACTAATGTACCTACTCCTTATGAGTCATTGCTCAGTTTTAAATAAAATGTAAGATGTTTCCTTTACTGACTTACACTTCTTTGTACTGAAGTGTGGGGAAAAGGGAAATTAAAAGCAAAAGACATACCAGAGGTTAAGTATTCACTATAATGTAATTTAAGTAATGAAGTATGATGTAGGCTCAGCTGAATCCAATCTGTTTTAATAATATAATGACTTTACTTGTCAGTAAAGTTTTCCTATTAATGCTCTCCTGAACCTACACTGATTTTTTAGACCTACTCCACATTTTATTCTAGAATTGATACTGCTGTCCCTGCTGACCCTCTTGAAGTGGCTCATCAAAGACTAACCGGTTGCGGCCTGAGCGTGACATGGGATTCTCTAGTGAAACCTCATTCCTTGACAACGGTTTCCCAGCTGCTGTTCATAAACCTTCTGTGCTTTTTTTTTTTTCCTCTTCCACCTAGACTGCTTTCACCACTGGTATGCTAGCACAAAGCCTCCCCCAGAAAGGAGAGATGCTAGGAGTCAAGCAAGAGCTAGTGAGATCTCTGAATTTCCCAGGATAATGAATATCCTTCCCATTTTTCAGACATTATTTTTAGGAAACAGTGAGGCTTGTGATTGCAAGTGTTCATTCCTCCCACATGGGCGAGTCAAATATTTATAGTTATTTCTCCAGTACTTTCAGTATTTTCCATGTCTCTCATGCTGGTGGAAATGAGAGGACAGACAGTCTATAGTATTTATGTTGATCTGCCTCCTCCTGTTTTTTCTAGGGATCTTCATTTGGCTTAAGAGTGTTATATTTTAGGCCAACATCTGATGGTTTTACAATGTTCCAGTGCTTGAAAGATGGAAAAAGCCATGAACACAGGCATTTCCATTTTAGACTGCCTGAGTAGCATAAAAAACACTGCAGAAATAGGTACAATGCCTAGCACCTGATTCTTTTCCTTCTGAAGTCAGTGGCAGGCTAACCTCAATTTGAAAGGATCATGCCAACAGCCAGAGATTGTGAAATTCAGTCACGTTTTTACTAAGTTTGACACTTGCTTTTTACGTATTCTTGAGAAAGCCAAGCATCCAGTCGTACTATCCAGTCTATCAGAGTAAGGAATTTCCCTTCTGCCTGTCAACTTGGACAAGAGGCAATAGGCACATACAGAAATAAGAAAAAAAATATAACCTTTTTAAGTTAAGAAAAAATTTCTTCCTATAAGGGTGCTCAAACACTGGAATGGGTGGCCAGGGAAGTTGCGATTACTTGTTATTAGATGTTAGTTATTCCTAACATCTTTTGTTTTAAGGGTATCAGTATGAATCTCTCTGCTAGGCTGGAGCAGCATTTGAAGGGCAATGCTGTCCCTTGGATTATCTTGGCATGTTTTAGTCCAGCAACAAAGTCTTTGAGGGCCACGACTGGACATCACAGCTGGCTCATTCAGAGCAGTATGCCAGCCCTAACAAAAAGTAATGGTAGGGTAGAGAAATCTTCTGACACCAAGAAAAGATGGCTCTTATCCACTGTCTTATCACTTTTGCAAAAAATCCAAACAAAACCCAGGAGAAATCCATATCTTGCATAAATCTGAGCAATTATTAACAGTCTATATAATATCAAACCTTGCTTTAACTGTGGAATCAGGTTCCTCTATTTCTAGTCAGCATCTGTTTAATCTTCGTTGCCTACTACTATAACACAAAAATAAGCATCTATCATAACTTTTCTACTGTAAAGTCCAGGCTAGCCAATATTAGCTAATCATCTTTTATCAAAACTTGAAGTTTAAATACTGCAAACAAAAGAACTCAGTCAAGGGAACTGTAGTCTTTCACTTAGGGCTTCATGCAAAATACATGTATTAATTATTCTCCTGAAAAATACTCTCCTCAAGAGTGTAATTTGCATGTCTGAACCACAGAGAGCCATTCATTATTTGACTGATACCAGAGATATATTAAAATCAATTAAATGTGATTTTGTTATATGAAGCCCAGAAGCATAATGACACATGAATTGCCCCTTCAAAGTCAGTGGGACCAATCAGGCTGGACAGAATCCTAAACATGCTCTAAGTTATCTATAAATTGTGCCTAAACAAGCTTTGTGTTAAGTTCATGGCTGTACACACTGAGACATTTTTGCTCTGGAAATAAGAATTGTGAGACTGATGAATATTTTGTTCTTTTAATTCTAATACAGGCTAACATACCTATACAAATACAGATAACCCATGGTGTCCTTTTCATTAGTCCTTTGATGAACCAGTGTTTGAGTTTGTTCCTATTCTCACTTGTTTATTCAATTTCCTGTCACTGAAGAATGTAGTTTTATCTCAATTACTTTTAATGATTAATTTTATTGTACTCCTGATTGCCTGTTGTTGCTTTAATAGCTTACAAATAAAGTAATATAAGCTGATATAACAACCAGTGACCTGGGGAGGGTATAGCAGAAACACAATATGCTTACCTAGGTGAAACTGATATGAGAGAGATCAGAATTCCCTATTCTCATGAGTCCGTGCTGTCTGAGCTCAGGAAAATTAGAAGAGAGTATGTCACCTTATTAAAAAATGCTCAAATGTATAAATTACATAGTATCTTCATGTGCTACACTGCAACGGATTTCACAAACCTTGATAACATTATCATGCAGTTACTGATATTTTACCCTGTATACAAAATTGAATTTTCATCACATTTTTTCTTCTGGTCATTTATTTGAAATTCTTCTATTAAATGTACTTTAAATTCTGTCACTATCTTCACCTGATTATTTTTCAGTGGCTTGTACCTAATGCAAAGTTTTGAAATTAAATGCAAAAACCTGTCACATTATTGGTCAGTTGTGGTGTAAGGCATTACCATTTCACTTAATGTCTACTCCTATTTCTTGAAAGACCACAATAAATTTTCCAAAGTTAATACTTCTTGCTTTCTATCTGTATCTATCTAACTTTTCCTGTATATTATCATACGTGGTCTGGAAGAAGCAGCCAAATTAAAGATGGAACTGTTATGAAATCCTGATATGAAGTAATATTAAACTTGTAGATTCATCCCAGTAAGATTATTATTAAACACCAATAATACAGTTTATTTCTCTGGCTCAAGCACTTCAGATTGCATTTTAAAAATATTAATTTGTTATTAAATTATATAATTCTGACAAACTCTTTGAACTATTTTTGAAGCTTGTGGAGCACTGAAGGCCTGAGCAGATGCCAGCTAACCATTCTGGGCTCCTCATTCACAGTGTGCTGCTTCCGGAGCAGAGAACTCACTCACTGTATTGACCACCTAATTGAAAAAGTCTTCTGGGTGATTACATCCTTACCAACACTTGCCTCCCCTTTTCATAATCTGACTGTATTTCATTTAATGGCCATATAAGTGTGGAGAAGACCCAACACTTCTATAGCAATTTCTACCTTAAATACATTATACCATGGTGGGACATAGAAATCCTCGCTCAGTTAATAAATAACAATTTTAAATTCAAACTGGTAATTCCCAACTTTGCTTAGAGCTATCCATTCTACATAATTTACAGACAGACACAGTATTTGGAACTGACAATTCTGTAACGACTAGCACATCCAAACTTCATGTCGGGGCTCCCTGATCCTAACTGCTTCCTGCACTGTAAGATTGCATTGCTACAATAGACAGACCATGCAGATTTTTAGCTGCTTCTGGTAATTGACCCTTGCTAGGCAGAAACATGTACGACTGCTACAGACCATAATATAGAATCCCAGACTGGTTTGGGTGGGAAGGTACCTCAAAGCCCATCCAGTTCCTCCACTAGACCAGGTTGCACATATATGGTCAGAAGAAAGTGTTCCAGTTTGACATTGTTGCTTTTGCATCTATTTAGATCTTATTTGAGGTATAGCCCTACAGCTAAAACTTAATTCTAAAGATTATAATTTAATCAGTGACACTGGTTGCCTCCCAGGACTCTTACAGTACGGTCTGCAAACACCAAGTATTAACACCTGGTAAAATACAAAAAGCTGTATTCTGTGTGGTTGTAAATTTTGTTTGTTCCAGGCTGGAGTATGCAGTTCTTGCACAAATAGTAGTAGTTACTCACAAGGATAGTTCCCCTGTCTGCAGTGAATCAGTTTTCATGTCTTACATAGGGACAGCAGAACATGGATTACAGAAAAGCTCTATGATGTCAATTAGCTCATTTCCTGCCAGAAGAAAACACTTTCATAGAATACATTTATAGCATTACCTGGCATTTCACATGTTTTGAGACTGAATTCTCACCATTCCTTTAGGACTTATTCTTTAAATGTTTGACCTAGACAATTTGTAGACTATGGAGCACTTGATAGTGAGTAAATGAGATAAATGTATGAATAAAATAAAGCTGCCTTTAATGAAAAATGAAAAGACATTGTGACAGAACCACACTGTACCTTTCTTATTTTTGAGATGTTTTGGTCTATCTTTTTTCTCATTTTGTATTTCATGATTAACTCTGTTGAATTGAGCCAATTTGTATTTTTAAAAAAAGCTCCTTCTTCACCCTGTTATGTAATTTTGTCAGCCTGCCACTTTTCCCCATCAATGTCCTTACTGTAATCCTTTCACAATTTTACTCCTGTATTGAGAATCTAACATTCAGTAAGAATGTTTATTTGCATGCTGTTAAATCTTTTAATGGGAGCATAAAAGAGTAAAACTATTCTGCTTAATTCATTTAGCCACTTCTAGCTAGATCTTCAGTTTACATTATGCCTCATTTCTCCAAACCTTCTACTGCTTTTTGAGTTCGTTCATCATTATGTAGTCTATCTGAACAACTTCTTAACAGATACCTGAAAGTGAGCATCTTCAGAGATTAAAAATAATCAGGTCAATAACTAATTTGATCATTTTTCAAACTCCAGCATGAGCTTTCCTGGTGGCAGAAAAGCACCTTAGAAGTGTAACTAAAAGCCATTGATGACTACCTGAAATAAATCCTCTGAGATATTTAAGCTGTGTTGATGACAATATGCAGTTAGTGAGACAATGGACTGCACTGGGGCTTGACCAATGGACTCCAGCAGGACTGAGGTGTGGGGACAACCACCCCAGCTACTTTGGCTACTGTCTAAAATGAGACCTAAAACAAGTAGTCCCACAGGTGTAAGGAAACCAATATAATGACCTTACTATGGTGTTTCTGGCATGTCTGCAAGTCTAAATGGGCCCATGAATCAAAACCTTTTGGAAGGCTCCCAAGGGGTGCTGTGTACCTCAGATTCCTTAACAAGTGTACTTAAATTACATACACTTTTGCTTGCAAGCCATGCATTTTTCTTGCATGTTGACTGTCAAATCCCTTACAACTCCTCACCACCTTTCCTGTGCCTCCTGTTGACATACTGGGTCTCTGGTTCCTCCTAGAGCTGTCTTTTCTCTTAACTTCCAGAGGGGCCAGTCATGATGTACAGAATCTACGAGTAAGTTATGAGTTCCACTTGACATGAAGATAACACATACCTATTAGAATGTTTATGATGCTTTTAAATGGGAGATTACCATGGCTGAACAAAATGTAACATGTTTGCTTGGTAAGATGAGAGGTAACAGTGTGGGTGCTGGGGAATGATCCATGTTCTGAGCTTCCATTTCAGATTTCTTGCCACCCTCTGTGACTGGGCCACAGCCTTTGTGAACTGTGGCCAAATTATTCTACAGGGGTGGAGAAAGCAAAGGAGGAATGCCTGCCAGAAAGTAACACCAAGAGAGTGATTTCAGGGGTCCCATCTTCAGAAGCTTCCCAGAAAAATGCATAATCAAGAGAAACCTGTTATAGGGGTGTACAGATAGAACAAGGTGATTACAGGCAATGCAGGGCTCTCCTCCTGACTTGGAGAAGACTGCTCCAAGGGCATGAAGAACTCTCAACTGTTTGGCCATGGAAAGGGGCACGAAAGGAGAAAGCCGGGCAGAGCTGGCATAGAGCCCTTTGAAATATGTGTTGGCACAGCCAGCTAAATGCTCCTTTCAAGGAATGAGACAGAGAGGCTGCTTCTGAGCCTAGGATCAGTCTGGATTAATGAGATGGAGGAAGTGTTATTAAAAGAAAGAGGATACTTAGAAGTAAATTAGGCAAAAAAGGGAAACCAGCATTAATTGACAAAACAGAAAGGATAAGAGAACTATAGGTGAGGGGAGAGGGGGAGCATGGATAACTACCTACTACAGGAGGATATATAGTATTGAACTTGGCATTTCTCTGATGCATTTTAGTAGCTTTCTAGTAGAGTTTAGACCAGGATGTAAATTAAGAATTTTTTATGCAGTTGTGACTGAGGGATGAAGCTACTTTGTCAGGCTATAAAATTGGGGAATTTTTTTGGTCATGAAGATTAATATTGCATGTCCTCAAACAGCGGCATGGCATCTTTAAGGTCTATCAATGATTAAGACTTTCTTTTCATGTACCTTCTTTAGAGACATAAGCTCTGTTTGAATTCTGACTTGGAGGTGAGTGTGGGGAAGAGCCATCTTCTGATTCACTTAAAGCATTTTCTGAAGCTGGAGGCATTTTTTGGAGAGTCTAAGTCTTAAGCTAGTCAGACCCTGATGACTTTGTAAGATCTGACAATATCACATCACAAGATTTTACATCTGTAGAAGAACTATGCTAAGAAAATTATTTGAGTTAGCAGATCCCATATGTCAATGTGCCATACTTGTCTGCAGTTAAATGGGAACATTACATGGTGGTAATTTTGTTTAAAAATACATAAATTAATTCAAAAGGTATATATTTTCATTCTTACCTGATTTTATACAGTCTGATGTCTTGCAAATCCCATCTAAAAGAGAATACAATCATAGTCTTCATTCTCTACTGAATGTCAATATAATACTGCAAATATTATTTTCATTGACAGTCACTTTAGAATTGCATTTAATTGCAGTGTACAGTAAAATAAAGATGAATGGACACCTTACACTCAGTAAGTGAACATTTATAGGATCAGGCTCTAACAATACCATCATCTTCATCCCTTTAGGGTCATTCGGTGCTAGTCACTCATCATGTGGAGTTTTTGTAGACATCAGAGGAAAATGTCCTATGCATCAATTAGAGGTAGGCAAAATATTATTTTTATAAAAAAAAGAAATTTAGAGAAAAATAGCAAATGGACTGAAAACAGTTGCAAAGTCAGCAACTTTACAAAAAAAAGAAATTTAGAGAAAAATAGCAAATGGACTGAAAACAGTTGCAAAGTCAGTTAGAATTTAGCAATACCTTACAATGACAAGAAGATTTTTTAGGAATTATATGAAAATTCTGAGACATTCACTCTGAAGTCTTCTAAACAAAATACAAGGTTCAGGAACATGACACTGTTTCCTTCTGAGACTTTAGAAACAAAACAGTTTTTTATTTTTCATTTCAGAATGGCATTTTTCCATTCCATAATTGAACTAGACTATAATAAAAAGTTTAAACAAAATAGTGAAGTACTTTAAAATGAAACAAAGAACTTCATTTCCAATATAAAGAAACATTCTAGCTTGACCCCAAGTGGAAATTTTAGCTTCTCTGTATTTTGTTTTCCAAAAATTATTCCTGAAAGGAATTATTTTTGAATATTTTGGTATGGCTGGTGAATCACAGAACCTCTTACTATGACTACACTCACTAGGAGTCCTTGCTGCAACAGCCTGTAAAAGGAAAAAAATAGGATTTTCATACATATACAGGAATATGGAAGAAGCACTGTAATTTAGTTTTCTTCATCAGTGTTGCATTTTGTAGAGTTTTTTGCTTACTGAAGCACTAATTGCAAACAGAAGTATTGCTAAGTCAGAACAAGCAGATGCTTTGTGTTTACCACAACTTTGAGTGAACAAATGAATTTATAGAGTCCCTGTTAGAAAAAGCAGTTTGGTGTCAGTGTCCAGCAATAAGAAGTGTGGATGCAGCTTTACATTTCAGATAATTGGTATAGTGACATACGTATGAAATATGGTTATGACATAGCAGCTATTAACCATCTAATTTTATACACTGGGTAAGGTACAATTTTCTACTCTCAGGCAAATAATTCTGAGCTGACCTCATTATTTTATTTTCTTAATGGTTTATGTAGCGCAGATATATATACACCATGCAAGATAGTATTTTCTAATACAATATTTTAATATAGTGCAACTTCAAATTTTTTTTACTGTATACTAACAACTGGATTCTATTTATGAAAACATTTTTTCATAATTTGTTAAAATACTTCTATATTCATATGTATTTGTATATTCACAGACATTTTATGTGTACTCACCGTCATATGTTGCATACAGAACTATCATTGTGATCGCTACAATAGCTAGCAGAATTGCCACAACAGCGAGCCCTATTTCCAGGCCACTCCATCGCAGTTTTTTCTTTGGTTTTGGAGTATTCATTTCAGTTATATCCATCTGGCTTTCTGACTTGCCCATAACCCAGCGTCTAAAAAGGAAAAGGGGAAATTCACTGGAGTCATAGGTCTTGAAACTGGCTCCTCAACTGCACAGTAACAAAGACGGTTTTCTAGGTGAGTTTTCGAATTATTTGCAACACTACTAGAATTTAAAATTCTCTCCTCGTCTCATATGTATGCACACACATACTCATACACACAAGTACATACCATGCGCTACTTGTCATTCGTGGAGAAGAGTGGTCTTCCTTCGCATGAAGAGGCCACCAAATAAAAAAGGCCAACAAACCCAAACCTATTTTTTAAATGTACCCGTGTGGTTTAATCTTGTATGATGGTACAGGAGTTCACAAGCAAGCAAAAAGCAAGACTCTCTGCTTGAATAAAAATTAACTTAATCTGTCAATGACTTATCTAATGCCAAAGGTCAAAATATGCCATTGTGCTTCGCTGTCATTTATTAAAATATTATGTAAGCAATTCTTGACTACAGCTTTACAGCTGTCTCTAAAAATAGAAAAAAAAAAATCAGGCTCTGCTGGGAGCCTGTTAAATTCACACTGCAGATAGTGAGTCTTCACAGTAATTTTTAAGGAAGTGCGACCAAGCCTCTCTTTTGAGGTTAAAACACTATAAATCAGGAGTAACTACAACACATATAGATGCAAAACTGGTGGGAGTGTGAATGGACTCACGCTCACTGGTGGAACATGTATGCAATAGCAGATTTTAAAATTGTATTTCTGTTGCTCTTTAGAGATAACTTGGCCACCTTTTGCAGTACTGCTGTTCCACAGTTCTTTGCTGTCTCTTCATCTGCTCCCACTTATTTGGGGCCAAGCTTTCCTCTGCTGACAAGAGAGTCAAATTCCTATACACACAGCAATGTATTTCTTGGTATTTCACAATGAAAACTCAATGGCTTCTATTCACAGCATTTCCTGAGGATCTTGACATCCTCAGACAGAGTAAACACCCTTTCCATTCAATAGGGAAGAATATGAGTGTTCCACGGGGAAAAATAATGGAAACACCTACATGCACCAGACCCCTCACAAGAAGGTCAAGCAGTGGGGCAGGTCAGGGCATTTGAGTCCTCTTGTATTCATCACACCCTTTTTTCCACACTCTGTAAGTTAGTGTAACAGCAGTAAGGGAACCTTTCTCAGTTTCTAAAGACTTGAACTTATTTTAACTGTATTGCTGGCTTGTCTCCTCAAGATGCTACAATCTTTCAGATATCCAGTCCTTGCTTTTCCTCTGGACCTTCTGTTTCTGCCCAATTCCTGTTCCTTAGTTTCCAATAATCTCTCCCTCTCTTTGATGTCCACCTCACCTAGAATGCTATCTCCTCCACTGCAAAAATGTCACTAAAGTGTGTATGTTTATTAATAAAATAAAGATGTCAAATAACTTGGTGTTAGGGACCTAAGTCAGCAGAGATTGACTGGGCATTCCACGTGTTTACACAATACCTGTCTCAGTGGATCCTTGGACACTATCACACTAACACTGTTTCTCTCAATGAATGAGAGAACATTTTATTTCAGCGTGTCCCATCTCCCCTTTTGTCACTACTCTCTGGACATCAAGATGTACACAGTGACTGGCAGTGCCAGAGTCACAGGTCTTCTACAGCTCAGGAGGCTGGAACCCTGCAAGGTCTGTGCGGCCTCTGTCTTTCTAAACCTATAAGGACCATTACAACTGCTTTCGTGTTCCTCATGAGCTGCTACTTTTCTCTGAAGAGTACGTTTTTGGCCAAATCCAAGACACAGGACTGAAATCCCACAGAACCACGTAAAATAGCGAGCTATGTAGAGAAATTTACCCTGCAGTAATTATGAGCTATAAATTCATAGATAATAAAAAGGCAAATTAACCATTATACCATTTTCACTTCTAGTCATATTAAGCAGCAAAAGATGTTATTTATATTGACTAAATACTGACTAGCCCCAAGAATCCTCACCTAATTTAAGAAATTATGCTTATCTTCTGACTCTGATGGTGTCCTTAGAGCACTGAAAACACAGTTCATTAGAGCAGCAAGAAACACTGTACCTTTCATGTGCAAATACGTTCCTTATAGTCAGCTAAGTTTTTCCAAGTGAGCAAATCTTTCTGTTCCTGCAGGAGTTTGAGATGTTTTGGTCTATATCCTTCCTCATGCTTAAAGGCATCCCACTGACTAATTTTTACTTCGAGTTATTTAGAGACCTTATCCCGTCTGCATTAATGAACACCAGGTAAAAGCTTCTTTATGTGCTTATTGCAAGCACAGCAAAATTATAAGAATAACTTGAGCAGATATAAGCCTAGGTATTATGGGTTTGTTACATTTCTCTTAGTGCTTCTCTACTCTGCTTACTAAAGCTTAGAACAGACAGCTGAAATTATTTTGACTGATCCTGGTCTAGGTGGCACCGGCAGTTAATGCACTAGTTGTTCTTTTTGGGATGTCTATGTTAAAAATGGACTTGTGGCTTAATTGGTTCTCAGTGTAGTCTCTACAGAAAATGTAGGATGTCACAAGAATACTTTTTTTTTTTTTTAAACTGCTGCAGCATGTACTGTGCAGATGAGCTACCCTCAGGCATGGTAAAAGCAAGACACAGGACGACTAAGAAGTGCCACGGGGCATCACGCCAGTCAGCCCGATCCGTGAGCTGGCACCTCTCCCCTCGTCGGACCGACTACACTGCAGGGATGGCGCTAAGCCTGGCCCGCGGCTAAGCCCGGCCCGGCGCTGAGCCCGACCCGGCGGCACAGGCTCTCGCTCCGCTGGGTGGCGCCGCGGGCCGGGGCGGCCCTGGGCGGGGAGGGGCTGCGGGGCC
>VXBL01006405.1:1355266-1468905 GCA_013400195.1 Aramus guarauna | reverse complement strand
CGGCGCGGGGCGCCGGCATCGCCGGGACATCAAAGCCCGGGCGCTCCTCGCTCCTCGCGCCGGCTGCTCGCCGCTGCCGCCGCAGAGCGAAGCTGCTGGCAGTCAAAGGAGCCCTTGTCTGCGGGCTGCCGGACGAGCAGTTCTCCGGGTGACCTGAAGGCTTCTTCCTCTTTACGATCATAAAAATGTGATGGGGCAGGAAACAAACAAACAAGCCCCCCCGCCCCGGCAGCGACAAACCACGCTCTTCACCTCGCAAAGCTTCCCCGAGCGACTAGGTGGCGGAGAGAGAAGGAGCTGCCGCCTGGAGCCGGGCGGTGCAGATGAGCGTTATGTCCGATGGAGCTGCCCCATTCCCGAGTCGGGACCGCCGGCTCAGGAGGCCACCTCTGCCTGCGCGGAGGAGGCTGCAAGGCACTGAGGCCGTATGCGAAGCGAGAGCCGGGCTGGGGAGCGAGAGCAGCCTGCACCTTCCTTCCTTCTCCGGCTTTTCATTTCTTTCCAGTCAGTTCAAGAGAAGGAAAGAGATGATGCACAGGAAAGGTTAGCGGCTGCATGTCTGCAATGCTTGGTGCCCGTTTCCATGCAGACTCGTTGCCTTTGTCAAATTAATGCAGTCACATACCCTCTGCAAGATCTTACATGCTCATTCACTGAGTGATTCCTTGTCAGGAGGGAGACAGCTGCGACTTCTTGCACGGAGAGGCAGCTCAGACCTGTCATAAGATTTCCCAGCCAGCCGAATAGCAAAAGAAATTTGTTTCGTTCTTACTAAGTTTCATTTTTATTAAGTTTCATTTTTTACTAATAAATTGGCAAACATTAGAAGCAGCAATATGAGTTGCTGTCATTCCTCTTGCACAAACCAGATACCACACTCACTTTTGCTGCCTTCCTTAAAAGCACCTTTATTATCTCTGAGGCAGAAATGGCACCTGAAATTTCTGAAATCTTTTATTACTAGCTACACACACTAAAATGTCTGCTGCTCAAGAGGGGCAACCTTCCTCCTCCCTAAGAAAGGTGGAAACTGAATAGTGACTTCTTTATGGAACTGCACAGCAAATGATCCACAGAGCCAATGCAATGAAGGGGAGAGGCTGATAACGTATTAACTGAACATTAGCTGTAAAAATGAAGTGCTTTTGCAAAATGAACATCTGAAGAAGGAGCAAGAGCAAATAAGGTTTTATTCACTGAAGCGAAAAGAGAATAGAAGTACCAAAACTAAGCAGGAAAAACATTTCAAAGTCTAGAGAACAAAAATACCGCATTTTCAATACTGCAGGAGTGGGGAAAATGCCGGTTATATCCTTTCTAGAATCGGTGTTCAAATTAATATAAGTATCTCACTTTCAATCTTTCCTGCGTTAATCCTTGCAGAGTTCCATTCCAGTTACTAGAACAAGCCATCTGCTCCTGCAGGTCAGTCCTGACGTTACGTGGTGCCTTAAAGTCAGCCCAACGCAAACAATAGAACATTTCACCAAGCAACGTAGGAATAGAGGAGTCGTTAAAAATACATGTGATTTCTTAACTAAATGTCCATTGTACAGCCTTAACTACCACAAAACTTGAAAAGTAGAGGGTAATGTGTGTGGGCAGACTGAACTAAAATGGCAAAAAAGGACTCATTTCAAAAATTTTAGGTGAACCAAAAAAGTGTAACTGCCTAATTCACCACAGAGAGAGAGAAAAGGGAGAAATTTGGCTGGAAATCTGTAAATAGTCCAAGGAGGACTAACATGCCTGATGGGCAGTGTGAGAGTTTCCACTCCCGCAGAACCTTGTGCTTGGAAACAGAGATTAGACATCTGCATATACGCAGGCTGAAAGAGGTGTGATGTGTGAGTCAAATGCTGACATTCCTGTTTGGGCCTTACTTAGGGAAAACTCCCATCAAGTCAATAGCGTAACATCCTGCCTAAGAAATAAGCAAAGACCCATTATTGATGCTCCCATGGACAATTGGAGAAGCAAGGTTCCCTGCCAGCGCGGGTGCTTCCTTGGCCCACGGGAAAGGCATGATGGGGGCACACTGCTGTCCTCCTGCCACCCACCCCAGCTCAACAGAGGTTTCAGTGGGCACCATACATATGGAGTTCCTTCTTCCACTGACCTTCAAGCTCTGAACAACTTCTACAAATTCCTAGATAAGATCAATAGTGTATTTTGTCATTTTTATGCAATATAATTTTAGGGCTAATAAGAGACCTATAGCTTCATTCTATTAATGGGAATGCCCTACGCATTGATAAGGTGCACACCCAATGCCAAGATGAACCAAAGAGCAGATTACAGCTTGTATTGATTCCTGTCAAAGGTTAAGTATTTGCTTTCCTCTTAATCACCTTCATCTTTCTAGTAGTGTAGTTTCACAAAGCTGAGATAAGAAACAAAAAAGCAAACCAACAACAGAAGGTTCACTCCAGAATTGAAAAAAATAATAGAACTCTCACAATTAGAAATTAGAATAAATAGTTTGTCCTTATAACCTTCCTGAGTTGTCTTATGCTCAAATAATCTTACTGCTTTCAGTGACAAAGACAGCAGGATCAAGAGTTTGCAGACTGAAGGTAAGTTTAATGGGATCTGGCACTACTGCGGACAATTCTCTGGACTTCTGATGGACAACCACCAGGTTGAAACAAATACATGGTAAATTTAGAGAACCAAACAAAACTCAGTATATGATTTAGAGAGTAGGATAATGAATAAAAGAGTTAATGAAATAGCACACTGTCATTAAATCAGTATCCTTGAAAAATAAAGGTTTCTGCTCAATACTAATTTGAGAGAAGATAGGAGTGCTATCTTAAAAATCAGTGGCTAGGGAAGTATGCTTCTCCAAAAACTGTGCCCGCAGGTAGTTCAGAACAACATACAAAAATGGATGCACCATCCAGCCTCCAGAAAAACAAACTGCGCTACAATAGCTCAACTTGAATTCTTGATCAAGTCAAGAAAAGCCAATAACCCATTCAATACTGTTTTCTCCAGGTGGTCCAAACAGTAAGACCTTATTCTCACCATGACCTCCTTATGACATTTAGGAAATCAGGACTCATTTACATTACTATGAAACAACGCTGATGATACTTGTTGTATTTCCTTTTGGGAAAGCTCATTTTCCCAAAGCAACAAAGTCAACGTTCAAGAAACAAACAGCTGCCAACATTAACACTGCCTGTGTGGTTTTGCCCATCTTAATCCTGCTGATCAAGTTCTATCCTGTGTCAAGTTCTATGTCATAGGCAGAAGAATAAAATGGACAATCTCCTGCCTTCCCTCCTTGGCCCCCTGCATGTTCGGTACAGTTGGACTGTGAAAGAATTTAGATGGTAAAGTCTAACACACTGAATGTTTACTCATTTACTGCATTGGGTTTTTTTCTCCTCTCAGTAGGTTTATAATGAATCCAAGTCTGGATAATTTCTCATTCAGGAAAGTAAACAGCCTAGATCTCAAAATACTTGCTTCAATGCCTAAATTATTCAGGTCTAATTGTATTGTATTACAAAGCTTTGTCTTTGTTAGTCGACAGGCTTCATACTGTAACTGATTTGCAGGTGTTTGCAAGCCTGATAAAATGCATGGCTGAAAAGCTGGTTTGTTGGGGGTTTTTTTTGGCTGTTTTTGAACTTGCCTAAAAGACACACACAATGCTTCAGTTAACACAGGCTAACAGGCTTTTTGGGGTCCTGAATTTCTGTGCAGCCATACTACATCATAGTTGTGTTACGGGGAAATGGTGGGTTTTGTGGAAGAAACTCAAGTGAGGTAAAGCTGCATGTGACATACGCAGGCAGCATAAAAGTTGGTAACAATGCAAACACAGAAGCAAAAAGTGAAAGACAGTATTTGGATGAATTAACTACAAGGTTTCCTGCACAGTGCAAATATGACTATGTGAAGCTTAGTCACACTCTTCTGGTTAACTTTAAAACCACAGTGTTGCAAAAAAAATGAGCACGAGCACAGAGAGGCCTTTACTCCAGCAACAACTGGAGCAGAAACTACTACAGGCACACAAAATGTAAGAAGTCAACACCACACCACGCTTCCGAGGAGCTGTGCACAGTTGGGCTCTGAAGCACAGCAGCCGCGCAGGCGACACTCCTGCCGCGTTAGCCCCACCACAGGGCCGGGGCCGCGCTCCCCACGGCCTCGCCTCAGGCAGCCTTTGGCCCGCACTCACCCGCATGCATGCCACCATGAGGAGCGGTTCTCACACTGGAGCTACCGGCTCAGACTCGTAGGGGTGGGACCGTGTAATTCTGCTGTCCGGCTGACGGCAAGCTGCGAATTCAGTGAGAATAAGCGAGCCGTGGCTCCGCAGCCGTGAGGAGAGCTCTCTGTCCGCGGAGCACGGCGGAACCTTCTGGAAGGGACGGGGTAGGGCCGCCAGGGGGCGCCCGGCGGGCGGTGGCGGCTGAGGCGGGCTCGGCTGAGGCGAGCTTTGCGCGGCCGGGGAGGGCACTGGGCGCCCGCCGCGGACACGGTGATTGTTGTGCCTGCCGTAAATTCTGCCCTTTTGGAGGAGTGTCCGTGTTGCGGTGTGACTTGGCGCACCGGTGAGGGGGCGGGGACCTGCGGCCATCCCTCAGGAGAACGGCGGCCCGGTGCAGTCGGAGCCCTGTGCCGCCTCAGGGACCCCTTTGTGTGAGCTCCTGTGGGGCTGTGGTGGGTGGTGCCTCGGTAGTAGTCGTTGTGAGTAGTCACTGCGGCCTTGCTGCCGTTAGCAAGACCATCAGTTATACTGCTACATTTGTGCTTTTTCCTTACAACATAGTTCACATTTAAATGTACGTATTTGTCCTTTGGAGAAATTAGCTGTGTATCTCATCTTGAAAGCCTAAACTTTGCTTGTGTTTTGTTAGCATTGTCATAGTCTTTGTTATTCTTAGGCCTTGGGGGCTAGTAATTTCCTATTTGCCTTTCTTGCAGAGCTTGATGTTGGCGGAGAGCCTTGTGGTTGGGAAGTGGAGCAATATGCCATGAGGAGCCAGTGCCACGGTGATCAGATGATAAGGTGGGATGTGTTTTGGGGTTGGTTTTTTTCCAGGAAATGCCAGAGTCAGTAGCAGTTGCTGACCAAAGAGTGGACCGTGGGCTGGGAGATATGTGGGGACCACGAATGTGGAGAATATTTTGAATTAAGAACTTGTAAAGCATATGCTTGCTCTGAATTTCTCCAATGATAGCAGCTAGATCCTACTGAATAATGAGATTAAGGCTAAGAATACATTGGACTGTGGCACTGTTTGAAGCTGAATTGTAATGCTTGGTGTGTTTGCACAAGATAATTAAAATTACCAAGAAGTAAAGGAGCACAGGCTTTTGGATCCATTTGATAGTTTACAGATGACTCGGCGTTCCAGGAGGTGTTATTTGACCAGCCTTACACAGCTCTGCAGAGGACTTCAGGCTGGAAGCCATGGAGTGAGCCTGTGAACGGGCCTATACTGTTGTTGACAGAGGGTACGTGATTTTGAGCAGATTTGTGGAAGTAATAACTTCACTGAAATACAAAACAGAGGGCTGTTTTGGATTTCTCCAAGGTTCAAACTGAGTGTGTTGCATAGTCCCCAGAGGCACTGATGTTGGTATAAACACTCATGGAAGGAGTAGAACTGGCTCTGTGTCCATCACAGTGCTTGTCCCGTCTCTTCTATTTTGTGTTTCTCACTTCTCTGTCATGTGAGCAAGGGTTCAATAGGTGTTGTGTGGTAATGCCATAATCAGTCATTACAAATTACAATTCCTAGTATTAATAGTTAAGAAATTTAAGATAGAAGCTAAATGTTTTCTGGAGGGCACGGTGGCATTAATCAAGTGTAGATTAAAAGTCATGCTTTGCCGAACTTCTGTGCAAAAAAGAGCATCTTTGAGATGATCCATTCCATTAAAGAGCACCCAGAGAGTTAGGAATGGAATGGAGAAAGAGATGGCAACAGTTAAGCAGCTGTGTACTATCACCTGACTTGTCAAATGCCTTGCCATCTAGCCGCAGATCTGAGCAGCCCTCCTGATGGCACAGGCAACTTGCTCTAGAGAAAATATGCCTCACTGTTCCTGAACAGTGAGGCAGGCCTCAGCCATGGTGCCAGGAAGGTGGCATGACTTGCATAAAAGTTCTAGAGGTATTGCTGTCTATCCAGAGTCCTCTCTCCAAGACCTGGTACCATTTCACAAAGGTATATGCCTGCCAAAATGTCCCTTTTTTGATAACTGTGGTCACAGAATAACTTTACAAGTACTGGCTTGGCACTGGCTGAAAGTGTTCTGTTTCAGAACCAGGTTACAAAGCTGTAGCTAAATGTGCTGATGGGTGAAGAAAACTTACCTGTGGTACTTGAGAAAGATGGACTAATTTTTTTTATAGTAACAGGACAGATTCTGAGAATGGTCTGAAGTTACCAGACGCTCATTAGTCTTGCATTTGGTGTTAGAAATTTTGAGTGATACTGTGCGACTTTGTGAGCTCTTCAAATGGGGATGCTTGACTACAGCATGCCCGAGAAGCTGATGACTGCTGTGTCATACAGTGTAAATGCTCTTTCAGAACTGAGTGTGCCCACTTGCACTCAGAAGAGCTCTCATATGAGTTGCCTCTTCAAGGTCCGCTTTTCTTCTAGTGCAATAGTTATCTGGATGTGTTTGGAGACCAGATATTTCAGTAGTCTTCACAGCTGTTGCTGAGTTCATAGAGCAAAAAGCATGAACCACAATACCTTTGAAAAAACACAGGCCTCGTTGCTTTTTCTAGAGGCTGATAATGAATGTCATCAATACTTAACCAAAGATACGGTGTCTCCCCCTAGGTATCTTAGTGTGAAAATTAAAAGTACAGCAAAGAAGCAAGAGAAAAAAAATAATTATTTCAGTGGATTAAAGTGATTAGACTTTTTTGTATTTATATGCCTGCCTTCTATATCTTTACCTCACATGCACATATCTAAGCATCCTGTCCAACAACCTTTTGAATTATTGTTCAGAATATCAAACAACTTATTTATGAATTAAATATAAATAATAGGGCATAGCAGTGCTGCACGGGCGTTACATATAAAATAGCATTCTGTCAAAATATTGCATGTCTGTATTGTGTGCTAACCACATTTGATTGTTGATAGATGATAGGCCTTTATCAGGAGAGACAAACTCTTTGAAGAACAGATCCTAAAGTACGTGTTTTCTCAGTGGGTTGGAAAATGTCAAGACTGGTACAGCCACTGATCAGGTTATACCATGCCGAAGGGCGTGATTCTTTTCATTGTCATATTCTGTTAAAACAATGAGCCATTGATGTACTGCAAGCCTCATAAACATGCTAAACACTAAAGGCCATGTTTGCTGCAAGTGCTGAATACAGTTACAATCAAGAAGATTATTAAGGCTGGAAGGTATTCAAAATGAGAGGAAAGAAATGCCTAAATTTAGGATGACGGATTAAAAATATTTATAAGTAATGTCTAGGTCACTGGTAAACAGTCAGCCACAACTTAAAACAGTAAGTAATACCACCTTGCCTGGCATAGTGGCAAATCAATAGTCACATTTTTCTGCTCTTTTTGGCGGCTTGCACCCAAGATCAGAGTTTCTTTTTGCCATCCGAATGACATAAGCAAATAGTCTGCAAGAAAAATAAGTTCTGATTCAATGTCACAGATTAGCTGGCTCCAGGTCCCTGGACAGTGAGATAATTTGAACAAACTCCATGACTTAAATGTCTCTTCTTGGTCTTTTAATAATCCCAAATGACAAAGTACAAGACTTGCATAACATGAGTACTGTGTAGAAAATGGGGAGAAAAAAATACCCCTGACTCTGCACCATCAGAACACAGTGAGAGCTGTCCTGTTCCAAACCATCCTTCTTAGGTCACAGCAAATAGTAGATCTGAGAGAGAAAAATAATCATTTTTCCTAATAGCTTACATTAAGTTTTCTGCCTTAAAATATGAAAGGGCAAAGCTTCTGTATGTGAGAATCTGAAAATGGGAGAATAAATCTCTATTGATTGTCTCAGTGAGGACTTGTCCTGCCTTCACTTGAGCCTGTAGCAAAGGTTCTAGTAACTTCAACAATGAGATCAAGACCTAGGACGTCTTTCTGCCCTGAGAAACTGGGCCATTCAGTTAGGTGCTTGTGTGTGGTATTTAGTTGCCTAAAGCACAGCTGCAGATGTCTGATCATACATAAAATTAAGCACGTATAATAAAAGCAAATACCTGCTCTACATTCAGCTTAAAAGGTATTGTCACGCCTCTGCCAGGTGCAGTTCTACAGCAATACCTACTCGCAGTGACTGGCTGTGGCCGCTGCTGAGCAGCAGAGACAGAGCTGGTCCCATACCTTTGTTACTCAGAGAGGTGGCACAACATCAACATCGTAACATCTTTTCTTAGTTTATTGACACTTGGCTAGGAGATAGCTGATACAATCCAAGCAGTGTTCTTTTTTCCCCTTTTACTGAGTGTTCTTTCTGTTACTGCTTAGTCTTTTTCAATTGCTGTTTACTTTTCTCATGTTTTTAGTTTGCCTGCTCTCTGACCCTGTTTTCACTTTATTTTCCTATTGGCTTTGTCCTTTTTCACTCTTCTCTGTTTCACCGAAGTTGTTAGTGTAAGGTGGATCAAATAATTTCAGGGTTAAAGCAGGCCCTTGAACTCACAGTGTTTAATGGGTTTGTAATTAGGCCATGTATCCCTGTGAGAATGGGCAGTCTGGGAATTTGCCAGGATTTATAGGGGGATTTAGTAGCCTACTAAGAGTTTCCAGACCTATTAAATTCCTTAAGAAGTTTTAAAGACTGCACCTATTTAGGCAGGGAAAGATTTTGAACTAGGATGTCTCTACGAACACATAAAACTGAGAGATGAGAAGTAGAAAATTGCTTATTTTGCAGAGAACAAGGAAAAGTTTCGAAGATTTTATAATTTAAAATGCAAAAATAGATTTTCAAAATTATCTTGGTAACAAATGGCTGGCTTAAACCATATGGTGTGTGTTTTCTCTGAGAATTTATATTTGCATATTTGATAAGACATGAATATTAAAATACACATTAACCATGCACTATGTATGCATCATACTGTAGGTATATACGACTACTGCTACTTTCTGATATTTGACTAAAAAAAAATCATGAAGTATTTGCTTTCCTCCATCCTACCTGTTTGCCATTTATAAGGTTTTGCGACATTACATCTTTCTATATCTTTTGGGGAGACCAGATAGTGTCTGTTAAATGCCAGGTTATTTTATTATGAAGTCTTACTCATAACTGAGAACAAGTATGAACTTCTGTTGTTTACTTTCCAGGGAGGAAGGGCAAAATACATATAACCCAAAAATACTTTCCTGCCCCTACTCCACGGCTCAGTGCTTTGGATGAAGCTTTTATCTTGGACAGGGTGGAGGGTAAAGGAAAGAAAAGGCAGAAAACAAGTGGTTATTTTTCTCATAGTAGCACAAAACTGCTATTTTTTTCTTCCAGGTTTAAGATACCCAGAACATAATTAGCTTTCTCCTTGTTCAATGGCTACTACAGCAATAAAAATGTCAGCTTACCTATACAGCAAAGTGAGTGTAGAACTTTCTTTAAGTTTGACCTGTTCAGATCTATTTTTGGATTAGCAGTGGGTTTGACTTGTGAAATTTGGCTCTCACCTCAAATTCAGAATTTCTTTTAACTGTAATACATACCAGCATCTCTCAGACTAGTTTGGGTCCGTACCTGTATCTCCTGACTGCAGCAATCTGAAAGCACTTGTTGATGTTAAATCGATTCATTCCTGTGGAATGTTCAGGTCTTGCAGCTACAGTGCGTTTAAGTAAGTCTTGTTTAAATACAGGAATATAAATTCAGCTGTTTCTGTAAGCACTATGACTACTAGCTCTATTACCTCCCCCTTTACTTGACTGATGGCGTCCTCAGTACTAAAACCATGTGTTTATAAAAATGCTGACTGTTGTGAGTAGTGGGATAAACAGAAAAATACTAGAGTCTGCCTTATGCCTAGTAGCTTGGGTTTTTATCTATATAAAGAGGCACCCTGAACTGTTACTTTTTTATTTACACAACTTCAGAGTAGCTCTGTCACCTGCAGGTAAAGTAATTCCATTGTGGTTTTTGGCATTACACTGGATTTATACCACTGATCATCCAACTTAGCACAGAGTTTGGCCTTCTTTAAATGATAGCAGCAGCAGAAGTTGATAGTTCATTGTGTCATGCTGTGAATTCTTAAAATATAATCACAACTGTCAATCTGAAGAGTTTCTGGAAAACAAATTTACAGTTTAAACATCAAGCACAAACTGTCCCTTCCTCTTTTTTTCACTGAATTAGCTTTTGAAAGGCCAAGAGCTGCTGCAGAGATAACAAGGACTGAAGAATTTACAGCAGGTGGTACCGACTGTGCAAGTACAACTCCTAGCCAAAATAATCTGACACCCAGCTGTGGAGAAGCCTGGGGGATCAGAGAGTGACTCAGGCGGAAGTGAGAAGAGAGAATCTGGCTGAAGCACCCAGCCCGTTCCAGAAGTGTCTTACTGTTCTCTCTCACTCAGTGAGATAACCCCAGGGAATGCCATGTTAAAATCCAAAAAAGACTTCTGGTTTGTTGACCAGTTAAATGTCTTCCTTTCCTATCCAAAAAGAGGCAGTGAACAGCAAACATGAAGTGTTACCTCTGATGATGAAGGATGCCCACCCAGTACAGCATGAATGAAACGAGTGAGTTGATTATGGTAGTGTGGTGCTCGGTGCTGTGCCATGACAAGGGCCCAGTAACTCCAGTGAGACTTGTAACTGTTGAAGGAGTTCAGGGAAGTCTTGAGTCCAGCGCTGCCACAGCCTCTGCTTTGCAGTGCCAGGTTGGGAACTGGAAGCACTCTAAGCTGATTGATGTAAATAGAGGAAGTTGTGTGGATGCTTTTGCATTATTTTGGGGGCTGCCGCAGGCTGACGGTGCAGACATGGAGAAATAGCTTAACTGTTTTAGGTCTCTGTTTCTTCACTGAAGGTGGTGGTGATGGTAGACACTGTATCTGCGTTTGCCAGGCAGAAGTCCTGTGGATAGATAAAACGAAACATTAATAAGAGCAAATTCAGACAGTTATTTTTATAGGGGATAATAGTGCTTACTTACTTTGGGTGCATGGCAGTTCTTGCTTCCTTCTCACCATGTGGGAAGAGCTAGAAAATACACTTATTTAAACTTGTGTGAAAATTGTGACATCCGTTCCTCATTTCTGAGCACTAGAAATTGTATTTATTTTGTGAAAATTCTTAGGAAATACAAAAATGTGTTGGTGTAATTTCTGCATGTTTTTATAGACCTTTAAGTTTTTCTTGGTTTAGGAAATTGTTATAATTACAATTCGACCTTCACTCCAGCAAGACTTCCTCTGGAAAATATTCTGAAGTGCTCAGAACTAATATAATTCTTTTCCTTGTTTTCATATTTTAAAGAAGTATTTCTGTCAAAGCTATTTTTGATTTGTGTGAGCAAATGGTGCAAAGTAATGGTTATAAAATGATGCAAGTGCTCACTAAGTGCGTAACTAGCTTGTTTCACTTTGTTTCTCCTTATTCTGTGTGTATGGTTTTACAGCATTCTGAATCCTTCTGCAGTTTCAAACCCAGTTTAGCTAGTCTTCCTTCCTTTGATTTGATGCAGGGATGGTGTATCTCCCCAGCAGTCCATTCCTTCTGTGCATGATCCCAACCAAGCACAAACGTTGAAAGGCTCTCCTAGTAGAAATCCACATTTGCACTTTGGGAGGTCCTATACAATCTCTCCCAGGTTAAAGTATTGCTAGTGGTAATAAAACCTGAAGGAAGACCATGGAGGGTAAGAGTCGTGTTAGTCTTTCAATATAGGCAGTACACTTGTTTGGGGCTTATTTGGATTTTTTTTGGTACACGCTAGTGTAAAATGTATCTTTTGTTTGAATGACATAGTTCTGGATTCTTGTTTTACAAGAATGGTACCTCTATGTTGTGACTCTCCTCTTTCTGTCTCAACTTGTCAGGCTATGTATTGCACTAAGGTGTGTTTAGCTTAGTGAGAGAATAAAATGGAATTTAAAGCATCTCTGTGTTCACTTGATCTTGACCATCTTAAGAACCTAGTATACCTTGTTTGCCTGGTGTGTATTTACACTGAGTTAGCCTTGCATTTTTAGTTTCAAATGTAGCATAAATAAACTTGTTTTTACATTGTGAGATTTCAGCTGTTTCTATTTATAGTTTACAATTTCTTCATAGAGAGGTTTCTTTTACCTTATATTTTATTCAAACTTTTCTTGACAGTTTTAGGTAAATATTGTATTTGCTTATGCATCATTTACAACCGTTACTTTATGTTTGGGAAGATCGGTTCAAAGTAGGTGATATGCCATGTGACATTATTCATGGTTTTTCACTGACTGCATGCTCTAATGTTTATGTTAGATTTATTTCCACCTGAGACAAAAATATTTGTCCTCAGCATACATTATTGCCCTGATTATTAATTTTTGATTACAGATAGGAATTTGCTTTTTACTGTGTAAATAATACTCTGCTCTGATAGTGATGGCTGAGCCAAAATAAAATTCACAAGAATGTTTGTAGATATTTATTCTCGCATTTTATCTACTATATGCTCTGAAACACTACTGAAACACCCTGCTATATCTTGGATAGCTTAGCATTAAATATCTTGGATAATCATCTTAGTTGATGTGAGATGGTAGTGATAAAAGTATTTCACCTTTCATCTTTTGGGGGGAGTTGTTTTTTTTTTTTTTAAACTTTGATGTGCATATTTTCTTAAGAAGGTGACTGTTAAGGATAGTTGATTCTACTGGGATGATAAATGAAAATGTCCTGTATCTTTCATAAGACCATCTAGGTAGAATGAGATTAAAACTTGAAGTGTGTGTCAGACGAGACTTAAATGTGTGCTAACATGATCTATTTTGTTTTTGTTACTTATTTGGTTTTGTTTTGGTTTTTTTTTTTTTCCCAATGAGCTGCTTCTCACTGGAAAAACCTTGCTAGCATTCAGATAAACACTGGAATATTCAATAATAATGGTGACATTGGCTACAGCTTCCCTATTGCCGGCATATTTAAAGCTGGGAAGACTCATGATTTTTGGCAGGTGTAGCAAAGTCATTGCCGATATAGTCATCTTAATATTTCAGTTACGTGGAGATTAAAGGATAAGAGTTCTCAGATGCTTTTGCTAATAATGATTAAAACAAAATAGATTTTCATTATCTTTCATATGATTTAGTGGGGATTAGAGGGAATAATCCAGATTTGTTTGGGATTTAAAAATTAACCATTTCTGCTTCCAGCATTTTAAGAGATTAGAAATTTGAATCAGCTGCTATCCAATTAAGATTTTCATAGCTTTTTAATGCTGAATTCTGAATTTCCAGCTTTAGTTATTTTAAAGATATTGACAAGTGATAATTTGTTTTTAATTTTCTTTTCATCTTGTGGTGGAGAAGTACAGTGAGGTTTTCCAGCATAGTAATAATTAGTCTTCTGTATCAGGCTCTGATAAAATAAGAATGCACCTGAAGCTCATTTGTTTGACCTGAGATACTCAGAAAGCTTAGAAAACAATGAAGAGGGGAACATAGATGTGTGGATCTGCAGTAGTTCTCTAATATTGGTAGGGCTCAGGAACAGATGTAGTTCAGTGTTGTTATTCCGTTTGAGCTGTGTTTGTCCCACACACAATTGCAGCTGAGACTCAAAAGATTTAGTAGTCCTGAAATTTCAAAAGTTCTGAAGACTTTATTTGTGAAGTTCTGAAGTTTTAAAAGTTCACCTTGCTTTACCATTTTGCAAATTTAAAGAGTTCAGATGCCGGTGTAAGAAGAACAGCTTGATTAAATAAATAAATACCTGAGGAGATGACACCACTGGCTTTCCATGAAGAGGTTTTGCTAAAAGAAAGTTAATGAATGTGTTTATTGCAGCTCCAAAAATCACATAGAAAATGTCAGTCATAATATATGCTTTAGTTACAAATGTAGTTGTACTAGTCATTTTGTTAAGCTGTAACCTGCTTTGTTTGTATGTGTCTGCTGAATGGAAAACTACATTAATACCCTGCTGTGAAATCATGACTTCCCTGGGGCTAATCAGATGATCTCTCAGGAATAACTTAAAAATACTGTGTTAAAAGGAGCTCCTGGCACATTTCCCTTTCAAATACTAATAGCCTTCCCAAGTGATAGCCAAAGTAAGATATAAGATGGAAGCAAATGAAGGCTTGTATGTTTTTGGAAATACAGCAATTGTTAGCCTTTGTTTTGAAATGCTAGTATTTTATTCTTGCCAGAAAAAGCCTTTCTCCATTCTAGCTTTTGTGAAATTCTGCAAGGGCACTGTATAATAAACTCAGGACAGAAAGACAAGCTAGATTGCCAAACATCTAACTAAGTGGTAGGTGGGCAGAGGTATCCGTGAAATCATTGGAAACCGAGTTCCCAGAAGTACTGAAAACAAAATTTCTATGTTTGAAAATAGTGTTCACAGTGGGTTTCAATATTCAACGTGATACATGTCTGAAAATCTGTCTTTGATTCTGTCTCTGCATGTGAGCATTTCTGCTATACTACTGCGTTTTTCCAAGTTATTCTTACTTGAGCTATTTTTTTTTTTTGCAGTAAAAAGCAGCAGTGAAAGAATGTTTGAAATCTTACAGAAGTTGCTAACATAGCATATACTTCTATCATTTGTTTCTGAGTGCTATTTAAGATGATGCAATTTGACATGCTAGAATTATCCTCTGCCAAAAAAAAATCTGCATTTCTGGATTTTGTATTTTCTAAAGAAGAATTTTCTGTGGCTACCTGACAGGGTATGTTCAATTTCTATTTTCTAGAGCTGGAGCCATTTACAGTACAAGTCCCACCTGCTTTCCATTAGAACTTGAATTCATAAATCATTTACATCCTTTTGGAAAAAATACTAGTCTATCTTATAAATTCTTTCCTCCCCCTTAATGCACCAGAAAATGGATTTAATTAGGTCCCTGTGAACATACTAGTTCTTTATCAATCAGCTGCCATTCTTACTAGGGATTTTTATTTAGTTTACTCCATTTCCCGTGTGACCTGCTGAAATGGTGTATTATAACGCAATGGAATTGACCATATATGAAGGAATAGTGAAATGTCATTGTCTGAATATAAATGGAAGATATTTGAAACTGTCCAAGAGCAATGCCTGTGATTAAACAGATGCTCCGAAACATGGAGCACTGCCACAATAATATCACTGTCTGTTGAAGGACATCCTTGTGTGGTAAAATTCTAAATCACTCAGTACTAGAATAATGAAGACAGGGAAGCAGCCCCAAGCCCATTAAAGGCATATCTTCAAAGCATATCCGGCATAGTTGGATTCAAAATGTGAGAACTTGATGTTAGAATAAAATTCTAGTAATTTTTTAAGCAGGAAGAGTGGTTTGGGACAGCAGCTGTGTTATGCAGCTCCTCAACCAAAAGAAGTCCAAGACTTAAAAGCTGAGTCCTAAGTCAACTAATACAAACTGAGGAATTAGCTCTTATTTATATGAAGTCCATTGATGAATTAATGAGACGGAGTTTTATTGATTTTTCTGCATGCTCTAGACATGACCATTAAAATACTGTCTCGGGTCTTTCCTTGCAGTATGATGGTGAAGTGAATTTGTTCTGTTACCTGCAAAAAAGCAGGCAGTCCGAGAACCCTCACAGAGTGGGACCAGCACACAAACATAGCAGTTTTCCTTCTCTCCAGAGCTCTGCACTATTGTTCTGCTCAACATTAAAGAGCTGTTGGTGTCTGCAGTTGTCACTGACCTGGACAGAAGGCAAGGTCCTTCCACTTCTGAAAACCAGAGTGGCTTTCTCAGTCCTGTAGTCATTCGTCAGAGATCCTACGCGCACAGAGTGACTCCCACCTGTTTCTTTGGATTCTGGGCTTGGGATCTGCTTAATCACTTCTGACTTGATGTCCATTAATGCATGTGTTCCTATGCACATTTCATTTTGTTCAGGAAACAAGCTGGACTGTTATTTAAAAAACAAAAAAGTAAGGTTTGCATGGGGGAAAAGGATGAGAAAGCATGACTCTGGTTTGGTAGGTTACAGCCTTCTTCAGTTAGATGGAGGGAATCCTGGGAATTGCTCTTCTGTTTCACATATTTTAAAATAAATACGTAAATTGTGGTTTCTGTATTGCAGCTTCCACCAGATGAAGAGAATACTTTTCAAAACCCATTATTGTTGTTACTAAATAGAGTGAAGTTGCTCATCATAGAAGTGGAACGTTAAGGAACTAAAGAAAGCAATATAATGGCTGATTTGGAAATGTAACTTGAGTGTTTCCATTCTTTCTCCTTCTAAGGTTATACTTACATATGTTTGAATACCAGCCAGTGTTCCAACACTATCTCACATAGACAATAAGTAATGCTTTTTCTTTGCTTTTTGCTATGTGCATAATGCAGACCACTTTAACAGTATCAATAAATTGAGATTTTTAATAGATAAAATATCTTCAAAACTCATTCTCTGCAGTAGCCACTTAACCATTTGATGTACTTTGCAAAAAAAATGGCATACTTTTCGGAACTATTTTTGTAGAAATGAAGGCTGCAGCTGGACACTGCCATGCAGATAAGGCAGCAAATGTAGAATGATGTCCTGATGTAGCCATGCTGATAACTTTTCAAGGTAATTCACTACTTAATGTCTCCTACAAAGAAGAAATGTGATGGGGGGATAGGCCAGTTCATTATAGTAAAGGAAGTTTTCTCAGCTGTGCTGTCCTAATGATGACTATAGAATAATCCTGCTGTGCACCACAGCAGCAGGAGGTTTGGAAGAGTTGAGAATGTCAGCTGTGCCTCCTGAGATGAAACAGGTACATCTGAACGTAGTTAAACTTCAGTCTTTCTACAGGAGAGAAAAATGGTGTGCTTACAAGGGGGAGAGTTGAATTGTTTGATGGGCTAGATTAGGTTATGCTGGAAGATAACATCTGTCCAGTGAAATGTGATTTGCTTTGATCTGCGTTTTTGGGGGAGTTTCAGAAACTACATGGGGGGAATATGTCTAGGAGACTTTGCCTTTACGTTCTGTCAATTGAGTAAGACCTTTTAAACAGGAAAATCTAGCAAGGCTGTGCTTCAGCATGGTTATTTTAGCACTTTCAGTTCTAGCTCAACCATGTTAGGGCAGGTGGGTGGGAAAGTAAACTGAACTTTAGGGAAGCAATACGTCAGATAGCAATTACACTAGGGATAAGAATGAGTAAGAGTTTCCTAATGAAAAGATGTTTTGCAAGTAGTTTCACTTAACACACTGTCTGCTTTGTCTCACGTATTTTGTATCAGTGTATTGATGTATTGGCATCTGTCTCTCACTGATCCATATTCTGTAAGTGAATTGTCTGTAATTGAATTAAGATTGCAAATAAAAAGGCAGTCATTTTCTCATTGCTGTAGCCCCACTTGCCAAGCAACTTGTATTATCAGGTGCTACTCTGTTGAAGTTACAAGCGCAGTTCCTGGTCTCCTCTCCAGGAGACAAGTGAGTCATTTTTGGAAGATTTAGGATGGAAAATAGACCCAGTGAAATGTAAGTTGTATCTATAGGAGACATGCATATACAGTTGAGAAGCTGTTTAAGATTTAATATATATAAACTTCGAGAGAAAACAAGGTACAATCTTGTGTTGCTCATGATCAAGTTTGAGGAATATAAAGAAATATTAAACTTCATAATCTGTCCACATCTCTGTCATTGTTCATGAACCAGCTCTCCTAAATTAAAGGTGGCGTGTATGTAGTTTAAATATATCTTATTGTAATAGAATCTTCTCTTTGCTATGCTATGCTTAGGTTTAGCAACTGTAATTTAGATTTCATATTTCCATCTGAAGTTAATTGTTATTCCTCATAGTTCAGGAGAAGCTGCCAAGGATGCCTAATCAAGAGAACTCAAGCTAAATTATGCTTCATGTCATTTAATCTTAAATTTTGTGCCAGGGTTCAGAACAGATCCATCCCACCCTGTAAACAAAACCAGCATTATTTCTTTGGGGAAATTATTGTGTCTATGAAACAAGATTTTTGGAGTGAAAATTTCTTCTGGCCAAAAGTCACAGTACTTTGCTTTTGCTCTTGCTATTTTAAAAGTGTGCACTTTTGGCAACCATTTAAATACTTCTTCCCAATATAATAATTTTCCATACACATTTTTCCCCAGAATGAAAGGGATTAGGAATAAAAAGTGTTATTTAGGACACGGTAGGGGAAAGAAAGAAATACTGAATTATACGGAAATTAAGCAAAATACTAGTCCATTGCCATGCACACAGAAAACAAATCCGAAATGTGATAGCCAATATTGGCACCCATCAAAGAATTCCAAACCCCCTTTAAAATGAGCAGGACTGTGTTTGCTCTGATAACAGGCTACAAGCCACACAGAAAATAAAAAGCTGTCAGGCATCCACAGCACTCAGGCAAAATCTCCTGAAGAAAACAGTGCTTCTATCTTCGTGTGGTATGTTCTCAGTCTCCTTTGTAACAGCATATGTGTTGGCTCCAGTATCTGTAGGAACACAAACGAGCAATCACAAATTCATGTTGGAGGGGAGGATGGGGGAGATGCTTTTAAAAATTTAAGAGTTCCAAATCGTCTCCAAGGATTAAATATAATCCATGTTGATAGAAGACTAAATAATAACAAGTAAGCCCCCAATAATGAGATCTTCTGGCCATTATTAACCTGAACTGATTTTTTTACCAGCTCCTTAAAGTGGATTTGCAACATTTTCATGTCAATCGTAATGAAGGATCAGTGCATTGATCCTTTTCATTGTCACAGTGGCTTAATATGGCAAGTGTGTGAAAATCTTAATGAACTGTTGAGCATTGGAGTTCAGAAATCTGAGGAAGGCAGAGTAAAAAACACAGTTGTGCAGATACTGTTGACTACTGGTGTGGAATACAAAGATTTCAGAAAAATCAATGTCAGGCTTCAAAAATCAATTTGAAGTCTTAAACCAAATGAGATATATTTGACACTGTTACAGAAAGTCAAAATTTCTTCTCATGCCCTTCCATCATTTTTCAGATTACCTCTCAGTGGAGCATGGCAGTTTCCCCTTGAGATGACAAGTACAGGTCATTATGGCTCCAGACAGACAAAATACAGAATTCTCCTTCAGAGAACTCCATCAGGAGCTGTATTCACTTTGATACATGGCTGTATTATGTTTTTCTGCAGTATTGTGTTTCCATCTGACAAATTACGTAAAGCTGATGGCATTTGGTCTAGGGTTGCAGAAAGCCGTTTTGCAGATACTTGAATTCTGTCAAACCAGGGGGAGGTGCCAAGCAATTTGAAACTGTTCTTAGTGCAAGGAATAACTCTTAAAAAAACCCTAAAGGTAGTGCTGAGATGGCACTAAAGTTCTCTAAGGATTCTTGTGGCTGTGTAGTCTTCCAATGTCGAAAGGCTGAGAGAGGAGCCAGTGCTAACGTTTCTGTGGAGCATCTCTACTGGGACAGCTTTTGTCTAAGTGTTCATTCAGCCACACAATAGCATTTCTAATTTGTTCAGACTTTCTGAGATTTTATCTAGCTGCTTTCCCGACTTCTCCCCCTTCCCCCATGCACATTCTAGTGTAAGGAAAGGACATCATTGTCCTTTCCATGCCTCAGGTTCTTTTGGGCATTGCAGAGTAACTCTTCCACTCTCAGCTGTTAGAGTTTTGTGGTGTTTATTATTTTGTTTGTTTGGCATTTATACCAAAGATACCACAGCAGCTTGTTTATAATTGTCCTGCATGTTGTACACAGTTCAAGTAAATGATAAACCCCCTTTACTCAATATCTGATGGTCAAACTTGATATTGCCACTGTGACTTTGCCACGTGAAAGCCAGACAAAAAGACACAGCAGCTTCATTTTTGAGATAGATATTCCTTGGCATTTTGCAGTTCCTGGGAGAAAGACCCAGACTACAGTTTTTGGCTGCCACACACCCTATGTTCTCCCTACCACAGAGGACAGGATTTAGTTGCAATTATTAATCCTCTGCTTGTCGCACTCTCCTATCAGTGATATTTGGATTGGTGTATTTGTGTCATTAGAAGTAGGTGCCCCAGTTAGCAGTCTTAACTGCCCTGCTTAGTTGTTGAGATGAGTTCATGTCCTAATGATTATTCTGCAAAGAGTATGTTGGTTTCAGGCAAATGGTGTGAGTAAGGAAGCTGGGCAGTACGTAGAGCGAATGAAAGCTCTTTCTTTCCTGGTCACTTTAGAGAACTGTAGTTTGTCGTGCAGGGAGGAACTAAGTGCTTTGATGGTAGAAATTGCCAGCTTCTTTGAGGAGGTTGGGCTGTTGACTGCTTTGAAGGGCTGTTGGTTTAAGTCAGTAGCTACTGACAATTTAGTTGTAAAATCTTCATCCATAGCTGTAAAGATCACAAAAGATTTTGTATCTGGTGCTGTGTCACTGATAGGACTTTTGGACGCACATCAGAGATTGTACCAGAGATGAGTCTTGCCCTTCCTGTCACGATCACGGCTTTCTCACCTCTCTGGTAAGGCAGGCTGTGTTATCCCCCTTCCTTGCTCAGAGAATGAGTTGGGAGTTTATTGGCAAAGTGAATGGAAGACTTAATCCCTTCTGGTTTCTGAATGGAAATTAATGCATTTGTCCCATAAAGCCTTTTCTTAGAGGTTACTGTTCTCTGTTTCAACTCTCCCATATACAATCAGTGGAAGCTCTTAAGGTTGAACACTTCAAAATCTGAAACAAATATCTGCAGATTTTAACGTTCACCTCTCAGTTTCATTCAAAATGGTTTGAATTTGTCAGTGCTTGAGATACAATACAAGGGTGACGTAATAGCATGGACCAGAATTCCAGCTGCCTGAGCAGAACTCTTACTAACCAGGGGTTTATCTTGGTGAGATTATAAAGTCTGAGCCAGACAATTGCAGACCTCATTTCCACAGCTTGGGGCAGGGGTTCTTTCTCTAGCCGCTACTAAATTACCACGTATCAGGCTTGTGTGGTTTAGTGACCAGACTATGTTTAGAGTCTTGAGATGCATGAGCGCTATGTGTCAGTTTTATAAGCCATAATCTGTTCAGATAGCACTATTCTGCCTATGTCTGAGACACTGTGGTTGTAGTTATGCACTGTCTGTGAGATGATGGCCTTGGGATGTGAATTGACACTTAAATTCAACGAGCCATTTCAGCAATTCAACTGGAGGGTCTGTTATGAAAGTTAAAGCCCATTTAGCATGTGTACAGTTACTTGAAGTGTGATTTTTAAAAGAAAAAAAAAACAACAGCCAAGTCTGTTAGTTGGTAAGCAGTTCTGCCTAGTTGCCAGTTCAGTGTCGTGTTCAGAAAGGGCTAGTTTTGAGCTGGTTTCATTTGTGTGCTTTGGTCTGGTGGCACTGGGTACTGTTGTCATCTTCAGAAAAAAAGTTCTTCCCTTTTCCTGATGATTGGTTGTTATCTCACCTCAACAATCTTGCAAAAGAGCTATTCTTTGCATACCTTTGTAATTTCTTTTTGTAGTAAATCTTCCTTGATTTTCATGCTTGAGACTTTGTAAATGGCCCACCTGCCCCATTTACTGTGTTGTAATAATGTATTAGCCATTTTGTTAATGTACAAAAACCGCCTGTGAATAAACTTTTGCATGAAGTTATACATCATTAATAGTATTTGTGGTTTCTGTGTGTACATAATAGGTAGCAATACTGTTGTGGCAGGATGTGAGGTAATGAATTAAATGTCATGCACTTTGGATCAATGTGCATGCAAAATTAATAATAAACCGTTCAGGCAGCTTGTAATATTTTTTGAAGATGTATGTTCCTTTTTTTCCCCAATACATGTGGATTTTCCTGCTGTATTGTGTATTTATTTGAAGCCTCACAGAGGTAATATTAAATCCTGGACCACTTGTTTGTTTCGGTCACGTATCGTCTGATCTTTGAGTCAAGACACATGGTACTTCTAATGATGTTATTTTAAGGTGTTTGATTTCTTTTTATATTACTCAGTGATCCTTAGAACTCTAAAAATTCAAATATAAAATGGTTTTCATTATTCATGGAAGTCACTTTTAGAAGATACACTCCTAGTTCTCATGTAGTTGTCACAATCAGCATTAAGTATAATGAGCTTTAGTATAGAACACCCTTCAATCTTTACAACGGCTAGTTAGTGAGAAGATGGATTAAGATCAGTCCTTTAGTCTTCCATCTGCCCTTCCTGTAAGTGCCGGGGCTGTACAGTTTCCTGAGAATGTTAGCAGGCTGGCTCACTGGAAGACAGAGAATGATATATGCCTGACACAAGGGGTAGAGGGTTCACTGTGAAGAAGTTTGCAGCTGAGAAACTTTCCCACTTGTTGCCTCTGATCATGGACGTGGTAATGTTGTTTGGCAAGATAAATGTTCCCACAGCTGTCAGCTCGGCTCCTTACGGTACTGAAGTTGAAAGTTAGCGTCCTAAATTGCATCCTGTCAGTCACTGCTTTTTGCAAGGAATGTTCTGGTTTGTATGTCCTCAGCTTAATAAAACAGCATATTTTATTGTATGCCACTTTCATTTTCTAGTGGGTCCAGGGATTTAGATTATTGTGGAGAATAAAAGTGTTTTGAGAAGACAAATCTCAGCATGAACAGCTGTTGCAACAGAATAGAGATAGATGTACCCAGATGAAAAGCTCTGTGATACAGCTTGGGCAGCAGATGCCACGTGTCTGGATTGTTAAGAGCGAGCTTGTTGGGGAGTCACTGGGTAGTGGACAGTGCCTTCTAAAGAAAATGGCAATGTAAAGTCACGATGGCCATCAGCCTGTGCGTTCTGTGGAAAGGATGTGTAAACTCAGCTTCTGTGAGGAAAACCAAGAAAACTTTCAAGAGTTGAAAGAAATCAGGAGAGAATCTGAGTCATTCAGTTTTCCAGAATACAGCTGAAACTGTACCATATGCTATGTATCCTGGCTCAAGTTCTAATTATTTATTTTGAGTCAAATTCAGGATTAGTGCAAGGTGGACATGCATTCATTGAAGCTGACAGACTTGCATTCATTCCCGCACAATTGACTTTAATCCAGCCACTCAAATGATTATAGATGTTTTATGGACTTGGTAACTGAGGTTGCTTGTCCAAATTTGGTTTAGGGCAGTGGTGAAATGCCTCTGCCAGTGCCTTTGTAAAATAATTTTTTTAGGGCTAACCTAAACTAGTTAAATTCCTTGTAATTGGGTATTACTTGTCAAAACCTAACCCCATACCTGGCAGTCTTGCTGGCATGCCCAGTGGAGAGAGGAAAGGCTAACTAAATACAAAATTCCGGTTCGTTTTCTTACATTTAGTAGCTGTTTCTTCTGGGGTGAATATTTGCACTTTACACATGAAACTTCAATGTGTAGTGGGTATCCCTTGGATGCTAAAATCCTATATAAAAGTTACTCCTTTTTAATGGGGAAGTCTAAGAAATATTTCTTCTTGCATCTTTTCTTACTTGATGCAGTTGAAGATGCTTGGATTTGATAATTAAAGGCTAGTCTCTGTATGACTGCTCTATGGGAATTTGAAAGGGTAAGGGCAAAGGAGAACAGTGTATGTGAAGCAGGTATCAGATATTCTCAATGTGTTACACATCTCCAGTAAATCTCCATGTGATTCTTACAAGGAACGGTGCATGGCCCTGAGCAGGATGAAGGAAAAGTTTTCATATGCTACCTGAGAAATTGTATCGACAGCCTTTCCCACACTGGTGCTGTAAAAACTACTTGATGAGCTTCAGCTGAGCTTCTGGAACCTGCAGCATTGCCATGAAAATCCTATTCAAATGACATGAGTGAACCCAAAGGTCTTTTTTAATATAAATCAGTATGTTTAACTATGGAAAGACACCATAAGTACTGATAGTACACTGAATCTTTTGCCAAAGTAACATACTGCTTGTGTTTCTTTTAAGCTGCCTAATTAAATATAGATATAAAATGACTGGTGTGATTAATAATTGAGCACCCCATATCAGACAGTGTACATTTTCTGTACAGTGCTTCATCTGGTCAACACTAGATTCCGTTTCAAAGCACGTGCTCTGAATTACTTCAAGACTTGTAGGTTTTTCTTGTTGGGAGTTGTTATTGGACTATTTTGTTTGGAAAACTCTGGCAGCTTTGTGACCCTGAAAGGGAAAACGGATGCATCAATATGGTAGCTCTCCTTATGTACGTAAGTCACAAGTGGAGATGTATAAAATAAATGTGAACATTACTAGCATATGACTATGCAAGAGAAGTGGTGTGCCTGTGAAAAGGGATTGCTCTTGGCCTTCAGAATTTGAGCAGCTGCTTAAAAATTAACCTCTGCACTGAAATATAAGTGGTCATGGCCCTATTCCTAGGAAATATAGGATGGAAGTGAAATATCTGGTCCTTAAACTTTTATGAAAGATTACTTGGTAAGTAAAGTACTGGATTATTGATAAAATATTTGGAAAGCATTTTTATCTGGCAGGGTTATCCCCAACAATGAAGTAAATGTTGGAAGAGCAGTACTATATGAAAACTGGTCTTGGTTTCTAACAGTGCTCTAGCAATGGAATTTGTAATTTCCCTCCTCTTTATCTTTGTGCCTATTTTCTGTCTTCATCTCTTACATTATTCTGACTTCAGAGACCACCTTTGACTTTTCGCATTCTTTTTCCTTTGCATGTAGGCTGGTGTAAATTTCTGATACTTGAACAGGCCTCTAAAGGCAACACATTCAAAAATAATGAAGGCAAATGTTAACAAAAATTCTAGAGCTTTCCGGTAATGAGGTTTTTATCTTTTTTTTTTTTTTTAACATAGTGCATCCATTGTATTCATTGACAAGAGAAGTTATTAAAACATAATCATAAAGACTTTAAAATAAAGGTTAGAGTTTATTAAGAGTAATGTGAAAGTTTACAAGTATTTTAGAAAGACTAACATAAAAGATGTGAGTCTTTAGGATTTTTGTTGTAAACTGACCATGATTCTAAGGAGTCAAAAAAATTCTGCCATATAGACTTAAACTATACTTGGTTTTTAGTGTTTTTCTCCAAAGTTTGCCCAGCATAGTGGGCAATTCTAAAGAAAGCATAGAGGTTAGCTCTTCCATGAATCCTAGCCAGAGCACTGATGCTTATGTTGTTGTTCTCTCAGAAAACCTCTTGAATAAAACGAGGGACCAAACACGGCAGCAGCTGATACCCAGAGTAAGCTTCTCTCTACTTTCTTTTAAAGAAAGAAAATAAGAATTGTATTGTTGTGGTTTTGTTTTTTTTTTTTTAACTGCAGAGTAATTACAATGGATAATAAAGAGTCTCTGATGCATTCATTAAATTTGAAATACATGTGGAAGTAATTTATTACACACAAGGAACAAAACAAGAGGAAATGTGTAAATGTCAGAAATGATGCAATATGACTTCACTGTCCTTGAACATCAACTGAGTTTAATTAAGTGCGAAGCTAGTCCAGAAATTGCCAAGGTTCTTCAAATGTTTCTTGTTTTCAGCCAGGTGAACTGCTTGAGTTATTTTCTGATTTCACATGCTGTAGAAGAAGAGTGGTTGAATTGGAGTAGCTCTTAGCAGACCTCCGTGGTATCAGCCTGGCTATGGCTTCTTGCTGTGAAGACAATCTCAGTTTTAATACAGCTGGCTAGTACTGATGCACCTGTGTCGGCCACCATGCTACAATTAATGACCGCTGCTCCAAGGTTGCACTAAGGCTTGTGGGAAGGATTGCTCATTGTATCAGCTTTTCTACCCCAGCTGTGCATCTTTAAGGAAAGACGTATTTGGTGTTACTGGCATGGAAGAGCTCAACTGGAATTTCAAAAGCTGAAGGACATGATGACCTGCAGCCTAACTGATGTTCCAATAGTTTTACAGGAAAGAATAGCTTAAGATACAAATTAATCTGTGTGCTTAATCTCTACTGCTGTAACTGAAGAAAATGTTTTAGTACATAACACCTTGAGAAGGCAATGCTGAATTTTTTTTCTGTACAGCTTCTGGCATCATCAGCAAACTGGTAATTATACCTGGCTACTCCTCTAGGCATAGGGCACAACACTGCTCTTTGGAAATATGTCTTAGTTTTTCAGCTCATAAGATAGCTTCAGTCTAAACAGAACAAGTCATATGAAGTCTTACTTCTTAAAATACGTATGTAGATTATGTTATCTAAGATCATAAATAAATAAAATATACCACTTCAAATAGAACCAAGAGACAAATCTCACTACTCATATAAAAGGAAGAAAGTCAAAACTGAATTGAAAAATATGAAAGAAAAACCAAAATGGAATAAAGTGTCTGAATCCCTCCACAATGCATTCTGCAATTTTGCCCTAATATTGAGCTAAAGAGATTATTTGGGATGGCAAGGTTAGATTAGCGGTTGGACTTGATGATCTTAAATGCCTTTTCCAACCTAGATGATTCTATGATTCTATGATTTTTTGTTACTCAGTTATTGAGACGTGCTATACAATGTGTGAAGAATGCTAAAATGCAATGTTGAAGCAGAGTTCCCGGGTAAATTTTCACTAGTTACCTAGTTGTTGGTATCTGACAACTTAAATATGAATCACAAAATAGGATCTTTTGCACATGTGTCTGAATAAATGCAGGTGTTTGGCAGCAGGAGTATCGCAGACCCCAAACATACAGTCACAACAGAACATCTTTTGTTGAGCAATAAATGAAATCTTATTCCTTCCATTTGCACCAGATAGAACAGCTGCAGCTGGTGTGGAAGTGTTGCTAACTGGGGTGATCATTCAGAACAAGGAAGCAAATACTTTGGCTTTTTTCTAGGTGCTTCAAAATGTGTATAGCCATGAGTGGGCAGCTCTGCTTTGTAAGTGCTGGCTTAGTGCAGAGCTCAGAACAGTAAGAGGGCTAGATGCTCCATAAATGAGAGAGGAAATGTTGGATTTATACAGCACACATACTATATGTTTGTTGGCCCTAATCAGTAGCCAGAATAGTGCCAGAGTATTGCAATTCCAAAAGGTTTCCTGTACCATTTCTCACTGCCTGCATTTTAAGAAAGTTTGCATTGAAATATGGGTTCACTGTGGTATTTTTGTGCTTTTAATATTTGAAACTATCAGGTCTTCTGTTGCTTCTCTGTCAAAACAGTGAAGAAGGTGTAGCATGTCCTGTTTGTTCCTGTGTCAATATCAAACTGCTTCTGCAGTGCAGTTGGTAGGTTATTGTCTAGAGCAGTGTGTCCAGCCTTGGTTCTGGAGTGGGCAAAGGTCCGTAAGAACCTTACCATGAACACATGGGGGTGTAAGTGATGTCTGTGGACCACACAACAGTACATGTCCTCTCATGACCTGAGAGGACTTGGGAAATGGTTCAGCGTGGAATGAGACCAATGGCTGAATGGCCTGTTCTGAGCTGCAGTGGCCAGAAAACTGCCTTACAGTTGTCCTAATGAACATGTAATGGATGACTTTAGCAAGGTTTTGTCTTCAATGAATGTGTTCACAACTGTAACAGAAGCAAGTGTACTTGTCCCTGCCCTGAACTGTCACCAAAGACAGGTTTATACCCTTCTAATAAAGCATTGACAACTTTTTATTGTCTCCAGCTGGCAGAAGTATATTTCAGTGAAACAATATATCACAATTTATGTATTTCACTGGGTATATTAAATAACCCCAAGAAGCATGCTGCTAATTCAGTATTACTATTTCAGTCTGGTTTAATTTATATATTTATCCTTAACATTAGAGTTTCATTTGAATCGCATTGACATTATTGTTTGTCAGGAACTAATTCTGATGATCTTCGGATTCATTTGTTCTTTGTGCTTTGGTCTCAGTGGAGACCATCATAGAAGGAATAAAGGATTGATCCCTGCACTATACTTACACAATGATCCATGTCTGTGTTACAAGCATTTCAGCGTAACCTGGCTCCCACCAAAGTCAGGGATAAAACTTCTTTTGAATCAGGAAAGGTAGCAGAATGAACCATGAATGCTTAAAAAATCCTGCTGGCTGCAGGATTTTGTCTGGTTTAGTCCTCCCAGTCCTTCAGTTTGGAAAGTTATATCGCTCCTTTTTTGAAAGAGCAATTGTTTGTTTGATAGAACCAATATTCCCCAAAGGAAGGCCCTGCAGCACAACTGTGGGAAGTTACAGCGACTGACCCCTAAGGAAAAAGGCTTTCCTAGATTCTCATTGTTAGAAATCTTGTTACATCAGAAAGTTTATTTAGTTCATTTAAAGAGCCAAACTGCTAATAGGTCTTTTGGATTTAGTTCAGCCCAGAAGTGATATATTCTCACTGAATATGGATCATTATTCATACTCATTTTAGTCTGAAGAGTAGAACCCTGCTTGGATTATTGACTTTTGCTTGGTTACTTGGCGATTAATTTGTAACTCAACATAAGAGATTCTTCCATTGTCTTTTTCCTTTTTTTCTGATGCAAAGACAGTTACATTAATAAAATGGATATGAATGTCACAGTGCTAGATTTTTAAAAAATAAGTAATCAATTTTTTCAGCTAGTATGGGACAGTCATATTTATTCAATTTGTGTAATTTAGTTGATGGTGGTTTTTTGTTTTCCAAAGAAAAAATAGGTTTTAATATATTGGGGTGGATTTCCATAGAGTCAGAAGCCCAAGGCTGCACAGAAATAAGCTGAATTTTTCATGTGCTCACCACATTTCCATGCACAAATCAAATTAATTGCGTGCATGTTTTTGCTTCAGGCCTTGTGCTTCTGTTTTAAAAGGAGGGAGTCTTTTATTTTGTTTTATCTTCAAATAGCCTTTCTTAGGAATGCCCGCTGATCAGTTTGACTCTCTGCAGCTCATGTTTGCTGTGGGGTAGTAGTAGAGGCAGTGGGGGAAAGGCAGGAATTAGGCTGTATTTATGCTCTGGGACTGTAATCAAGCCCAAAGGTGCAGTAGAGAGTGGGTTCCACAAGTCCATAGTGCTTTTATAGCCAGACTGAACTCAAGCTGCCAACAAATCCCCCCAGATCGTCTTGGACCCCTTCTAAGAAAAAATAGGGAAAGAAAACTGCAGGAGGGGCAGATGAGATGCATTGAAACAGCGATGCTGTTCCTGTAACTATTTTATCTGAGAATGTAACCAAACATTTCTAGCATACAGAGTGGTCCCAGGGATTTTCACTCTGGTGTTTAGAGGGCAGACAATCTCTGAACTAGCATAGGAGTTTGTGGTTTCTTGGCTTTTCTTAAAATACAGGTATAGTCTGTCTGAACTTGTATCTCAAAGTATGGCCAGAAAAGTTAATAAAATACACAGTGTTCAAGGTTGAGGTTGTTAATTTTGCAAATGTAGAAATGGGAGCATAAGAATTGATATGTTGTTTTGGACTGAGTTCAGCATAGAATATAGCTATGAATGGAAGGACAGATCCTGGTATTTTTTAGTTGGTTTTACAACTGAATGGTACTATATCAGGCATGTAAGAGGAATCTGAAAGAGCTATGTGAGAAGAAAACATGACTGCAGACACATCTCAGTGAGACTTACCTGGGAGAAAAGGAAAGGCAGAAGGACATAGATCTATCTGGCCTGGGGTCATGTTATCTCTGGAGGTGTCCTACACTGTAATTATATGATTGAAGCTAGGCCACTTCTCTTTGCTCTCAACTTTATTATTGTTATTCCTATTACAGTTACAATTGTCCAATGCACTTTGCCAAGCTAAACTGCAGCATTCTTGGTAACAGGATTCAGCATGTTTAGACTTATTTCTACTCACCCATCAGGAGAATCATAGCTCATACTCAATGCATCCTCACTTCGGCCTTTTCCTGGTGCCCTTGACCAGCATGAAAATAACTGGTGGGACTTGGCTACTGAATAGCAGGAGTTTTGAGAAGAAAGTGGTTAGTGTAAACCTACATATCAGATTTTTCCTGATAGCATATGCAACTGAGAAATAATGACGTGGACAAACCAACTGTAGAGAGTGTTAGTATTTAATCACCCTTGTTCGCAGTGGAGCAGTGTTTCTCAGTGTTGGCAGACAAAGGCGGCTCATGTGTGGGCCACAGAATTCATAATTTAATGCAGATGCTCCAGTGTTGTGCCATGTGAGGAGGTAAGTGTGGTCTGAGTACTGCATCATGGAAAGCAGCTCATATCATCAAAGTGTGTGTTGTGTTCTTACTTATATCATGAAAGTTGAACTTGGCAGGCAATTCTCTGAAATAACTAGAGGAAGGTGGAGGCCTATAAAACGATGCAGGCATGTGGATTGTGTTTCATCAGGCACCCTTGGAGAGAGACATTCAGTTCACAAGCTTTTGAGACATCGTGGAGAAGGAAAACATGCACAACTGACTTCTGAGCTTCCATCTACATGCACTAATTACAGCAATACTTGAATATAACTGCCAGATCTAAAATCAAGGACAGGAACAATCCTGAAATTATACCTGCACAAGCTGATATAATCAGTATATTTGATCTGATAGGAAAGAATTTCATGCAGAACTGTTGCTGTTATAATAAGGTTCTACAGAGAATAGTGCTCTTCCCTTCCAGCTCTGTGTAGGGCTGTGCTTTGTAGGGCCGTGTTACGCCTAAGCAGCCTGAAAGACTGGCATACCTGCAGTTACACTGTGGCACCGGATGCATAAAGATGTGTTAGCTGTGTGTCAGGATAATACTGCTCTTTAGGAAACAATACTTCTGTGTGACAAAACTGCAGAGAGAAAAGATCCAATTTGTGCTGATTATTGAACAACTCTTAATATGGAATTTGGATCTGATTTTTCAAGGTACACTCATTAATTAGGAGTAGTTGTGTGTGATTGATGCCACTGGAAATTGGGCTTAATACTTACGTGTCAAGCTAAAGGATTTCTCTTCCTGGATTGTGTTTGCATCTCACATAGGTGGAGAGAGTGGTACCTACCTCACTGGTAATAGAACACTACATAACACCTCTGCACTGGACTCCATGTCACTGATAGGTGGGGAAGGTCATCACTGAAGTTTCCTAAGCCTTGCAATTACTTCATTGTTATGATTATTCCTTGCCTGAATCTGGTTACCTTGATTACTGGATATTATTGCCAATGCAAACCTAATATCCACATTAGCTGGAGGAAGGAAAACTCTTGCCAGTTTCCCTTCACAGTTCATCTTTTAGTTGCCATCTGGTTCCTGGCATCAGGAGGAAACATGTTTTCCATCAGGAATAACAATTTTTTCCTGTAATGAACCACAGTATCTTAATTATGTGCCTCTGATTAATCGACTGAGAGGTAAGACTTGTAGGATTCTTGGTTGGTTTTTTTTTTTTATTAGGAATGGCCAGTTGCCAGTTCAGCTAGTTGTACAAGAGTAAGAAATAGTTTGCATGCCGTGTGCATATATGTTACATTTGGTTTTAGTATTAATCCTGACTCTCGTAGAAAGTTCATTGATGTGCCAGCTAAAACCTGCAATACATTGAAAAGTCACTTAGCCTCCACTGTTGACTGGCATCATGTGCATATGTATCTTACAGAAAAAATACGTAGTCAGAAATGGAAGAACTCAGTCAGGATTCAGGAATGGCCCTTTGAGAGGGAGAATTTTGTTTAGTGTAATTGATTTGGGAAGATTGCAAGGTAATCACTGTAACTTTTTTCTTGGATTGTAAAATTTCAGTTCCTCTCTCAGTTACACAGATGATGCCAGATTGTGCACATCTCTTTTGTCCCACTTTCATTGTTATCTTTAGTGGCTCCCACAGGTTTTTCTCATTATTGTCAACCGGTGATCTTGCTTTATCTGGCTGAGGGGAATGTATGTCCTCCTTACCTCCCTCCCATACTCTCTGGCTCCAGAGAATTTGTTTGCCTGTTAATTCTCATTATTGGCTCCCTTGTGTACTCCTGCAGACTTCCTCTTTTAGCCTCCTTTATTGCTACATTTCCTCTTGCCTTTGCTGTCTCTTTCTATCCATTTACATATTCTGAAAAAGTTCCCCAACCCTGCTATTGTTAATGTTTATACAAGCTGCTTCACATGAAGGAAATTAAGATGTTGTTTAGCCAAACTGTCTCACTGCACATTTTAATTTTCTAGATTTACGATAGAGCAGCTGTGGCTGAATCCCATTTGAAAAACTTCTGGGATTCTTTCCTGTAAGTGTGAAATGATATAAACCCTTGGAAGGGGAGAAAGATTTTATCTAAAGCAGTAACAGTAAAACCTGTTTATGTCCAGGCTATTTCTAGTACAAGACTGATGCATTCTTTGACCAGGAAATTTCTATGCAGAATTTCTACCTTCTGATCAGAATTAAATCTGTAGCTTTGTGGTTTAATATGTATAGATGGGCTGTATTTTGCAGTAAAACAAGCTTAGCAATGTCACACTGCTTCTTCCCTCTCTGCCAAATTTCATCTGGGCAGAGCAGTGGTGTGGACACAGGGAAAAGTGATACAGAGTTAATTCCCAATATATTGTTTTTCATGGGAACCTAGCACTTCTGGGTGTTTCCAGCAGCAGTCATGGCCTACCTTGATATCTAGGATTTATTAATTTTTTTAACAGAAAAATACTTACTAACCTGAGCTCCAATTCAACAATACAGGAAATGGAAATGAGGGCTCTTAAAAGGAAACACTTCTGGTTTCACAAACATAGGTCTGTATTGAAACAAGCAAAGAATATACTAAGGAACCAGAGAATGTAACATCAGCTTGAAATGAACAGAAACAATAAATTCTAAATAGGACTGATGATAAATAAAGTGTAGCTATTCCTCCTCATATTTTAACTTCAGCAGCCATCCAACTCTTCTATTTGCCATTAGTCATTGCAAGCATGCAATATGTTTCTTATAATAAAGATATATCTTTATTGCATCTTTTTAACAGTGTTTAGCATCGTCCCAGAATTTGAGGCGGGTCAGTCTTTAGCCTCAGGGGGAAAACTTCTGTAGTCTTGTCTGAGACGCCACTGCCTAAGCCAGTAGTAGTGATTTTAGCTTTTATGTTACCAGGAAAGGGAAAAGTCTTTCTCAAGGGTCATAAAGATCTATTCCTTTTTTTGTAACTTTGGAAAAAGTGAAATCTCTTCTACTGTTCTTTTCCATTTTATGTTTAAATGGAAAAGAATCAGTGGCACGAATGGTGCTTGACACAAGGTAAGCGTCAACAAATCTTTTTACTGTTTGATTATTCTTCCTAGCTGTTTGACCAATTTCTGCTGATTCCCCAGGAAGACAAGTTGGAGGGAGTGTTGCTGGATGGACAGCTTATACAAATGTAACTGTTTTAGTTGTGTTTTCACTGTTCCCATTCCTGTGTTAGGAATGAGGGCTGTGCTCTGATCTAGAGCACAAAGCTCACCCAGTGGGATTTTCTACTTTCTTATGAACTGTTGTTTTCTAACCTGCCATTTCTGCTTCTAAAAAGAATCAAATAAACAAAGGCAATAAAATCCCACTTCTTGGCACAGTCAAGTCTTAGTTATCATCATTGGTGGTGGAGACTAAGAAAACAATACAAATGTATGATGAAAAGCAGAAGAATTTCCCTCAGCCCTCTCCCTACTTCAGTTGTGAGTGCCAGTTTGTTTCTTAAGCCATTTGCCGGTTTGGTTAAAGATACTGGGAACATCCCAAAATCCATTGGTTGCTGGCAATCCCAGGAAAATCTTGGGAAGTTAACTTGAGAAGTCAGGGCACTGGACCAGTTTCCAGCAAATCATTTTGAGCCCAGTTGCTGTAAGGATTTGTGTCTCCCTAGAAAGCCCTCAAACTGCTGTTCCTCACCAGAAATTATACCTGATTGTTTTAGAATTGACTGAAAGAGGAAGGTCACACGCAGTTTAGCTGGCATACCAAGCAGGCCTGAGTGTGTGTAAATCCTGTGTACGTGTGCACAGATTGCTCATGAGCTTGGTACAAAAGCCTGGTGTCACAGTCACCATCTGATCAAAAATAGTCAGCACTGAATTCTGCCCTCAATTAGCTAGAGGATATTCCCTATAGAAAGAGTTCAGGAGTGGACAGTGCAGGAAAATTTGATGTTAAGGACAGTTTGGGTTTGTGTAGTCTTCCCTTGCCTAGTGAAGCATCCTGTTGACATCCAAAGCAATTTGGGTGCCATAAGAGACCTGATCTGAAGAAGAAAAGACCTTACAGGCTCCACAACTCTGAAGAGTCAACAGAATGATCGCTCAGATTCAGAAACGGAAAAGTTTTCTTCAAAGCTGAATGTAACAATTGTCATTTGAATCGTGATGCCACATGTTCTGGCACTATTAGAGCTGTAGTTTGCATTGGTTTTGTACTTCAGAAAAAGAACTATCAGTTTTATTACACTGCATCATTCAGTTCCAAGTATGAGTTTTAGCTGGGTACTGACCTTTTTTCTTTTTTTTTATTTTTTTATTTTTTTATTTTTCCCCTGATAGAAGTGTGTGTGTGTGTGTTCTGAGTGTGTGTGTGTGAAGGAGGGCAGGACTTGGCCAGCAATCCTCTGCAGAGGTTGAAAAGCTAGGCACTGCAGCCTCTGTCCTTGTGAGACAGAGGGAGTGACAGAGGAATAAAGAACTTGGAGAAGAAGAAAATACGACTAGTGACTGGCTGGCAAAAGGATGCTGACAGTGTTCTAAGTGAGGTTGGGTAAAAAAAGGAAAATAAATTCACAGATTATGTGGAGAGGTTTGTGGGGAAGAGGACCACCAAACTTTGTGACACTGTGAAGCTTAATTTATTAAGTGGACCAAGGAAGGGCTGGGCTGTGTTGGGAAAAGCTTTGCATGCACTCTCAGGCTCTCACATACATACATACATATTTACACATACATTCACACATAACACACACAGAGCTACCGGGGACGCACCCCAGTTGCCACTCCAGTGAGTGCATACATAAACACATGGGCCAGAGCGGTTCCGGTTTATCATTCTAACATGACCAGTGTGTCATCTTTGTACTGGCAAAAATGTTCCATTATTAAACACTCGATCCCTGGTGAAGGTATGCAAAGATTCCCACTTTTTTCTTTTAATCTCTCTCCTCTTTTTTGTAGCTTAGTGAGGAGCTGGGAAGGTAGACTAGTTTGAATAGGAATTCAAAGAGTACTGATTAGTAATGGAAACAAAACCAAGCCAGACTGACTCAACAAGTAGGGTAAAAGTGGTTGATGACAGGAACTTTGTTTTAGGGTGTTTCTGCTGGAAAATTTGGGATTGTGAAGACTACGAGCAGGAACGCTGATAGATATATTTTCTTTTTTACTATTTAGGCTCATAAATAGATATGGGCAATAATATCTTTCAGTTCTCACTTATTTATGATTTTATCTTAATCATGACCCCAAATTAGAAATCCCTACGTTACACAGTAAAAGAATCTGAAGTTCAAAGGAGACCATCTGGGCAAAGTCTTGCAATGTGGCAATTCAAATACTTCTGGAACTTTTTAATCACAGTCTAATGCCTTAAGTCCAGACCATTCTTCACCGTTCTCTTTGAGGGGAGGAAGAGCCGGAATCACGTCGTATCTTCCTGGGCAAAAGAGTTGTTAGACCGTGTTGGTGTCAGTCTTAGCATGAGAAATGCTTTCAGAGCGGCTTGCCAGGAGACAAACTGAGTCTGATTAGTGTTGTCTGGACAAGTCATCTGAGATCACCTTATTAAAGATGTCTGAGACACACTAGGCTGGAACAAAGGCTAAAAGATGGACTACAGCAGAAGGAGACAACACATCAAACCAGGTGAGTATCCATGAGTTGGGGAAGCCAAAAGAGACTCGCCTACGTAGTTGCCCTAAGGACCCAGTCAGGCCCCTTGTCTGCTGTAGAGGAAGGAGACTCTTAAGTTACGTTTGGAAAACTCTGTGAGAAGGTATTGTTATAATTGTTACTATCATTAATAACAACCACACTGTGGTGTATGAAGGAGAGTGTCAGACCTATTTGAGTTCTTTTTCTCTGCCTCTTCCCACTCCTCAAGAAATCAATATGATTATAGAAAGATACCGGAAGTTATGTTGGGCTCCATCGTATTTTGGCAATGCTTCCAGAAGACATGACTTTTTTCCTACTTTTCTTTTTCCATAATGATTACACTGTGTCTGTGTATTCCTGACAGAGTTTTTGGGCAGTGTTTGGTGTCACAATTTAAAACCACTGAGGTCACTGAAATGGAATTCCTCCTTATGCCCAGGTTCTGTGGTCAAACTCAAAATCCCTTTCACCACAAATGAAATGCTGTTGGCAGACTAAGTTACAACACAGTTGCCTCCCAATTCATTCAAAATACAGTTTGTAGTGAAGGAAAATAGGCAGATGGTTCCGTAGTGAAAGAAGAACATAGCCAAAGCACTACATGACAGTGGGACATGAAATGTCATTTGGAGAAGTTTTTGAAAAGGAATGGGGTTTTCTTAGAGGTCTGAAAATATTAAATTACGATCTTTTAAACATCTTTGGCCTTAAGAAAACACTTGAGTTCCTCAGCAAGACTGGTAAAGCATTACTTTGTTATCTTCGTATACCAGATAGAAAATCCATGTGACCTTGTACTCTGAGGTGGAGATAGGCAATTTATCACTGAGGAAGATCACAATTTGAGTTTTTCTTCTAGATTGTACTTCTCTGCTGTTCTCTGTGGGGACTAAAACCACAAGGATTGAAAATGGTACCACTGATTTTTATCATTGACATAAATGAAGGCTCTGCCCAAACTGCTTTTCAAGTTGGTATTGATTTCTCTAACAAAACCTCGCAGCTTTGCTGGAGAGACTGTTATCTGCACTTCCCTGACGTCAGTCATTAGAAAGTGGTGTTTCAAGAGGAAAGCCACCTCTAACGGTATCTGCTTGTATATACTGATAATTACATATTGAAATGAAAGGCCCTGTGAATAGGCTTACATATATTCTGACACCCTGGATAAGATTCACACTTTACTGTCTCAGTGATCTGTAGTTAAAAATAAACTCAGAACTGACTGACTGATTTAAATGAAAAGTTACTGCAGCACAGCTAAATTAGTCCAACCTAGTTTAGCATAAACTAAGAAGTTTAGCATAAACTAAGATGATGACAGCCCAGCTTGCCTTGAAGCCACATTGCCATAGGCAGAGTGCCCCAGGTACCTCATTCAGTCGGTCTGTGGAGTTGCCCTTGGTGAGATCAAGAGGGCACAGCCTGGCAAGAAATGCCAAAATATCATAAACTCTGACATAAGGCAAATGCAGATAAAAATTTGGAAGTATGTTGTCATTTTTATTAGCAGGAGGCAACAAAACCAATGTTGCTTTCTGTCTATAGCTCAGAGAAGCACAAGGAGAACACTAGTTTTCAGGCACTCCTGTGAATGACTGGAAGCTCTTCCTCTGCTGCTAATGGATCTGGGTAGGAGAGCCTTGTCTTTGAGGACCACATAGAGAACACAAATTCAGAAATCTTCTGCTAACATCGAACAAGGCAGGGACGTTGTCAGGGCATCAGGAAGTACCACAGCGTAGTGCCAGATTCCCGGCACTGCTCATCCTCTATGCAGCACATGGCTACCTGCGAGATGTCTTTTAGTTCAAGTTTATAACTGGGCAGAAAGAGCCAGAAATGGGCAGTGACTTAGACATCTTAGGCTGGATCCTTAGCCAAGGTCCTCCTCTAGTGCTTTCAGTAATCAGAAGGACAAAAAGTAATTTTTCCTTTCCTCTTTCCTTGCACCCTACAATGAAAGTAAGAAAGAAAGGAAAAAAGGTTGTGGACAAATTAAGTGTAAAGGAAGCCTGAAAATTAATCAAATACATTTTCCATGGCTTCTCCAGTGTGATTTAGGAGAAATTGCAGAAATGTTTTCCCCGTGAAGTAGCATTTGATGTACTTCTTTCTACATAATAAAATTTTTAAAAAAATAGAGGCTTTAAATAATAAAAGAGGAAGGCATTTCTACTGGGGATGAGCACAGTAGTCCCCAATTTAGCTAATGTAACTGTACATTCATTCTGGACCTTTGTCAACACACATTAAAAATACTTCATCAGTTTAACCCATTTATTTTTCTGAGAGAATCCTGGGAGATCATTGCTGCTACATGAATGAAGAGACATAGCCAGTTTAGAAAAGGAACCTTTGAATGTTTCATTTTCTGCTGCATAATGCACTATGTGACACACATTTTGTCTCAGAAGGCGTCTTACAAAGCAATGGCACACCGACAGTTGGAGTCTTTTATATGTTGTGTCTTTTTCGTTGGGCGTATAGGTTTGGGCTGAGTCTCGCAAATGCTGCCACCTATAAAGAGCTACTACTCAGTGCAGAAAGTATTTATAGCATATGTGCATGCCTTATTCTGCTATTGTTTGTTGCTTGTTTGTGGGGGTTTTTTTGCATCTGATCTGAACGCCATTAAAGACTGGAAACAGAGTTTCAGGCAACTGTGAGTCAGCCCTTTGATAAGGGCAGTGTGGATGAATTGTCAAATTTGGTTCCTGGTCCTCTGGTAATTGCACATATTATAGACTCAGCTTATGAAGGAGGTGGACTTCAGCTCTTTTGTGTTGCAGAGGGAAAGCTCTTATGAACTCCTGAAAATGAAGTGAGGCAAAGACTGTAATTTTGTTACCACCAGAGTCTATTTTAAAATGGTTAAATAAATGTTTCATATACCAGTAAAGCAAAATTATTTTTATACCCAAGGACTTAAAGGGAATAAATGCACTTGCATGAACTGGACAGTTAAGAATTTTCTTCGTACATATTCGAAATTTGACAAACAGCAATATTTCGCTGTGGTTTTTAAGGATAATTTTACTAAAAAATCTAACATCTAGGAAGAAAAGAAAAGAATTTGTCAGGCAATTTTTGCAACGTATAGATCTTGGCCATTTTCAAAGGGCAGAAGTGGATAGCTGCATCATACTACATTTAAAGACCATCGTAGAGATGAGCATAATTATCTTAGAATATTATTTTCCTTAGTTTCTTCATTTGGATGTTTTTCTGTTCAGGAAAAAGGTATGAAGAGTTCAGCTTAAGAGAGAATGGGAGATTTTCTGGGTAATAAACAGTGCATTTGCTGTTTGTCAGCTGCTATGTAAGACCTGCTGCAAAAAGTTTGACTTTCTAAGAGTGCTATGGGCTGTTTTATTTTGACCAACAGTTTGTTGCACTTCTGGTTTGGTTCAAGTACTGTGAGTCTATTTAGGATCTGAAGGAGAAAAATTAAACTGTGGACTGACGGATGATCTACCCAGCCGTTTTGGGTCATTGTTGATGTCATTGGCAGGCAGTTCAGGAGGCATCACATTATGCTTGCTTCTACTTTATTGGAACTATAAATAGAGAACTTGAGCCCTTATGAGTGAAATACTCCCCTTCACTGCCATTAAATAACAGGTTTGCAGCTTCCCTCTGCCACACATGTCTATTACCCGCGATGTGTTTGTCCTCATGGATGTCTGTACCTATTGCAGACCTTTTCCCAAAAGCTGAAGGAGATTGCTCAGCATTACACTGTTGTTCTTAAAGTTAATCCAGTGCTTGCTTCTTCCCTTTTTTCTCCTTTTTGGGCTATCACTAGCCCTCTTCTACTGAAATCAGTTTTACCTGGAAAAGGTAAAACATCAGATCCTGAATTTTCTTGAGGAAAAAATCCCAAAATAAACTTGCATAGGAATCAGAATGTAGGACAGTCCCACCTCTATTGTCCTGCAAAACATTTTTGAGACTCATAGTTAGAATCCAGACACAGTGACTGGAGAAGACACTTTCAGTCATTCTTGATCTTTTACTCCATGCGACTACTTAAGTAGAACGGGGAGAGAAAAGAGTTTTCTGTTTGATTTGGCAGTGCAATGCCATTAACTTCACCACTGCACGTGAGGTTAGGATCAACAGATGTGGGAGGAGAATTCTCTGTCCTGTTCCTCACTTCCGTCGTAATGTTTTCTTACATCTTCTATCTGTAGGTAAAAACTAGCTTTCGATTCTTCCAAATAAAACTACATCATAAATGTATATTTTGCATTAAGATTATTTTTATAAGGTTTACCTTTTAGGTCTCAAAAATGAACAGGTGATGTGAATTCCCTGTATAGAACATTACAGTGAGTTACAAGTATGGCAGGGAAATTTTCCCTTATATAGAGACTAATATAAAATATTCTTAATTACTCTGTGCGTTTCAGTTGTTTGGGCAGTCAGTTCACATCCAAACTTCATTTGTGTTGGGAGTTCAGGGCCTAAAGCTGGGTCCTGCTTAGTGTTAGATTTTCTCCACAAATCCAGTAAGAATTGTATATGGAAGGATTCTTATTACATCGTTACTAAAAATGAGAATAATTTAATAATGGCTATCACTCTTCATGTTTTAACTGGATGTGCTTGGCTCCTATAGAAATGAAAGACTAAATAAATAGCTAACTGCAATACAGAGAGCTCTGTAAAAGCTTTCTCAGAAATTCTCTTAATGCATTTATATCCTGAAGATCTGAGTAGCATCCAACTTTCTAAATCTTGTGGAAGTCATATTCCACTGACTTCATTTCAGACTTTATCAAAAACTCAATGTTTAGCTCACACTTGATAGAAGTTTTGTGGAGCTTCATAAATCTTTTCTGTTCTTGAGCTGAACCTTAAGTGGCCTCCAATGAAAGGTTTTATTTATCAATATTACTGTGCAACCAAACTGAGATTTATTGCAGAAGTGATGTGATTTTTAGACTGAGTAATTGACTGACTATAGCTGTAAGTTTTTAGCTGAATTTTGATCTAAAGCTCAGAGTGAATGAAATGAGATGCATCTTTGCATTCCTTCACCAAAAAAAGCCTCTGAAGTGTATTACAGTCTAATGACGGAACACTCTTCTTGCTCCTGTAATACAGCAACCCAGTTAGAAACATTTGATTTAAAAATACTGGGAATTTTAGATTTGCTGAACGATAATCATTCATGTTAAAAAGCATTAAATTTCTATCAAATTACAATGAGAAATGGGATTTTTTTTTTTTACTTTGAGAGCAGTTTAGATTTTCCTCAAATGCCATCTCCAGGTTTTGTATCTATAGCTGCATAAGCAGAAAGCAAAGTTAAATCTGGGCAGGTTTCCTTTTTGGATTATTTGCTAAATAAAGGATGGAATTCTTTCAGATTAAACTATACCCTGGGAGTCTGCTTTAGGAGGTTCCCTCTTCACATCAGAAAAGTGATCCTTCTTTGAAAGGCACAGACAGGATCTACTACAGACATGCATTTATTAAACCAGATGTTTTATGTATATTACAATAATGCACAGCATACAACACAGAACTAGATTCTGGAATATGATCTTATGGCAACTGGATGACAATAAGTGGTATATAAATTACTATGACATACTTAGAGAAGTCCAGGACAGGACATTTGCTCCTCTGCTATTGCCAAGAAAATTAGTCTTGATTTGCATAGCGCTTCCAACTTCCATTTTATTGAATTGTGGCTGATGAAGCTGGTGCATTTAATGTACCTCTGAACAAAGAAAAAATAGAAGTAAAAAAAAAATTAAGAATATTTTTTATATCCTGCAATAGAAGACTGTATTTTCACTAGTATATATCACTGCAATAGGATATTTTAAGAGAATAATTAGTTTTGATGAGTCTTAGTTATCTCATATATTTGTTATTATGAAGAATGGATTTTGATGAAATAATGTTTCATTTTTATAAATCAAGCATTGTAGCAGTGGTCATGTAATGCAACACTGTCCCATATACTTTTCAAGTATATTGAAATTGTTAATGTAGATTTGTTTTCCTTGGGCTAAAATTACATTTGATTTCCTTACTGCCTTTATTTTACACTTAGCAGGGTCCACTAACATGAATGGATTTACTTCTAGTTTTAGGGCCAGGAGCGAGGTATGCACATCCACTGCATATCCGGTAGTTNCCCCGCTTCTTTTTTTCCCCCCATGAAGGCTTGATTCTTGATTAACTCACTGAGTTAATTTCAGATTGTAATGTCAGATGTAAACAAGTGAAGCCAGAAATCCTAGGACAGGTGAGAATGGACCAGAAAGAAAAGGGGTGGTGATTGTGGAAGCCCCAAAAGAAGCAGTTGATAAGAAAGATGGTGATTAATTTGAGGCACTGCTATTGTATCATGACTGACAGCCTGAACCTGAAGAAAGTGCATAAGAGAAACCTGTGCCTCCTCCCATGAATTTGACCTCAGGTAACATGTTCTTTTAAGATGTTCAGCACCTTACAGCACTGCGTTTTTCCCACGCAGAGGGGTGACTGGTTGCCCTGTAGTCGCCTCGGTTGGGATGTGCCCTGTTAGGCCTGCCAGAGGTGCCAGGGATGAAGTATGCTATAAAGGCAATGTTCCGACCAGACACGAGCAGCCCTTTGCTGAGAAGTAATAAAGATCTGTTCATTGTAAACAAAGGAAATTACTTTGGATGCTTTGAATAGTTAAGAGTTGGGAGGTTCAAATGCTTCCCACAAGGAACCAGCTGAGCTAGTAGATCTTCCCAGGAGGAAGTTCTGTCTTCTCCCAGGATATGTAAGCTGCCCCAGACTGAATATGGATCATTGGAGTGGAGGCTCTTGACAAGGAGCGCTGAGGGAGAAGTTGGCTTGGTTTCCTTTGTCTTGTGCATCTGCCTATGAGCCAGGGGTACCTGTCCTGTGACTTGATGAGATGTGGGTGTAACTTAGCTAGCTTAGTATTGGTGACAGCGAAATTGGACTAGAAGTTGTGTGGCCTTTCTGGGAACATATACCCACTTTTTGAAGTGAGATTGTGATAGAACCATGAAACCAATCTTCTACACGACAGTACATTTTAAAATCAGAGATGTGCTTACAAAACTGTGAAGGTGAAGCGTGTTCCTTGTGAGTGCCCACCAGCAATACTCTTAGGGTCGAAGGCAACAGTTCCTTCATCAGAGGATTACTGGCCTGCCAAGCACAGCAGATTCAGCAAACAGCGTAGTAGGCTCAAGGGTCTTGGCTGTAACATAACTACCATGCCACTTAGCCCAGAATTGTGATTAACCACTCTCTGCATTCTTCTGCAGCGCAGATGTTGCTTAAATTTTTTATTTGAGGTCTTGACTTATTTAGTGTTGGGTTCCTGTGAGGCCTTGCACTTGCATTATCATGTTTTTAGGCACTGCTTTATGTGGAGGACATCCTGCATTTCTGCTTTCTAGACAAACAGCAACCTACATGCAAACACCTAATTCTGACATTCCTTTCTCCTGATGGGTTTTCTTTGCTGACTTCCCGTTCTTGTAGGATATGTTTATGGCACTCCTGAAGCACAGAAAATTTGGCAGAGAGAAGCAAATTATCTATCACTGAAGTGCAGTAATCACTCATATTATTTACAGAATTATTTATTAACTGTTCTACAGATGTACCCTGAAGAGAAGACTTCTTTCAGAGGAACATCAAAACATGCAGGCATGTCTGAAAGAAGTGATTAATGAGGAAAGCAAAAAAGGAAGTTTCAGGGTATGCTAAAAGACGTGAGTAAAACTACAGTGCTATAACTCAGCTGGTATGAATGTAATTTCCCCAGTACGCACATTTGCTTAGTGAGGTGTTGCACTCCTACTGAAAATAATAATCAAAGATTGTGGAAAGTTTTAATTTCGTGCCATTTCTTTTACAAGAATTTGAGACTGTGTGTTTTGCATGAGATTAGGGGAAGTTATGATAATACTGACTCTTGAATTTCATAGATTGTCACACAAGGATCAAATCAAGCTGAAAGAAATTTAAGTTGTAGCTGCCATGTGGACTATGACAGCTATAGCTGCAGTGAGGGGTGATCCAGATGGTTTGGCTTCAAACACTTTCATTTTCCTGCTCACTTGGATCTATTCAGACAATTTCAGGTCATCCTCTCTGCTGACCTTCCACAACTAGCTGTTACAAAAATTTTGGAGTGAGTTTTACAGAGGGAGCAACATTCCCACTGCCAGAATATTCTAGTTCCAGAGTATTGCAAAAGGGCTGTGGAGGAATCCCTGGAGAAAAGATCTATTGTCCCCATGGCATTTCTTTAAGAAAAATATGAACTTGTTCATTTACAAGATTTTAATGAAGTTGCCTATTTTTTCAGCATTTGTATCATAAATAAAGCAAGCATGATGAGGCTTTGGGCAACCTGGGCTAGTGGAGGGTGTCCCTGCCTGTGGCAGGGGGTTGGAACTAGGTGATCTTTAAGGTCCCTTCCAACCCAAACCATTCTAGGATTCTATGATTCTATGATTTACATGCAAAATAACATGATGCTCTTGTTGGTAGGCATGAGCAGAGATTGCTGCATCAATTTTGCAGATATTTATCTGTCTGCATAGCATTCCGCAAAATCTTTAAGAAAAAGAGAAAAATGAAAAATTAATGCTTGATTTAAGCTTTAGCATAATACAAATTCTTTCTAGCTTTCTCCAGAAAAATCTTTAGTTAAATAGATGCAAATATTGAAAAGCTACTGTATAGCACAACAAAGGTTTACAACTCACTCTAATTCTATGATTAAATGTTTAATATTTAGAAAAATTCCTTGCATATATTCTCACAAAAAGCATGAAACAGGGAAGAAATCTTACTATTAAAAGTGGAAGATGTAATGGGCTGAGATGTTACACTGGAGTTGGAATATTGTACGAAAAAAACAGTTTAGCTGAAAGTTTACAAAGAGCTGAAATGCTGAAAGCTGATGATAACCGGTTCCTCCAGACGATACTACAGAACACAGAAAAGACTGTAGGTCCTCTTTTAAATGAAGTATATATAACCAAATTTCATATGTGTACAATTATAAGCAAAATATCCACCAGTCTATAATGAAAAGAAACCTGGCTAGCAGATACTTAACAAAATAACTATACTATAGGTGTTGTTGTTGTTTGGTCCTTGTTACTCCTCGAGGAGCATAGGGCTGCAACAACACTGTGCCACCGAACCTGGTGGGATAGTGTTGTTGCAATTTCTGTAACAGATTTTGTTTTTTACATGATTGGGTTGTTAGCCCAAAACAAAACCCCCAACCTGGAGGGCCAGGGTGCAACATTTTAGTCTGGCCCGACAAGGCACGCAAGCCACCACACCACGACAAGGTAAGTTGCACCAACTAGTGGTGGATACTATAGGTATTTTCCCTAAATAGAAACTAGATGATTCCAGAAATCAAAATTCTGGGGCATTATTTGGAAGCAATACAGAAGTGAAAGGCATCAGTACTGTTTCTGTGATCCAGTAACCCAGTTAGGAGTGACATATACAAATGACGTATTTGTGCTGAAGACTGTTATTCAGTTCCCTTTCTTTTGAGTGCTGTATTATTGCATCCATAATATTCTGTGTTTCTGGGCCAGTATACAGCAAGATTAATTATAGAAGAAAACATAAAGAATGTGTATCGACACCTTTGTGAAATAATGATAGCAGAGATGCAGATTCTATCATCAAGCACATAATTGAAATGGACAGTTCAATGAACTTGAGTCTTGAGATGTCTTGGAACAATCTTGGGAGATTTCGCTTTCTTCCAGAATCATTCCATTGTTCCGAAAGTGTCATCTGGAGAGGACAGGAGTACTATGAAAGAGTGAACAGAACTTTTGCAGGAACCATGTTCATATCTCTACTAGCAAAAGAGATTGTCACAACGTTCAAAAGCACATTTCTGCCTGATTTTCATGTTATTAGTGAAACTAAAATAGTTATTCTAGTTATATTTCTAATAATCATTATAAGGAATGGGCCAGATGCCTGTTACTAGGCTATTTTTATAGCTCTCCAAATGGAGCTCTAAGTGGGTGCAAATTATCTCTATAACTTAACAGATGTGAGTATAGGCATCCCATTATTAGAAACATTTAAAGGAAAAGTTGATGGAGAAGCACTTGCACTAGCAGAGCTCACTGCAAATATATTATTCCCAAACTTTTACTTTTTTTCCCCCTTCTAGAAAACAGTGGAGAGAATTGGATGCTAATGAAAGGCTGATTTCACAGCACTGGAGACTAGAATTCTGTTTACACAGTGAACAGCTTTGGTGAGTATTTCTCTCACAGTTCAGTCAACATGCCTCTATTTGAATTGCGAGTCTGTGTGGAATCTCTGTTCACAGCCCTTAAGTCTTTATTTAGCTTTTACTCAAAACTTCCTCAAACAGGCTAAGATCAAATTCAGCTGAAATTCTTTTGTTTAATATTTGAGTGAAAAATTCAGTAGCCTCTACTGCCACACACAAGATTTTTGAGCATCCATTGCAGCTGCCAGCAAGGGTCATGCCCATAACATTGGCAGTTAGCATTGTCAACATTGGCTGGCTTGAAATTCCCAGGTCCTTTTTATCTGGGCTCTGAAGTAGCTGTTAAGGGGCAGTGATTTCTGCCAAGTTGTGATGAGCTGGAATTAAAAGTAAAGTCAAGTCATCCTGTTTTCAAATCCGTGTACATTCTCCTACACTCCAACTCCCACATATGTACACATTCTTGAAGAAATCTCTGTTTGAAGTAGAAATAGTTTGCAGCAGCAAGGAATAGTTAATCAAAGGCAGCACTCACTTAGGCCATACATAAATGGGTCAAATTGCAGCTTGAGGTGCCTTCTCCTGACTCCGACCCTTGTGCAGAGACATTCACAGCATGGATAGCTGCTGCTAGAGCTGTCTGCACTAGTTCCTTGGCTCTCCTTCCTGCAAAGCTGCCAGGTGCAGAAAGAAGTACATGGTGTAACTCTGACCTTGTCGATGTAGCAGTGAGCCAGAGGGTTTCCTTTTAAGTCACTGTGCGCAGAAAGGGAATCAGAAGGGCATGTTAGAGTGTAAGTTTGCATTTATTTGTAGGTGGGGTAGACCTTGGTGTACTTAGCTGGAATCCCACCAAAAAATAGCTGTGAGACATGAGCTCTCCAGTGTAGTCTGAGGTGCAGCTAAGGTCATCTAGACTCAGGTCTGACCCCATTTGAAGCTGATCAGAATATGAGAGAACAGAAAATAACATAAAATTGTCATCAGCATTTTTCCTATCTTTCTAAATCAACGACTCAAAATGCAACAGCGTCGACTAGCACTACTCTTATTGCCTACTGGAAAACAAACTTATGCAGCCAAACTGTTTGTGGGTGGGTGAAGGTGAAAGAGGTTTCTAACAGTTCATTCTTGTCTTCCCTGTCATGTGTATAGAAATGCACATCCAGCTGTCCCAAATGGGACTACTCCCCCTCAGAAATTTTGGATGGTAGTGGCAGTGGGGCATTACTAAAGAATAGCTACAGTACTTCAGAAGTATTGCATCCAGTCCTTGCTTGCAAGCTACAGTTACTGTGTGCACTCTGCTGTGCTGAGTTTCCATCAATTCCAAGGAGCAGTTTCACCATCTATTGATGAGGATTATAAAGCTTTCCCTTCTTGTAGACAGGAATTAATTCATGTCTGGAAGTTTTGATATCCAGTTATAGGAAAGATGCAGAACCATAGATCTTCATTAATGTTGCTGCAAATGGAAGTTGGATATTCGAAGGTGTAACATACGACTTGGTATGCCTGTAGAGTTGCAGGGAAGTGGCAATTAGAGGAAATTCTCTTCTATGAAACATGGCTAGAACCTGAGGACATTTTCCCAGATGAGCTGGTGTTACATATGGTCTTGAAAGACAGAGTTCTAGAAATCCAGAGATTCTTTGTAGTGTGCTGCCAGGGCTGTTGTTTTCAAATAGATTTTCCAAAGCTAACAAATAAGAGATTGAAAGTCCTGTATTTGGAATATTCCTGTGATTCCAACTAATACAAACATACATGGATGCAGCGTAGACCATGGTATGGCTAGCAGAGATAATGGCAGTGAACCGTGCAGACTGGGGACTCAGATGATACTGCAATTCACATTGAATTTGAAGATGCTGTGCTTGTCAGGCTAATAGTATTTTTCAATGTCAGGGCAATGGTCTATGTAGGCTGCAGTCACCAGTTTTTCTGGTGTGGATACTGGAAGATGAGAAGACCTCCTCGAGTGAGTCAGTCGTGTGAACTTCTACTGAAAACATTAATGTTTAATTTTAGATTTTTTTGAACTCCGGAAGTGAACGCAGGGATGCTACTTCTGCATTTTAAGTCTGCAGTGAACCAGATCCTGAGGTTTTGATTCAGTCCTTATTCATGTCTGATTCAGTCAGACTCCCACAGAATTTGGTGAGAAAAAATGGGTGATAATCTGTCATAAAAATTACTCAGGATAGAATGTGTGCATGCACCACCGTTTAAGATCTCTTCTTTTTAAACCAAACTACACAAGTCCATGTAACTTGAGACACTATGAAACAGTATGAAGGTATTTCAGGGAGTACTGGCTGAGTGTACATTGCTTTTATTCCTCACACACTAGGCCTTGAAACTCAGGTGAAAGGTAGAATCTGGCTTTGGAGAGGTCAGAAAGACTTTCTGGCTGGTACAGCAAATGTCTATGGAAGAGAGGGATTATAATTATGCCACTTCATCATTAGGACCTCCTGCAAGTACCCCTAAGGACTGTTGGGAATTAATGCGAGGAAGTGCTAGAGCATCAAAGAGCCCCCAGTAGCAAGGTTGGACGTGTTACTGTCCGCTAGCAGAGATGTGTAGATCAGCAGCCATCTCTGCTTCCTATCTCATCCCTCAACAGTGGCAGGATTTCATCCTGGAGGAGCCCTAGGGAGGTAACAGCAGTTTGGAAGTAGAGGCCGAGCTGAAGCCCTGTGAGAACATTATGATCTGTGGATGCAGATCATGACATAAGGTGTCTGGTTTAACTCATGACATTTGGCGATGGGACCTTACTTCTGTCCCTTCACTAATTACATGTTGCAGCCACCTCTTACCTCCTCTCTTGCCATGCATCTGTTAACTGCTTTTCTTCTCCGTTTCCCATGTTAGTCTCTCCAGTAGTGTCACTCATCTCTGTTCATCTTTCTCCCACCTCCTGACTCTTATATGCTTGGTCCTTCTTACTCCATTCTCCTTGCCATTTACATTTGTCATTACATGCCATTAGAGATCTCAGTATAAATACAGAGGTAAATACACTTTCAATAGCGTGTCACTCTGTTTGCTCTTTCTCTCTGCTTGTTTTATCTCCTTTCACCTCTGGAAGGTTGTGGACAATCTGAAGGATGTGCTTGTGCAGTCCAGGAGTAGCTGGGGATGTTACCCAGCTGGGGATGTCTTTACCCCTCTGACAGGCTAAGGGTTTTTTTCTTCTTTTTGAGGCAGTTGGCAGGCATGATCTTTGAGTGGATGAAGTGCTGGAAAATGTATAAGGGGTGTCACTGTTTGAACTAGTGTTATAGTTCAAAGTCATTCTTACCAGACTTGCTTTATGTTTAAATTTCATGATAACGTAATTCAGTTCAGCAGCTTTGAAAATTGCTTACACCGCTGCTTTCTGCTGTATTCAGTAGAGGTGAGTGTATGTATACCTGAGGAGCCCCCAAGTGCACACTGAGGAAAGAGCAGGGATATATTTATCGTACGTTGTGAGCTGAAGAAGGAAGTGGAAGCAGCTACCTTCTGGACATGTCCACCTTATGTCTGAATCGATTTCCACATAGAATTTCACCTGAGATTTCCTTTTTCAAGACTGCCCGTCCAGGGAAATTCACTACAGTGCTATAATCATGTTGATCATAAGTATCTGCAACCTTTATACTACAGTCCCTCCTGTTCTGACAAGAATGGGAAAGGGTTTGGAGTACATATTTCTCTCCTTAAGTGGCACTTTCCTGCTTTTTATCTTTTCCCCTTTCTGGTGGCAATATAGTATTAAGTTGCAATGGATCATGACCTTAAAGAGAAGGAGTAAAATAAGCTGGCTCCTGCCTGAAATTACGGGTGTGCAGCATTCTCTCCCACACGTTCTGTCTGTGCTATTTATTTCTTCTTTCAGGATTTATGCTTATTAGCACTGATTCCTCCGGTTGCTGTTTTCAGCTCCAGCTGCTCCCATCTGTACATAGTAATGCCACTCTGTGCAACGCTACTTCTGCTACAGCAAATTTTATTGCAATTAAATTCCCAGGTGAGAAATACACAAGAGAGAAGGACTTGGAGCAGACACACAAGGAGATCTTAAGTGTTCCAAAAAACTCCTGAAAGCTCTTAGAGATTGCCTTTTTTACAGCAAACACTGAGAGAAGACTGACAAATACTTGACAAGAACAACTCCACAGACCACCTGGAAGTGCCTATGGACCACCGATGGTCTACAAAGAATTTAGATAACTTTACTGAGTGTTTACTGATTACTGCAAATGAGGAAGAATTATTAAATTAGAGTCTGAGTGAATTGTGTTTATTTCTGATGGAACAGTTTAAAAAAAAAGTTGTAGGAGGTATTTTTCATATATATTAACCTTCATCCAATTAAAGCATTTCATATATTAGGCATTTAAGTTAGACTTAATTTAATAACATGGCTTAGAATATCATTTGAGATCAAAGGTGCAAAGTCTTTTGAGTCTTTTATCATCCCTTTTAATCTCTTCAAAGCCTTGCCAGTGCTTTAGCATTCTTTTATGGCTAGGTTAAAACACATGCAGAAATTTCCAAGGTTACTTTCCGTAACGAAGTATAAAAAAAGTAACATGGTGGTCTAAAAGTAGATGAGAGACCATAAAATTCCTTGTTAAAAATAATAAACACACTGAATCATTAAGAAGCCTATGTAAGCTCATAAAGTTGAGATTAGACAAGAAAAATGCTGACTGAATCACATTGGCAAGTATTTCATCTCCCCAGAGGTCAGGGGATATTTTAAAAAGAAGAGTGTCTTTTCCTCCTTATTAAGACCATTGTCTCTGTGTTGCTGCTTATGCTGAGTCCTTTCTGACAGCACTCAGTTCCTTCCACACAGTAAGAAACTACTGTGTTATGGAATGTAATGCCTCATAGAGGTTATCAGTCTTTATCTGCATGACTGATAAAGTGTAAGAATATCCAGGTTTCTTCCTGTATGAAAAAGTATTTAATTTGTATTTACCTGTGTCAAACCATCCTCTCAGTGTTGATGGTCACATGGAAATCTCCTCAGGTACAAAGACACCTGCCCATTCAGTAGACTTATGTATGATGTATAGCATGAACTGCAGCTGATGGGCAGTAACAAGCATGAAGACAGAAGCAGGGTTATAAGTAATTACCTGTGTAATCACAGAAGAGGCAGGAAAAGCTCTGCTCGATTCAAGGTCGTGGTGAGAGGCAGAATATTTGATTTGCCTTTAACTTTCATGCTGCTGTTGTGTGTTTTAACTCTTACCATGTGCAACTGATGTTTTACTTCAGAAGAATGTTAGTGTAACAGCATGTCCTCTTTTGGTGAGGAGAAGGTGACATGAGGCAAACAGCTGTTAAATATATTTTGCTAGAGATCATGTCAGTAGATGTAGCCTGTCAGACAAGACTTAATCTCTGAATGAAAGCTTGAGGGCATCCAAGCCAAAAACCTTCTCCTTTTAGGCACCATTTCCATGCTGTTAACATTTCATGCTTAACACTTATTATCTGCTGCCATCAACAACTCACGAACCTAAAAAAAATTAAGCTTCTAAGAGCAAGAATTGTGGCCCCAGATCCAGCCTGGATCCAAGCATTTTATGCATCCCATGTGTTGACCTCACCACTCAAAGAAGTTTCTTCATAGTCCGTGACAGGAGGTGGGAGCAGGGATGTCCAGAGTGTTGTGTTTATTCATCCTTGGGACTCAAATGAGCCCAAATGCAGCTAAGGCAAGCTCTGTGAGACGCCTGAAAGCCTTTGGGCCAGGAAATATGCAAACCCAGGTTTAAATGCTATCATTCTCTGTTCTTCTTCCCATTCTCACAAGCGGTTCAGTTCAGGCCTAAGGTTTATGCCTGTAGCATGTGAAGCTTCTCTAAAAAGATGAGAAAAAAAACATACTAGTGAATAGTGGGTATTGTGCCAAAAGGTAGAGGAAACTCCATCAGACAAAGATCAGTGTGTTGCTGAAAAAAGCCCCAGAAAATTACCTTTCCCATCTGCTTATCCAGAAGAATGAAAACATATCAAGAGAAACAAACAAAAGATACACAAAAAAATGTTGATTTTAAACCAATTTCTTGTGCTATCCAGGCTAATTTCAGTTCTTGTTTATACTTGGTTTGCCACAAAATGCCCGCTGTTCTGGGTTCCCAAGAGGAGGGAGTCCATCAAGAACTTCTGGCAGTTGGACTTTGCTTGAGGAACTGAAAGACGTAAGAGGTCTCACAGACATTTCTGGGACACCTTGATTTGAGACATACATCCCGTGGGCATCTCTGATCTCCTGCTGAGCCCCAAAGGCAATGGGAAGCTGCTTTCCCTTGTCAGAGCCTTTGGGGTGGGAAGAGAGATCCCTATTGACATTGTTCTCTTGAAACAAAAGGGAGTGCATTTAAAACAAATACTTTTTTATATTGCTAAACTCCCCCAACAGCCTTCAGAACTTGCACAACACAGGCATCTCTGATTTGGCCGGGATGATTTTTTAAGAATTGACTTCACAAATTGGTTTTGTTTTGCTCTTGCTATGGGGTGAGCAGTATGAATGCCACAGCAACACAAAAGAAAACACGCCTTCAGCCAAATTCTCATCTCACAGCCCTGCAAACCCACTCAAGCCAACTCAGCAGCAGCAGCAGAACTGAGAGAAAATGTTTTAACTCCACAGATCCCTGAAGTATATGCACTGTTGGCAGGATTAGGGAGACAGAGTGGTTTGCTGAACCACAGAGGGGCCAAGCACCAGGCTGAGTCTTGCTGCACTTCTACAAGTTGAATTGCACTGCAAAAAAAAACCTGAGTGGGTAGAGTCCCCAGTGATTTATTTACCACTGTGTCACCCAACAATAGGCAGAGCTATTCTGCTGGTCTGTATGGTAAATAAGGTAAAAGAAAACATCAGGGGATCCATTATTCAAGATAACCTGCAATCTAAGTAAATATGTCACAATAAGTGGATCATAATATCACCCCGGAGACACAGGGATTAGGAAGTAACTCAGCCTTTGCTCTTGATTTCTTTGAGTGAGCTGGAATCTGAATGTGGATGCAGAAAACATATTGAGTGTCACATTTTTACTGATAAGTAACTGAAAGGGAGGGTAATAGTAACTGGAAGATGCAATGCCTCATCCTTGTTATAATCAGATGAAAAGATGGCTAGGGTTAGACTTCTCAGCATCCAAGAAAAGCATTATGTGTGGTCCCTAATCTTCCTATTCCGTACTGAGTGATTTTCCCTGATACCTAACTGTATAATGAGTCTCTGAGAAGTTAGATCTGTTGGTCACTCTATACCAACCATGTATAAGCTTGATTTTTGTTGCTTTGAAAATTGAAGTACAGGAGTGAGAGTTGGGGGTAAATACAATCACTGACTGTCATCAACCTATCAGTCAAGATACTACACACACACAATGTGGAGTAAACCCCATATGGTGATGACAAACTGACCTCAGGGGGAAACCCCCATCAGAACAGCTGGAGCCAGGCTTTAGGCTACGGATTGAGAAACAAGTATAGAAGTTCTTTCTTTTGCCACTCATCTTAATTATGTGTTTGGAGGTGACAGAAGCATCAGAGAAACTACTCCCTGTTAAAGCATCTTTAATAAAGCAGCAGCTGAGTCTTGCTGAATTTAACTTGTGTATTTGTTTCGCTTCTTGTCCTGCGTGCTGTGATGGAAACCACCAGTGCATTTCATTATTGCCTGTGGAAAACCTGATTCACCCTTAGCTGCTTTGACTTCTTGCTGCAACAGAGATGGAGAGGGATCTGAGTTTAAGTATGGGTTTTTTGTACAAGAGGGAAGGGAGAAATCTGACCCAAAAGTGTGAGCTACAGAAAATGAGAATAATTAGGAAGATGTAGTTTTACATGTTTAGCCATAAATAACTGGCCAATTTCTTTATGTTTTGTTATTATATGCTGTCTCTTGTGGTATCTGGGCACAGCACGCTTAAGAATAATCTGTAACACATACACACAGCCAGCCATGGCGTATTGCTTGCTGCTAAACTAAGCTAAGCAGGAAAGACGTGAGAGCTGTAAAAAAAACCCCACAGCTTTTACCTTCCTAAAGCCTCTTTTCAAAGTCAGTGAACATAAACTTTATCCTTGGACCTGTGAGTTAACCCCAGCTCGGGTGGACTCTGTGAACCAGTGTGACTTGCAGTTTGTGCAAAGATCACCCAATTTGTTCAAACAAGTGTTTGCATTTGGCTATTAGTGTATTAATATGGGAAAGTAGCTCCCTCTAGTGATAAGAAACATTCATAATTTCCATCTGTCCAATGCAAATGCTGTTGAATAACAAAAAGCTTGGAAGTTGTGACACTGATTCCACAAATGTACACATAGCTCATTCAGAGATCCATTGACTTACATAGGTTGCTTTCATGAGCTTGCTTAAATGACATACTGAACTGGAACCCAAGAGTTCACCCTCTCTGTTGCTAATTAGCACAGTACTGCAGTGCGTATGGAATTTTAAAAATAACTTTAAATGGAATTTTAATTGTATTAACATTAGGACAAAAATCTTTAACGCTTTTTGTACTTTTTATTTTCTTGTGTTTTCATGAACTCACTTCCCTAGTTTTACTCCCTCATACTGCAGAAGTAACCACTAAAGTTTTGTTTATTTGCTCACTCAGTGTGTTGCTGAGGTTAAAATTGCCTATAATTACCATTCCTCCTTTTCCACAGAGCCTAATCTGTACTCTTAGGAGCACCGTAAAACCTTTGAGGACTTCATGCTGGGCGTTCTGCTTGGCTCCAGCAAAGCAGCTAGATGCTGCTTGATTTTTTCATCTGTTTAACTTTAAGTGCATAGAGAATCTGGATGTGATTAATAATAATAATCATCATGGATAAAGTGGCGACCTTTTTTCCAGGATCGTTTTCCCCTTATGCAGAAAATACTAGCTATTCTTAAAATACACATTAATGTTGACATTTAGTGGCCTTTATTGAAACCTCTCTGAGGCTTCAAAAATAATTTGCACAGTAAGTTTCACCGTGGAACATTTTAAGCTCAAGCCAGTACCACTTGTAAGGAATAGGTAAGTTTATGCATGAAACCTTTTGGTGTTATTGTAGGGTTTTTTTCCTATTTGCTTGTGGTTTTCTGCTCTAAGTCATGATATGAACTTGTGTTTTTATAGAAATGACATTCACTCTACATTAAATTTTAATTTTTTTCTCTTTTCCATGCATAGATTTAAAAGCTGGCATGGTTTTATGAGCAATACTTGTATACTCTTTTCTCTGTGATGAAGATGATACCTTTTGTCTTGTTTTTATCACTGACATAACAAGAATTTTGGCTGCTGGTGGTACATGAGAAAAAATAGTCTGCTGCCCTTTCTCTGTGTCCTGTCATGAATACTGATGGCATTGTATCTGAAAAAAGTGGCTGTCTGAAACCCACAGGAACTAATCGGTACTTGGCCTAGTTTCTTCCAAGTCAAAGCAGTTTTTTCATACTGTGTATATTTATTAGCAGTCCTTTAAAGCATCATTAGTCTTTGCTGTGATTGCTCTACTTCTGTGGCATGCCAGTTGATTATTCACTGGTAAACAGCAGGGAAATCTGCAGGAAAAACATGATCAAACACCCACTCTGGAAAATATATGCAGGAAATACTTAAATTGAGCGGACACTGAGAAAGAAGGCATTTTACCTCATACTGTGTCAAAATGTCATTTTTATTTCGTTATGTAAAGCCAAACATAAAACAAGAAGTATGTGGTAAAATCACTCAAACCACTTGACATTAGCCATCCTGATAACTAGTACTCATTCTAGAGGAAGCACTTAAGTAATTATATTGAATTTAATAGGATGAAAATTAACAGTGATTGAAGTTTAGTCTGAAAATGAGGATACCTCATTCATTACAGTAATATGATTTGTTAAGCAATAAGGGGAAAAATCTAGTTGCTATGTCAATCTAATGAATATATTAGTTAATTAGTTACTGAACTAAGCTGGGAAGAGGGCATGCATATGGCTCTGCTGACATCACTTTCACCATTTCTTCAGCCAACTTTTACTAATCCATCACATGTGTTACTTTTTACGCTGCTGCTGAGAGAAGAGTTTCTATATTTTCCCATCAACAACTTACACATTTCAATGTGAAAGTCGCTTTTACCCATATCCCTTTGTTTGTTTGTACGGAAATAGCAGTGTGTTTAGGCCAACCAGTTGATCTAAGCAGCTTTTTAAGCTTGATTGTTACTTGTCATTTTTCAGAGTGGTTCCTTCCCTCCAGCCCTTTGAAGTAAAACTTCTTTATTGACTATACATCTAGGCTTTGGGACATTCACATGACTTCACAGGCAGTTGTTCCGTTTCTCTTGGCTGTATCATGTGAAAGGATTTTTTAACTGGAGATATTAAACTGCATTCAGGATGTCAGATGACCATGGTCAATTGGAAATCTGCACTTGGAAAATTAACATGTCTCAATTAGGAAAGTTTTGTTAGCGTGACTATTAGCAGTGTTTGATTTCCAAGGTAGTTACCAGCTTCAGACCTCAGTCGAGACTGGAAGACTTCATTTAAGAAAAAAGCTGTCTCTACGAAGAAATCCATCCAACTCTCACTCTTCCCTTACTCAGCCAGATCTGTTCAGCCCAATTTTACCATTTAATCATGAAAATAAATGTGAACTCCATGTATCCAGTGGTGGTATAAGACCTTAGTTGGGGTTTCTCTCACCCCTGTGAAAGGGTGACTAAGAGCAGAACCTGGCTTTTTTAGCACAGGGCATGTGAGCAAGATCTGTTGTGCTTTGTGTGTCATCTCTACTTATTTTTCTATGGAGATGCAGTTATCTATCATACTTCTGGTACCAGTCTTTCTGCTGCAAGCAGCTAAGTCAGAACTCGAGATAATTTAGAGTGGAAAAGTTACATCAGCAGTATAAATTTACAGGTAATTAAGAGAGATGAAAAAACCAGAAAAGCAAGTTGGAAAATGAGCTCATACTCTGTGCCAGTAGTCCTGGCAATGCGTGAAGAAAAGGACAAACGTTGCAATAACCTGATGCTCACCAGCTACCACACTAGGAAAGAAATCCAAACAAATTGAAAAATGGCCTGTTGTTCATCTTCTCACATCTCAGCCACTATCCGGAATATACACCGTTCACCTGTGTCCCTTCTCCCTGTGCTGGAAAAGAGATAGCTCTGTAGTGCCTAAACTTGTAGGCAAGTAATAGAATCATAGAATCATAGAATCATCTAGGTTGGAAAAGACCTTTAAGATCATCAAGTCCAACCGCTAACCTAACCTTGCCATCCCACCACTAAACCATGTCCTCAAGTACCTCATCTATCCTTCTTTTAAATACCTCCAGGGACGGGGACTCAACCACCTCCCTGGGCAGCCCATTCCAGAGCCTGACAACCCTTTCTGTGAAGAAATTTTTCCTAATGTCTAACCTAAACCTGCCCTGGCGCAACTTTAGACCATTGCCCCTGGTCCTATTGCTTGTTACCAGGGAGAAGAGGCCGACCCCCACCTCACTACAACCTCCTTTCAGGTAGTTGTAGAGGGCGATAAGGTCTCCCCTCAGCCTCCTCTTCTCCAGATAATAGCTTCATAGCAAATCCAGAGTAGTTCAAGGTTACACTTCGTAAAGGAAAATCCTTCAGTATTCCAAATGACAACTTGCCAAATCCTTCCCTCCATCCATAATTCTTGCCTCTTTTTTTAATTTCCTATGTAAATTCAGTTAATTTAAGGAGTAAGGATTTCCCCATTTTGAAAAGTCTCATTGCCTTTTCCATATTCTGTTATAATTAGTTCAAGACTATCTCAAACTCTTTCCTGAGAGGAAACCTTTCTTTGGCTTCAGGCATCTTGGCTCCACTTCCCTGAAATCTTTTAACAGCATTATATCTCTTGACAGGATACAGGTTTCTAATTGATTGCTTCATGCATTAGTATTGCAAGATAGCAAGTCTAAAAGCCGTTTTCTGGCATTAGTGCATGTACTGAGGAGCTTTTTACAAAGATTGGGTTCCTTGATTTCAGTGGTTGAACTTTGGCTACAAAAGTTGTTTTGATGTTCTCACTCTGCTTTTAGGGACATTATCCTATGTTTGAGAAGATAAAAGTAGAACAAAACAGCTCAGTATTGTCATGAAAAACTAAACTTGCTATATCATGACTGAACAAAGCAGAAGGAAAATATGCTTATATCTTACTAACCCTCCCATGATCTCCAGCTTTTTGGCAGAGCGGTAACTGTATGCAATGAAGATTAATGTTTCTTTGATTGCTCTGTTTTAACCTTTGCTTAGAAATATACTGGGCTTTCTTTTCAGACTATGAAATCAACCGTGCTGTCTGAAGACAATGAAATTTTACACAACTGAAAATGAGAAGACAGCTATGAATTATGCATCCCTGAACCAGTTAGAAAAAGCAACAAATAAGGTGCAAATAAGCAAATAAGGTGAGTAGAGTGAAAGGTAAAGTTCTTAAATGGTGTCATAAAAGACATTGTAAAGCTTTGATTTTCTTCCTTTTATCATACCAGAACTTCGTCTCACACACACAGTGAATTCTTCTCTAATTCTGTCTGAACAATAACATTTGAAATCCCCCCAAAAATACAGATGTTCAGACAGATTTGAGAATGAGTAATGAAAATTCATTCATGTCGGCTTATTGTAGAACAGTCAGCTTATTCTGAGTACTAGTTTGGAGCTTTAGTTAGTTCTGAGGCTTTCTAAATGAGTTAGGCTGTAGGAGAAGACCACAAACACTCATCTGCTATGTCCTTGCCATCAATAGTGGAAAAGTTTCATGCTTGTTACGGTGCTGTGAGGTCTCTTCAGAAAGGTGTGATTTGTAAGAGGTGACCAAAGCATTTAATGCTCTTCATTTAGTGAACTGACGCTGAAATGTTTACTTTTGATAACAGCTTCCTTTGATAAGGGATTCTTTACAGAAACTGTGTCACCCATTATCCGTACTGTCCACGTCTATGTTTCCCTTGGTAGCAGTGCCTGCGCACGTGCGATAGCTCTACATTTGTTGTCTTCATTCTGAGTGGCACTAGAACATGCCGGTCACTGTCCTTCCCACCCCAAGCCTTGTTTTCCCTCTGAAGCCAACGTACTCTGTTACAAGGCAGTAGGAGTGGTGTACCCTCTGTTTGAGACTGCTGCTTGAGCTGCTTGTGACTGTTCTGTTCTGCACCTTGTTTTTGCGTTGCTGAACACTGGGGGACACTGCTTGCTTGCCTCTTTCCAGCTGCACTATTGAACACACAATACATATTGTTTCTCTTAAACTCAAGGACCTGAATTTATGATTATTCCTCCAGGTAGTCCACAACTTCTAAAATTGAATTCAAAGGAGGCAGAATTCTGCACCGTTTTATTTTAGTTTATTCTTATTAATAAAATGAATGGGTCAAAGATAGGATGAACTCATGTTACAGCGATGCTAATGTGAAACTAGCACTTAGTTTCCTGTAGGAAACACTATGGGAGTATCAGAATTTAGCAGCCGTATACCTAGACCAGATCAAGGGATGTGAGAGTAAGCTGTATTTGTCATCTGTATGTATGCAGTTAATCAACTGTACCATACAACTTGTACCTAGTGCTTAAGGCACAAGAGCTTTCTGCATAATAGATCAGGAGACCTTGTACTTTCAGTCATTGTTTTCAAACCAGACCATGCAGCTGGAGATACAGCAGTCATGTTTCTTTCAAAGGACCTTAAGGTTCTGCCTTGAAGTGCAGAGCAACTGTGAAATGCAAAGGAGAGGAAAAGATAAGGTCCTAGGATAGTCTTACGTGTGTTTTGGTATGGTAATAGGATTTCAATTACTAACTAAATGCATTGGAAACCGTTGTGTCCAAAACCTCAGATCTTTTATGTGTCTTTTCCCCTCAGCTCACTTAAACCATTCATGCCACCGCCAACTTTTTTCTATAGTTGAATTGCGTATCCACTATACACAAATGACCAAAACTAAAGTTGCAGGGAAGGAGATTACGTATGTGTGTATAAAATAGTGTAAATCTCCCTGGCTGATGAATCTACCTAATTTACAGCAGATTATGGCTTGATTTTATAAGGAAGAGAAGGGACACTTCTACTTACCCTTACATAGGCTGCGTAAAAGCAATGTATGACTGCCAGGAACAACAAGACTTTCACCCTGCACAAAGTGGATAGTGAATACACAGTCTCTCCTGTGTAAGATCTATATAGAAGACAAAAGATGCTCAAGAAACGGTTAGTTAAACTGATAAGGTCACCTAGGACTGCAGCTAGTACTGTCATATTACCGAGGCTGTAGACCCGTGTGTCCATATTGTTACTGAAGGTCCAAGATTTGAGGGTTTAGATCACTCCTGCCAGCATGTCATTTTTATTGAGACAGAAACTGAAAAATATGGGGTTGCATTTAAATAAGCAGTTGGATTCCTACGTTTTATTCAAGATAAAAGCTATTTTTAGATCACCAGTGAGTCATTGCCCATGACATTTGAGGGAAGGAAGGGAGAGGGTAATAGCATGGCTTTTATTGATACATGTTCTACTTGGTACTAAAAAGTGGAATGATTTCTCATTTGATCAGCAAACTGTGCTTAATGTAAACTATATTTCTTAGATTTCTTCTCTGGAGTAAATGGTGGATTGTGGGAGAAATGTCAAAAATTAATGCATGGAAACTCTTTATCTCTGCGGTGCATGTAGGTCCACATTGACGTCTATTGTTCAAACGTCATGGTGGATAAAAACTCAAATGGGACAAAGGCATAAACAGGAAACCATGGGGGCTACTACTGATTAGTCAGCATAAAAAATCAGACATCTCACTTTCTTCTCCGTTGCTACCCTTCTTGCCATTTGCATGACAAGCAAGCAGTAGATGCGTGGATTCTATAACCACTTTTTTTTTTGGAAGCTTCTCAAATTGTTATGTTTCATTCCAGAATGAAGAAACTGAGAGGTAAAATTGACTAATAAGAATTCTGTAGAGGAGCAGCTGTTAACACCCCACCGATGTAGGAAATACCTTTTGTCTCTTTGGCACAAAACTAATACAACTTTGCAACGGTGTTTTGCCCACCCTGCAGAAAAAGAGCACTGTGATGCTAACACAGACTGGCATCACTTGTGTTTTCTAGTAGGAGCTCACACTCTGCAGCCTTAAGTGTAAATCCAGTAAGTCTTTGCAGCTATGTTTTCCCAAGGGAGGATAACAATTGCCTGCTTTCAGAAGATGGCTTTTGGGAATGAACAGCTGAATTTTTCCTTAATACTTTTAAAGATTATGGTCAGAACCAGCTGATGAACTTCACATAATTTTATCAAACTCTACCAGCTGAAAACTAAGTGATTATTAATAGATGGAGGCTGCTGAGCTTAGTTTCAGTTGTAGACATTTGCAGAAAATCTGAAGAGCATGCTTGTCAAAAAAAGTGCTATGATTCTTTGAAGACTAACCTCTCTGAACAGTTCTAAGCACCAGCTACCGAACGCTGCAGTAAAAGGCTTTCAGGGAGGTACATTTCTGAGTGAAGATGTGATATTCTAAGTGCTCACCGCACTGAAAGCGGTGCAGATGTCTTACAGTGTGTAGGATGAAGCGTATCTCAGGACTGCATGCAGGTGCAAGGCAGGACATGGAGGGGTCTGGAGGCATTTCAGCCTCTCCCTGCCAGATGAGCTGGAACATAATGTCATGTTTAGCAGTAGTTGGAGACTGCCAGTCTGGTTGCTCAGCAGTTCCCTCTCCTCTCGCACATCAGGTTGTTTGCAGAAGATGTCCAGGACAGACTCCCTTCTGCAGAAGGGGGACAGTGTACATTGCCTTCTTACTGTAAACCACAAAGCATCTGTAGTAATTGTTTTTCCTAGCAATGCAAAGTCAAAACAGTGCTATCCCTTTCGGTTTTTTCCCCAAAGAAAATGTACCAAAACCTGCAAATTAAGGGATTTAATTAAAATAAATGTTTATTAGTCTAAATAATGGTTAGTGTCAACCAGTAACCAGCACTATGCAAAGCCAGGTACTGCAGAACCCTGAGGATATCTTTCTAGTTGTACTTTTCTGAATGGAATTACTGTGTAGGTAAATGGGAGTATTTGTGCTCAGGAGCACGCCAAAATGCGTTTAGGAGGACTTACACTTGCTTTTTTCTTAGATACAAAAAGTGTATGTGTTGAGCTCCTTTTAGGAGACATGCTTTACTAAGCTCTGCAAATACTTGTATTCCAAGTGAGTGGAAGCTCTGGAATTCAGGAGTAAAAATGTGACCCTGTATTACACTTACACTACTTAGCCCTACTTAGTATGTTTGTGGTGATTTAGGGAGAGACTATGCGGTTTGCTGCTGTACAGCTTGTGAACAGATGAGGAAAGGAAAAAATAGCCATTATAATTACTTCAGTGTTTCCTATCCACCATATAAGGATAGTAAGTTTATTCTTGGGTTTGGAGAATGCAGTTTTATAAAGGCAGTTGTGTCTGTTTTTTTCTAGGAAGACAGTAAATAAGTGAAGCATCTTTCTTTCAACTTCTCTTGGTATGTTGGGGAAAATTTAATTTTTCTGATTTATGTTTTTCTGGGTAGTGAGATGAAAGGGTACAGGCTGTAAGGATGGGAAGCATGACTGTGCAGCAGTTTTCCTCACAATGTGCAGATCCTAAGACAGCTGCTATCAAGGGAATTGTGTGAATTTCTCATTGATGTCAATCCTTTACGCATGTACATCACGCTGACGCATATGCCTTTCATTAAATAGACAAAATGGATCATTACTCTTCTCGCAGGCGAAGAGTTTTCTTCAAGCCCTGAGGTTGAAGATGAGTGTTAGTTCATTTTCGCTATAGATGTTCATTCTGTTGTTTTAACTGTAACTTGTTTTGCAACTTCCAGTTGCTTTGGGAAAACATCTGCCATTTTCTCTGACTTTGAAAAGACGCTAGCTTTTATTCTTTCAGCTTATGATATAATTGGTACTGGAATTTGTCTTAGTTCTTTTGTTTCTTTTTTGCTACTTGAATGTCATGTTTCTCTTAAATGTCTTTATAACATTTATATGGACTAATATTTATTGTCTGCTTGTGACTGCGTTACTGCAATTTTATTATAGAGCTGACACACACCACAGTGAGTTACTGCTCTGATCATACAATTTAACCAAGTCTTTCACCAATATTACAATAAAACTTGCTGTTTTTTCATATTAACAGACTTGGTTTAGGGTACTACAAGCTTATTCTGTATGAAATAAATGGGCTTTTTTTGACCCATAAGGTTTCTGAAATGACAAAAGGTAAATCTGGTTTAGCTACTCTGAAAATTCTAATTCTCCCATTGTAGGCAGGGAAGGAAGGAGGACATGGGATAATTTTGCCCCAAAACTCCTAGCTGGGAAAAAACTTGCAGTAATCAGACAATATAAAGGATCACATCCCAACACATTTTTTCTGACCTTCATATTCTGTCCAGTTTTCTTTGCAAAACAATGACAAATACTCTCAGGGAAAGTTTCTGGGTTTGGAGTTAATTTGCTGTCTTTGAAATAACAAAAATTTGATTGAAACAACCATTTTTGATACATCTGCATAGAGCCAAAAGTTCAAGTCTTTTGCACACTTTCTCGATGACACATTTTCATTGCATGTAAAGTGGGAGAATTGCCTTGTGTGTTTGGACAGAATCTCTGTACACGCAGATTGTGTGGAACTGTAACTCCAAAACTGCCTCATCTTTCCTGGCACCCCATTCATTCCAACTGCCCGGTAAATCTTACTCTTATTTTAGGCTGTTTTCCTCTGTCTGCACAGCATTTATTCCAAACAAATGAAAATAATAACATTCCCTATTATTATGATTCTCTTCTAGAAGCATAATTACTGGCTCAGATCTTTTCAAGAATGATACTAAAAGAAAAGCCACTTCGATCTGCTTAGAACTCTTTAGCAATTCCTTTCAAACGATGTAAGACTGTTAAGAACGATGTAAATACACAGTTACCATCGGATGGACTGCATGTCACCTGTACCTCACCTCTCCCCATGAGACAATTCTCCACTAATTTCCTGCCTCCTCTTTCCGGAACACGGGATGGCAGATGCAAATACTTGTATCTTTAGGGCTGTTGCTGCCAGGGAGGGACAGCTTTCCAGGGGCTCTGTGTGCGTATAAACACTTGTTAGTATGAGCTTTGGAGTGTTCAGTATATTCAAAGCTATTGATCAAAAAAGGAAGAGAACGACTCTGGAAATTATACAAGAAGAGTTTCAAATGTGCTTCTGATTTTTTAGGATTTATTTTGTGTATATGAAAACAACAAACGAACTGGAACAGTTTCTCCTCGGATGTCTTTTTCCCAGTAGATACTTTGCAGCACTGTACACTCCTATCAAAAATACTGAAGAATTGCACTAGTGACAGAGTGCCTTATATGGTGGCACAGAATGAGCCCTAATTATCTCTTCCTTCTCCTGTAGTAAGAGATACACCGTCTCACCCTAATATCTTTCATCTGCTAATATACTTTTTCTATATATTTAGGCATCACATTGCTTGTACCAATACTATGTGTGAATGGCGTATATTTTTGAAGGCTTTATTGCCTAGTGTGTAAATCCTTACCTCTCACACAGCACCACAGTGCATCTTCATTATTTCTTCACCAACTTCACTGAAAGGAATATAAAAATCTTTCAGCAGCTCTCAAATATATAAAGCTGTTAGGTCTTCTTATTGCCAAGTAACACTTGGCTTAGTGTTAGACCTAAAAGGTACTGAGGAGTGTCTGGAAAGTGCTAAGTGTTCAGGGGGAGGCGGGGGACAGAATAGCTTGAGTAGTCTCCGAAGGAGTTGTTAATACTTTCCTTTTGCTGGCGAATCATACCTCAGATACACTGTTTGATGCTGTTCTGTAGGGTTGGTATGCAAATAGCTAATTCCGAGGGTTATTGCTACAGTGATGAAGTATTTTCTATCAATGAATGTTGAAGCCAGACTGCAGCCCAGCGCTTTCACTGACTGTATTAGTGCAGGACAAAGCACAGCTTAATTTTGACCTGATTGACCTTGAATTACTACCTAAATACAAGTATTAAATAATAAAAGCGGAGTACCTGTTAAAAGATAATGTATGATTTTGGTACCAGGAATGCATTTGATGACTCAGAATAATTTCAGTGAAATTTGAGTGAGAAAATAATGTGTGCATGACACTAAGCTGTGCCTTGCTCAGGCTTGAATATTGCACAGCTTCTCAGCACTAAGATCAAAAGAAAGTAACAGATAAAAGAATGGCAGTTAATTTGGGTTGGGAAAAGCCCTTCATCACCCCAGCAGATGCTGTCAGCATCTCCTTCAGGACTGCTTCACTCTTTTATGAATAAGTTTACCATGAATTTTTACATCAGGAAATAAACTGTGATTCTTAGAGATGTAATTATATTGAGTAATCTGTGGGCAGCATAAACTCCAGTGGCAGGACTTGAGCTACTGTCATCCATTAATTTTGTGCTTCATTAGATTGTTCTGCCAAGGAAGGAGCCAGACATTTTACGTAGATGACTGAATACTGCATTTATATGCCATCGCACTGCAGATAGGCCAGAATGGAGTTCTATTTTGCCATGGTGCAATTCTGAAATAAGTCCAGCAGGTTCTCTGTAGTTATTCTGCGTATGTGCTTAAGGTAGAATCTAACCCTGTATTTCTGCTTGATTCTGAGGAGGTTTCTCAGAGGCTATTCTCAGAAGGCTGTAGAAGTTACTGAGCCATTCCTGAAAATTTAATTTAATCTTGAGTTCTTCTGAGCTCTTCAGTCTGACTAAAGACCCCAGAAAGTCCCAACTTGCAGAGCTGCAACGCTGCGCATGAACTGTGCTCTCTCTCTGTTCTTTTATTAAAGAGTTGTTTTTATGAAGAAGAAAGGTAGTAGATGAAACAAAGCAGATACTTGTGTGTATTGTGTGATATTACAGCCTTCTTGTGTCTTGCAGCATTCTTAGCTTGTAGATTTGAAAATAACACTGGTACACCCTAAAAACAATTTTAGCCACCCTTCTGTGTTTCCATCTTTTCCTCTTTCATATAGATAACTTCCTTGCTAAAACACAGCTTGGTGTGCAGTGAAGAGCACAAAATCTTTTTGGCAGGTATGCAAGCAAACACTCGAATGCCTGCACCCAACCACTCCTATGCACTGGGACAGATCTTTTGCTGATTTGAATCACTGCAGTTCTGCTGACGGCTGTGGATCTTTGCAGATTGGTCAGACAGGTTCTTCCTTTCATTTACTTAAACCTAGCACACTTTGTTAGAAGTAAGTCACTTGTTATGCCTTTCCTATACTGATGTAAGAGCTAAGAAGCATTATTCTAGGGTCTATTCTATTCCTGGTTCAACACTGTAAGATGTGAATCCTCTTAGATTTTTTTATACTAAATGAAACACAGTTCTTTTGATCATAAATTTGTGTTTCTGTGTTAGAGCTTCTCCTGAAGTTCAGTTAAAAAGCTGCTCAGCAGTTTTTAAGTTCGCTGAAAAATTGATATGGAAGATGTTCATAAAAATGGAGAACAGTTGTTCAGAAAGCCTGTTTGTAAAGTCCACTGTAACTGGTAGAAAAGATTTGTGTTAGCTTTGAGAAGATTTATGTTGTAAGGTTTCAGCTGGCTTTTCTTGTAAGAGAAAGTAATGATAGGACAAGGGGTAATGGCTTTAAACTGGAAGATATCAGATTGAGATGAGATCTGAGGAAGAAATCCTTCCCTGGGAGGGTGCTGAGGCCCTGGCCCAGGGTGCCCAGAGAAGCTGTGGCTGCCCCTGGCTCCCTGGCAGTGTTCAAGGCCAGGTTGGATGGGGCTTTGGGCAACCTGGGCTAGTGGAGGGTGTCCCTGCCCATGGCAGGGGGGTTAGAACTAGATGGTCTTTTAGGTCCCTCCAACCCAAACCAGTCTGGGGTTCTGTGATTACAATTTTCATGCAGAGTGAGTTTAAGGAAAAGCTGTTGTGAAAAGAGAAGGCTTGCTTTGTCTTAGAATTACTAACATTTCCTTCTGCTCTTCCATGTATAAGATGAACTTACAGTGTAGGGGAGTCTGCATTCAGGAGACGGCAGGAAATTCAGATGAAAGTCACAGCAGAGTTACCCCAAGAGCCATGGTGGATCTAGACAAAATATTTGACTTTGCCTGTAAAAGTTACCAATATTGGCCATATTTGAATCACCCCAAAATTAGTGATGAGGTGTGATTTACTGGAATGATCTTTGCATCCGTAGCCTTAGTCTGACACAGATCTAGGGGACTTCTGGCCTGGTGTAAGGGTGCAGGAGGCACCTTCTATCATCATTCTTGGCTGAGCTGTTTTCCCTGAAAAAGCCACCATAATTGACTGGCATTTTCTTACTGGACACAGTTAGACCTATTGCTGATGTCAGTGAACACATCTCTCCAATTCAAAGCACTACCCTATCTTCCCTTATTTTACTCTACACAGTGAGAAGATTTGGGGATTAACTGCTCCTGACATTAATTTTTTGACCCCACCACCATCACTTCAACGTGACTCATTTTTCCAGACATCGTTTTGCCAGGGAGGGCCAATGAGACTGCATGTGTAACTGGGCCTTCAAAATGCTGAGCACATAGTAATTCCCAGATATTGCCCATTCTTTTTCTCCTGTAAGTTATTGCTGGAGAAACAGAAATGCTGAATTAAGCCAGGAATGTTTCAGGACTGGATTTACTTTCTCATATTTTATTTAATCATGATTTATGTCCCCAAATAATGGAGCTGTTTTGCTTTTTGCTTCAGCTGTTGTAATCTTTAAATTAGAAGTTCATGGCATCATTTTTCATGGTTAGGTTCCATCCAGGCTAGGCTGTATGGGAAATTTCAGAATTGCTTGTTTTAGTAGATGGGTAAATAACTGCAAAAACGCTGTCTGGTTGAAAATTAATTTGTAAGTCTTCTTTTCATGCTGGCACTGAATCTGGGTCACAGTTTTTCAGAAAATATTCCATTTGACTGAAAAATAATTTCCAAATTGCATACCTTTTTCATTAAACAATGAGCTTCTAAAAAAGCTTTCTCTGGGGAAAAAGAGAGCCAAGCCTGTCTTTGTAAACCAGATTATTTTTACAGTTTGCTCACAAAATGAACATAAACTAGTTCAAACTATCAGTATTTCCCTTGCTTTCCCTCCAAAAAACCCACACAGAAAATTTTCTGCCCCTTGTACATCAGGATTGAAAGTCTAATGTTCTTCCAGTCTTCCATTAATCATTTATTTCTGGTCATCTGGTGAACTCACGTGGGACGCATCTTGAGCCTAAAGATGTTCTTCATGTCTCTGCTAGCATACGTCTTGTATGACCTCAGATGCTGTGGACCTTCATTGTGTTAATCCATCTCCTCCAACATCACCCGTTGACGTAGTGTCTCCAGGGGAGGGAGTAGATGTTACTGTGACAGTCACCTATCAAGAAGGGCTTTTTGTCTTTCTTGATGACTACATTAGCAGTAGTAAATAGTCTTCTGTTTGCACGTTTTTTGTACCGTGGGAAGTTTCTAATGTGGTTTTGGTTATTAGAATAAACATGGCTATAATTTGGAAATCAGAACAGATCTAGCATAATACCTGTTAAGTTTATAGTTGTAAGAGCATCCATTACAGCTGAATATTTTATCATTTTTTTTGCAAGGCTCAGTGCTATCTATGCAAATATGTGCAACTCCAGAATACACTTAATGTGAGTTTTTAATGAATAAATGTAATTAACCAGAATTGCCCAGTTGAATAGGATTATTTTTTTTAATAAAATTATATCTGATGTTGTTCTACTGGACCTGCTATTCACACAAGGGTATCTGCTTTACCTCCTGCCTGCTGAACTTTCACGCAGATGTGTATTCTCTCTAAACTGTTACATTCCATAAGGCAGAAGAGTTAATAAGATTTTCTGTGATTTGTTTTTGTTGTAATAGAAGTCATGTTTTTATAAAAGAAAACATTACATTTAATAGTGAAATGTGAATAAAAACAAGATTAACATCAACCACCTGGTCCCTCTGCCACTGAACTCAGTAAGAAAGTGAACACTAAATATTGTGGCAGTTAAGTAGTAGGCTTTCAAAATAATCTGATTTGTGATCAGACAGAACAAAAGTCACTTTTCCCAAATGAAATCAGGATTTTTCCATCAGAGAGTTTTTTTAGGACATTGGAAAGCTAACTGAGGACTTGGTATTCTGCCAGGTAAGAGAAGTAGAACTGCCTTGAAGCCCCTTAGATGAATAAAGAATGCAAGATCATGCCCACTGATGGCTTTAGCATACAAAACACAGTCCTGCTTTGCCACTGTCTACTCACGTGCAGAGATGATATGTTTTCTTTATGCCTCACCTTGTCATATTTTTCACAAACGTACCCAGCCTTGTCTCAAAATCTGCAAAGCTTTTTTGATGCCTGTATCCTCTGAGAGTGAGTGAGACTGTTGTAGAGCTTCCAAGGACCAGAGACTGTCTGATTGCTGGAATAGTTACAAACCTTCTAACTTCTGACACAAATGTGTTCACAGTTTAATTCACTCAATTGTCCGTGTGCTTCCATTCAGCACCTTGTTCTTCTAATGTGCATTTTAGCAGTCATACCTCCTTTCAGCCTTAATCTAATGCAATTAGCCATTCTCTGAGTCTGGTAATTGCTTGTCATTTCTTGACAGTCTATCATGTTGTTAACATGGAGAGTAACTCTGTCACCTCTCACCTTTGTCTGTTCGGAAGAATTCACATCCCTCTGTGCCTTTGTTTTTGTTGTTTCTATTACCACTGTTTCTGCTGTCCCTGCAGTACTCCTTTCAGAACTTACCACAAATCTAATTTTTGTTTGTTCAGTTCTCAGCATTTTCCTTGTCACTGCTGATGCTCCATGGAATTGAGTACCTGGCTAGATATGTTTTTGCATTCTCTGACAGAGGAATTCAGCCATCTTTTTTGCACGTTCTCAGAGCTGAATCATAGATTTGTTATTTGGTCAGGATTCTCATTAGTGTCAGTGATCTTCGTTCAGGATCGAATCTTGAGAGCAAGGTGTTGCTAAATTTCTCCTGTGGGGTGTCTCCATTGATGACCACAGTACGTGCTGAACTGCGGCACCCAAGTCAGCAAGTGGGACAGTTCCCCATGAGCAGTCAGCACGTAACTGGTTTTGAAATACTGGAACCCAAATGCCTTTCGTTTTGGAAACTCAATGACAGCTGGGACAGACCCTTTTTTCTGGGGAGGTTTTGTCTCAAGATGATCTCTGCTTGTCTGACAGAACATGTTTTATTTATGAAGCATTAATTAGGCTCTCTTCCTAATGAGATTCAAATATGCTGACAAATAAGGTATGTTAATGTGAATATACAGTATCACAGTGCAAGAATTATGAAATTAGTAGCTGTCCATTTTTGTCAGTAAAAACACTATTCCTATACATCTGTCAGCCTGATTAAAAGGATACCTTGCTGCTCATTCTAGTAATAAACTATATTTGTTTATTTTAATATAAAATTATTAATAAATTTGAATAAGGTTAAAACAATTTTTAATAGTTTCTCCACAGCATATTGAGAGGGTGATATTTTCCTGAACTAGTCAGGCCATGTGCGAGATCCTAGGATACCCTTGCAAATTACAGAAAATTCTGTATAAATCACAGTTAAAGTACAATCACTTTTTAAGAACTAGTAGTATTATGATAATGCCTCAAATAAAAACCCCAACAGAATACTAAAGCAAATACAATTGAATTGATTCTAATAAATGCTATAAAAGCGGGCTTTCCTAATTTCCATTTACAAAGGGAAGCCTGTTCTCAGCTGTCGGGTAATCAGTTGATGATTTCGTGTGTATACAGAGTACCAAAGTACTTCTTATGGTAAGTCACCTCATTGGTAAGGGATGATACTGTTGTATCATTCTACTTGCTTCTGGTTTTTAAATCAAATGTGATGGATATAACTTTACTTATATCGTACTGGGAACACATATGTTTACACTAGGTTAAAGGATTTGGGGTTTCTTTGTATTGCACTGAGGACCGGGATGGGGCAGAATTACAGTAGCCGAAACCTTTAAAATGTTTTAGTTTTCTTATTAAATGCAGAATTCAAGAGTGTTCTGAAAATACCCCACAAAATCTCCCTTTTCTTCTGATGCATGATTAGTAGAGTAAGTGTTCCTTAGAGGTCTTAATGGCTATTGTTAGATTCAATTTTTTTTTTATTATTTTTCAAGAAGTTTCTAATTATAAATAAATAATAAAACTTATGTACTGTTTTTTTTTCATACTCATCTTTTTTCTAACTCTCTGCAAATGTGGAATTGTCTTACTTAGCCCAGATACCTCAGTATGCTCCGTGTTGTTGACCACAGAAAAAATTTAGTGGAAATTTCAAGAAGCAGGTAGCAAACAATGGATTGAATAATTCCCTACTACTGTGAACAGACATCTGATCTTCCTAAAATACTTCCTGGATATTTTTGCTAATCTTGAAAAGCATTTATAAATGACAGGGCTTTGTGTGCATACACAATTCTGATTGAACCATTGTCAACACTCCCAACTTCCCTAGTCTGTAGTCTTTGAGGGGTGGGGAGCTAGGCACGCTTCCCAACACAGATCAGTGCTGACATTCGCCAAACCAACTACACATTTCATTGAATAAACTGGAGATGTGTTTCATCTGTACTCCCATCTGGCTTTGCTGCGATAGAGAGGCTTTGTATTTTATACTACGGTGTGAAAATCTAGACATTTCATTAAAAATCTGTGTGATCGGCACACTAAATGTCCTTTAGGCAACTTCATAGCTGTTCTACTACAGACTCACTGACATTTTTGCATTTTGATTGTCAAATTGCCTCATTGTGCCAAGTATGCACCCAGTCAGCAGGATTGCGTTCGACACTCTTAACGATATGAAACAGGAAAGAATTTTCCGTCTAAGCTGCTTTTCCATGTAAAATTGTTGTAAAGTAAGTGAATTGTTCTTGGGAGGTACCTGATTTCCATGTAAGAATCAGCTCTGCTTTTCAATTTCAAAGAAAAATGTAAAAAGGAAACACAAGGTAGGTAAATCCCAAAGGTGTAAGTGGTAATACTACTGTGTTCCTCATGGGTTGCACCTTGCCATGCCCTGTCTTCTGTAGATGAGACTCCTTAGATAAACTGTATCACACATGATGCATAAAGATCTTAGGAACTCCGGTTTTGACTGGTTTTACCAATAAGAACATTTGAGGATTTACCTGCCGTAAGTTTTTTGTTTCTTTAAGTTTTCTTGTGAAAAGTCACTAACTGTATAATAATATGGTAGTTTTCACTGATAAACTGTTTTCATCACTAGACTTGTCTTGGGTGCATATCAGTGTGTTTTACATAACTGTGATTTACTGTGGTGGGTATCTAAAATGCTTTTCACAAAACCATTTTACTTCTTACAGAGGAAGACTCAAATTTGTATGTATTAAAACCATTGAATTTCTTAGCTTAATGTCTTAGTTTCTTCATTTCTTAGTTGAAGAGGTGATCAGCACACAGGGACTAGTGCATTCAAATAGAGATTTAGCTTCTGAAAATTTGACATAAATTTGTAAAATGTATGCTCTAGGTCAGACATACTTGGTGTTAGTCTTTTACCATTTGCAGAATATAGACCTTTTATCTTTATTGCATGTTCAGGCACAGACTGCTGTTTAATGACTCATAGATTTCTATATACTTTGATTCAAAAATCATCTGCCTTTTCTGATGGAACCGTTATGTTCGTTCACTCGTAAAATCCTTTCATTAGATCACTGTTGTCTCCCACATCAACTCCCATCTCTTGCCCTATTATTGCCTGCTTTTCCTTACTCCTCCAGCTGCTTGACCAGACTATTCACCTGCCAATGCCTCTGTCTCCATTCTGTACCTGCTGACCAGTGTCCTGGAGCCCTGACGGCTTGTCTCCCTTATTTTTCTCCTTTTTCCCCTCTCCTCTCCCTCCCTCTCTCCCTTCTCCTCTTCTCTCCTCGCAAGGGTTACAGTGTAGACAGGCAAACTCTGCATGCCAGATGATTTGTGTAGTTAATGTCTTAATAAGACATTTTCTTAGGATCTTTGATTCCAGAGAACTTCTTTTCTCCCTCATCCTTAAACCTGCCTCTCCATCCATTTTCCTGCTTCCGTAAGAGTGATATAAAACTCACCTTTTTGCGGAGAGCAGCATGGAAAAGTACTATATAACCTTGTTTTCCTCCTTCTATAACATTGACGTAAACCTCATTTTTCTGTAGGGAGCAGCATGGAAAGCTATTGTGTAACCTTCAGAACATATTATTATTTCCAAGTGACTCACTTTTCCCCCTTGTTCTCATTCTTCTTTTCTGTGCCCTTCCTTTGTTTGTTACACTTTCCTAATGCTTCCTTCAATCCACACCTGTCCTCAAAACTTCTGTGCTAATTTCAGTAGAATGGAGACACAGTAAATAATTGTTCTTGGTGACTTTTAGTTCTCTCTTTTGTATAACACAATCAGTATAGTGAAGGTTTGTTAGATTTTACCCCCTGTGCAAGTGCCCAGACCGTTTTTCCCCAGAACCCATACGACTTGTTCCAGATCTCATCAATAAGGCTGGCATTCAGCCCACTTAACTCTAGGTATCTCATTAAGTTAAGACTTGGGATCTCCTTGTATTTTGAGAGGAGAGACAGATAAGAACAGAACAGAAAACTAGTTAGTTGGATAAATGCATTCCGACCTGTGAAGTGACATAGGATTAATTTTAGTCCTTTATTTGAGGATTTTCATGGGTTAAAATGTTGTTGAAAAGAGTGAAAAACGTGCCATTTTCAGATGATTGTTGTGCTGCTGATGTTTTCCAGTTACTGATCCTTTTAATCTGCAGTGAAGCTACATTATATCGTTTAGTGATAATGTGAAAATGTGGGGCTGGCATTACTCATTCCGACTATTGCCTTAGAGCTTTTTTTTCCAAGCTGGATGCTGCCAGCTCTCCCAGCGCCTCCTGCTATCCTCAGTGCTCCAGTCCCTTAATGCTCTTTGTGGCCCTGGGCTGCACCAGCTCCAGTAAGTCTGACTTGTTTTGCACTGGGGAACCCAGCACTGAACCCAGCGCTCTAGATATGTCTCACCAGAGCTGGAGTAGAGGGAAGGATCACCTGGCCATGCTTTTCTTGATGCAGCCCAGGCCGCTGCTGGCCGCCTTTCCCATGAAGGGTGGATTGCTGGCTCATGGTCAGTTCATCGTCCATCAGGACCCCAGGTTTCTTCTCTGTGGAGCTGCTTTCCAGCTGGTCTGCCCCAGGTGTGTATCCGTGCCTGGGCTTACTTCTTCCCAGATGCAGGACGTTGCATTTTCTCTGCCTGGTACTCCAGCCTGCCAAGGTCTGTCTGAATGGTGACACAACCAAGTGGTGGATCAAGCACTCCTCCCAGTCTTGGATCACCCATGAACTTGCTGAGGGTGCAGTCTTTTCCAAGGTCTAGGTCGTTAATGAAGAGGTTAAGCAGTATTTGCCCCAGTATTGTCCCTGGAGTACACCACTAGTGACATGTCTCCAACTGCACTTCATGCTGCTGATCACAACCCTCTTGGTCCGGCTGTTCAGCCAATTTTCAATCCACTCTGCTGGTCGCATAGCTAACCTGCACTTCGTTAGGTTGCTCATGAGGATGTTATGGGAGACAGTGTCAAAAAGTCAAGGTAAGCAACACCACGGCTCTCATCTCGTCCTCCAAACCAGTCACCTCATTGTTGGAGGCATGGGTTGGTCAGGCATGATTTCCCCTTTGAAAATCCATGATGCTTGCTCCCAGTCCCCTTCTTGTCCTTCATGTGGATCAAAATGGGTTTTAGGAAGATTGTCACCTTCCAAGAGATTGAGGTGAGGAATGAGACTCAATATTTCTTTCTCTGAAGATAAGGAAAATTTTGTTTGCTACACAGCAACAAAAATTCCTAACAGATATATTTGCTGTTTATAGATTTTAGAATGGTTCTTTTGTGGGTCTTTTTTTTTCCTTCCATAAAAATAATTAGATATGAGCGATCTAAAATATTTAACAGCAGCAATTTGCAAGGAAGACTAATTGCTAAATGTTAAATTTTAACATTTTTCTTTCTGCATTTTCACGTGGTTTGGAAAGATTAAAAATTCATAAAGTGAAACCAAAATGAGTGAAAATGTAGTATGATACATTGCTTTGAATAGCAGAGCTCTAAGAAGGCTGTGTTATTAATACAGCTATTCTGTCTTCACTCCATGAAATCCTAATGAAGCTTGAATGATGTGGTTGAGTTTTATTAGTTACTTATAGAAGCAGCATTTCACTCAGATCAATAGGCTTAGACTATTCTCCAGTATGACAGGAGCAAAAGCAATCATGGCTCATACTCAAATTAATGAACAGCCAGGATACTATTCCCAAAATCTTCATTTTTGTGAAAACTGTAGCAAATGTTTAGAAACTCAATGCATGCAGCTACTGTTAGGATTGGATGGGGAAGTGGTGCTCATATTTTTATGTAAGTCTCTACTAGTATTTTGACTTGTTTCCTTTTTTATTTTTTATTTTTTTTTAGTTTCTAGATTTTCTGATTACTTGTCCTCATGACATAAACAGGCAGGCAAATAAAAAGGAATGCCAAATTAATTATTTTGTTAAAAATCGTTTTTTTGCAAGGCCTTCTCCACTACTCCTAGTAACTACTGAAATTGGCCTAGTGTTTTTTTAGACGGAATTCAATAACTATTATTATTTTTTTTTTTTAATTGTATTAGGGATAAGACACAAAAACTTTTGATTTTATGGAATTATCTGTTGCTTTTCTGCACCTTATAGCTTTTATAGGTTCACACTACAGTTTCAGATGAAGCTTAGTAAGTAGTAGTATATCTGAACAAACTATCTTCTTTCTTTTTTCTTTTTTAAGTGCACATTTGGAAAAAGAATGAAACTGATCACTGATGCAGAGAGCATATGGTCAATTTTTGTTTGGCAGCTGGACAGACAACACAGCTGCTGCTTAAACACAATTTTTCAGATACACTTCTATAGGAGTTTGCCATGAGACATTACTAAAAACATTAAATTTCTTTGGGGTGCTTCTGTATACTTTCAACTTAGTATAATTTTCTGTTGCTGAACATAATGAGGGATTTTATTTTGGTTTTTAAATCTGTGATAGCAGGATAGAAGCAGATGCTGGTTCCTGTAAAGTAGCTATGGTAATTATCTCTTGATTTTGTAGTATACTGGACTAGACTAAAGAACAAATAAATGACACAGGATGTGCCTTGTAGTAGCATATTGTGGAATCTCAATAAATGAAACATTTTTTTTATTCTCTTTCCTCCGTTGGTCATCTGGTCAGTGCACTTGTTTTGTCATCGTTGTTTTTCTAACATTGAGAAATTGCTTGGGGTTTGGTTTAGTTTAGTTATCCTATCTGCAATTGTGGATTGTCCGTCTTATCTGATGATAAGTGAGTGTGTGAAGGAACTACTTACCAGGTGCTCTGCCAAGAGTGCATGCAAATATTAAGTACTCCAGACAGCTTTGTTTTTCAGTGATGAAGTCGTAGTTAATTGTTGCTGAATATTGACCCAAAAAGGTCAAATGCTGAGGCTCCAGCTAAGCAGCATGTGTAGGCAGTACACAAAGGGTAGCTACGGAAGATAAACAGAGTTACAGGGGTGAAGTAAGACCTGCTGTAAATGTGCAGCACCGATGGTTTTTCAGGACAAGATACCACTGAGCAGTGTGTCTGCTAAAGACCTCTGTCCCAGGTATTGTCTTGATGCTAAATCATTTTACTGTATTGCCTGCATCTCGGTATATATTCAAGAGCTGAGCCATTTCCTTTGGAGCATGAATGTTAGAAAGGCCACTTTTTTTAATTTCTAGTAGAGAATTAGACTGGAGGACAGGCCCCATAGATTTTCTACTGCTCCATCAGACGGTTTCTAGTACAGTGTCTTGCTCCTGTGAATGAACACCCAAACAAGCTGTGTGTGCAGACTCCACGGGATGAATAGGCTGCTCAAGGCGCATTTGGGGATGGAGCAGTTCCAAGATGTTTACAGGATCCCTGTGTTCCTACCACTGAGACTTGAAGGGAAGTTAAGGTGTCCATTTCTCTATGTCTTGCTGCAGGTAGAGATAAAAGACATGAATGTTCACAAGGGATTCAATAAATCCCTTGGTGGTGGAGAATGGTATTCCACAGATGACTGTAAAGCTTTGGACACTATTGGCAAATTATTCTAGATGTGCAAGGAGGAGCAAAATGCCTGAGGTCTCTGAAGAAGTTGTTCTACATTAATAAATGGGACATCTTTTTTTAATCTGGAACACAGGTCTCATCCTGGTTGCAGTATAATTAGCTTCTTTTTTAATACAAGAAAATGAGATGTAAAGTAATTCTGTGCCTGATACAGCAACTCTTGCCGCTGTGTTTTGAACTTGCTGTATATTTTATATTCGGGTACAGGCAACACACTCCAAGAAGAAGAATTGGATCCTTAAAAATGTGAGTACTTAAAAAGTACAGAGTAAATGCATTTGCTTTTGGCAGAAATTCTGGACAGCACAATACTTGATCCAAGGGAATGAGAAGGCTATTATCATGCGTTATCTTTTTGTGCTTAAAGGCAAATTTTTCTAAGTGCTCTTCCCCTGTGTGAATGCTGATACTTTCAGCATAAAGATGGATTTGATGTTCCTTACAGTGGTTGTGCAGCATCACCTCACATTCTTAAATGTAGGATAGGCTACAAACCACTCACGGACAGTGACTTTTGTCAGGCAGGGCAATTTCAGGATGAAAGGTTGTTAGGAGTAAACAAAGAGTTTATGAGGAATGGAAAAAGGGATTAATTACAAGAAAGAACTAGATCTTGGAGGTCAGGAAGTTTAGGGATAAAAGATAATTGCAAAAGCCAAACTGAGTTGGATCTGGCAAAGGAAATGAAAAGAATGACTATGGGAGTCCATGGTCATGTAAATTAGAAGAGTGTAATGGCAGAAGTGAGGCCATGGCCCCAGTAGGTACTGAAGATAACTAACTAAATGTTTTCAGCGATGATGAATATAGGGACAGAACAGTGGTAGAACAGGAATGAAATGTAGTGATACAGTGTTGGAGATCGATTTGGATGGTAGGCTATAATTTGTTAAAATTTAATTCTAGGGGATTTGTCCAGAACTTGTGCCATCAGCTTTAAGAATAATGTAGCATACCAAGCCATGGATGATTTTCTCTGTCACTACCAGTATCAGTCATATGATAGTTCAATAGAAATGTAGAAGTATTTACAGATACAGAGCGCTAATCACCTACCACTCGCTGCTACCTCTGATGGACTTGTTCAGCCATACCTTGGTTTCCTATTAGTTAGAGGAAGTAAGCTTTTTCAGCAACTTAAGTGAAAATGGCAGTGATTTTAAGATTAAGGATGGAAGATACCTCCTTGAAGCGTGATACAAGGGACATTTCAGACTTCTCCTCATGTCCCTCCTGTCTCCATGGCACATACAACTAATGCCGTAGCACTAATGCCATTTCATGCCTTCGAAGACACTTTGGGTTCTTGTTGCAGCCCATCTCTGTTTAGCCAAAGCTTTACAAAATAAAACTTACCTGATGTGCGTTTAACATTCCACATTGATAGAATCTTTGCTAAAATCAGTATAGCAACTATTGCAATATTGTGTATCAAATTATATTGCCTGCTGCTGAATATTAACAATGTAATATTGCTTGTAATGCACAGCAATGATGTGTCACAGCTGTTCCAGTATAATCAGCTCTAGGTTTAACGTTTCTTTCTTTAATACCACATTTTTGTGTAACTCAGAAGTTACAGAAATCAGCATTACAAATTGGTTTTAAAAAATGCTTTTCGGTATCATGTTCTTAGTACTGTTTTATTAGTCTGTGCATATTTAAGTGAGATTAAATGTATGATTACTTTGTGATTTTATGTCAGAATATTTATGTCAATTTGACTTTCCTGGCACAAAAAATGCAGGGTGATGGTAATGGAAATGAATCAATTATCATTTTTGTTTCATAGTGAAGATCTGCATATGAATCACAAAAGACGACTTCTGGTCCCACTATCTCCGTAGAAAGAATATTTTATGAGGAGCACGAATACAATAAATAGTTTCCTAAGCAAATGTATGAATTACTTTGATAAAGCAGTGTATTTGATAAATTCATAATGGACAGATTCCCTGCTGGTTAAGTGCATTGTACTGGAAATAAATAATAAATTGCCAATGGAAATTTAGTTTATACACCACAGTGACCTTCATACATAACCTTAGCCAGGGGTCTTCGCTGTGTACTTCGGTTGGAATATGTAATGGCATCCTGGAGCAGACAAGTCTCACAACTGTCAGTAATGTTTTCCCCTTTCCTCCTTCCTCATAGCTGTCAGCCTCTCTAGTTGCATGCTAGTACACTGCTCCTGTTATTTAATGATGATTATTGAAATGAGGAATGAGGTTCTGGAAGAGTAATGTTTGTAAATAATGTTGTGATAAATGTGTATCTTTGCTCTGGTTTTGTGGAAGAAGCACCCTCCGTAGTGAATGGAAAGCGTTGCAAGTTTAGAAGGGAAAACAAGGACTGAGACTGTGTTTTGCCAGAGATGAGTCTTTGTGTACTCCGAGAGGCGTTCAGACCACATTACCATCCTCGACGTATGACTAACAAAGGAGCTTTGGGACTTTGCAGAGCTAATTATGCTGAGAACTCGCTGTCCTCATATGTATTCCTGCCAAAATTTAAAGGTATAGCTGTAAATGTTTAGTGTATAGGCTGCTCTCATTAATGGTTGTGGCATAAAGAGCAGTGTGAGATGGAGAAGACGCTTGGCTTAACACTCAGCTTGACGCCTGCTGCACCCCTCCGCTGCCCCTAGCGGGTCGGTCGCTGCTCCCTCTGCGCCGTGGTTGGCTTGAGCCGGAGTCTGAGAGCTGGGCTGGAGACAGCCCCTGTGCTGGGAGACTGCGCCGAGCTTACCTTCAGCTTTTCTGTCGAGTTCATTTTCATGTGGGAATATACAGATTTCTGGCCTGATTGTCTTCCAGCACTCATTACCCTTACCTGCAGTGAACCCAGCGGCCCAGAGCCACGAAATGCATGTGTGGGTTTACACAGATGTGTAGCACTTGCTGACGTTATTTGTTGCTGAAAGGTACACAGAAAACAATGTCGTGCTGGAGTGAATCAGTAGTCTTGCATTATACGAGTATGAGTGTGAATGTACACACACGCGTAATCTGTGACCATGAGCTAACTCACCACTGTAATCACTAATTGAGCATCATCACCGTTGGAGCTGCACGGTGCATTATTGGGGCAGGGAGAGGTACAGACAGAGGAGGAAAGATTGGGTGTTTTACTGTTCAGTGTCATACCTGTCACCTGCCACATCCACTGTAAATGTCTGGGGTTTTCATTCCATTTGCTGCTCAGATTAAAACAGCAAATTGTTCAAACAGCCACCAGGCTATACTCACGTGCAAACTCTTAAGAGCCAACTCATACGTTTTTCCATTCATAGATTATTGGTAATTGGTTTTGCATTGGCATGGTCATGAGCTCCATGCACCCCCAAGGATCACATTGGCCATTGGAGGAAAGCTCTTGCTTTAATATTCACTTCAGTATCAGTTGCTTTGGAAAACCTTGCTCTGTGTTCAGTCGGATGTCTAAGATAATTGTAATTTATGAACGTTCTGTTCTCTACACACATCCAGCCCAAATTCAACACATCTGCCTTTGGCATTTATATTTTAACAGACGGGATTTCCACTTTGATGGTGATGTCAACACCATGCTATACTGTATGTTAACATTACATGTTAATGTTCTTAAGATAAATGATGTGCAAAGTGTCTTGTCTTCATCATTCATTAGAGACATCACAACACTTTCATATTGACAGATACATTTGTGCGGCACAAAGGGAGTTGATATTCACTGTTTTATGATTATTGGCACTTCACAGGGGGCATGAATATAAAACAAGCAATTGTCTTTACATTAAAGGGGAGAAAATTTTAACTGGAATTTGTTTACCTCCAGGACATAATGTAGTATGTTTTGTATGGCAGCTGTCATGTAAGAAAGACTCTTAGTTTATTCTTTGATGCTTTTTCCTGCAAATTAAATTCCCAGCAGCAAATTTGGCTTCAATCCTTCAATACTTTGCAAAACATGATAACCAAATGCTCTGTTTCAGTGAGCTGAAAGTGAAGTATTTATTTTCAGATAGACTAGGAGAATTTGGGAAAATCCTTCTACCCAGGCATAGTCTCTGTTTTACAATAAGAATTAAAAAAACCTCACTAGGTTCCTAAGGCTGAAGGATAACAATTGGCGTTAATATTGAAATTAAAGTATGGAACTATTTTCGATATAAAGCATCTTCTCATCTTCTTCTGTGGATTTTCTGTCAGTTGATTATCTCTGTGCAGGGAGCAAGTGAGAGAATCATACGCCGAGTGTATCCCATGTCAGACCTTGCCGACAATTCCCATTTCACTTCTGAACCTTTCCCATCAGAGTGACTGGGAAAAACCTCGTACCACCCCCCCCCCTCAACTGACACACATAGGAACCTGACGCAAACCTTATCATTTCATTGATGCTAATTTACATAGCTCTTTTTGCTTTTGTTTCGGGCTTTGTTTCTTTCCCAGTGTTCCTGACGCTGAGGTGCTTGGATCCAGCTGTGAAGCTAGTGGTTAAGGGAATAACCGTGACTGCATGAGAAGAGTGAAGGGGTTGTTGGCTTGCAAGCTATATTTTAAACAGACAGCAAACCTTTTGGTAGTTCAGTGTTAGCCTTTTAAATGGTGTGGTTCTCTCTTCAGATTTCTCCTTGCACATAGCATAACTTGGCATCTTGTTTTGTGGTTTTGACATTTGTATCATGGTATGTGAGGAGCTGGAGAACAAACCCAGAGCAGCATGTCTTCACTGGAGTGTGGGGTGGCAGCTGTTACCCCAGATCATCTGTGCCCTAAGTGAGGAATGGATTTATGGCAAGAGGCTAGCTGAGCTCCTTCATCCTGTCGCTAGCACTAAGTTGCATATGCCGATACCTGTGTGCTGTCATCACGTAAACTACCTGTGCGCGTTACGTTCCTGTGCTGAACTGTGGTGCAAGTGGTACATCATGGTGAACAAGTGGTGGTATTACAAGGACTTAGTACACAAGTGTATTTTTTACCTACTGGATGGTAAGCAACTAACTTTCTGAGGGAAAAGCTTTAGTGTCCATAGCATTATTTATTGTCACCCATGTATCATATGGAGCAGAAGTGTGCTAACACAAGCAGACACAGCTGACAGTGCCCCACTGCATATGTTTGTGTGTGTATGTTTGCTGGGGTATTTTTCGGACGTATGGAGCCACTTCATGTTTTTCTACAAATATTTTAAAGCAGTTTATGCAAGATCAGGCATGATTTAGGTACTAGTGAGGTCTGCAGGATTTTTTTATTAAAATCCGCATTTTAGAAATTATCTATATTTAGTGTCACCATTTTTTTAAAAGGGCGATAAACATTTAGGATTAATACTATATCTGTAAATGAATTTGACAATGCTTGATGCTAAATACATTCTGTGCTTAAAGTTACCACTGTCGTGATGACCTTTGCTGTCTTCCTTATTCAGATCTAGCAGTAAATAAAGGGTGTAACAACTCTAAGGATCTGAGGAGAATAAAAAAAGCTCATAAATATTTCACTGAAGAGTGGTGAAATGAAAACATGTAGATACACTCCTGAATTCTCTTACCAAGAGGCAAAATGGAAGTGCCAGCCACCGTTCTTAAAATAACGTGTCGGTCTTTTCATTGCTTGTGCCATAAAAAATTCTGTATTAATCCATTCTAATAATGTAGAAACAGCAGTCATTTTACTGTGTATGCACAATTAGAGAGATGCATTAAAAGCCTGGTCCCAGTGGAAGCAAAACTTAAAGTAATCATCAACAGAGCTTTGCTACACTGAGTCTGCATGATCAAGAAGTTAGCAGGAAAGCAGAATTCTTATAATATTTTTAAAGACCACAGTAACTGACTTTGCACTCATTTAAGAAAGTTAGAAGGAGTTTTTTATGTTACCAGGTAGCTGGGAACGCAGTGGCCTCATCTCCGAACACAGGCACGCAGTACTGCCGTCAAGCTACAGGCACATAAGTGCCGTAGCTTTATTGGTGTCCTTTTGTGAAAATTTTGTGCTGCTGACTGAAATAGCAGAAAGATTAGGAAAAGCTGAAGAAAGAAAGAAAGGCTTTGAGGAGGCACTATTCCATGTACAAAAGGCTCGGGGGGGTCTTGTGTGTAGGTATAAATCCTTGTCAGTAGGTATAAATCCTTGTCAGTAGGTATAAAACCTTGATGGGAGGGAGCAAAGAAGGACCCTGGCCCTTCTCAGGGCTGCCTGGTGAAAGGACGAGAGGCAACGGGCACAGGGTTATTGCAGACCAGACCAGCCAAGGCTTCCTCTAGGTCACCCTGCTTACATGGGAGTGAAAAGTAACTGATGGAGAAAAGGGTTTGGGGGATGGATCCTGAGATGAGCAGCTATTTTCTGATAGAAAAGGGTTAGATAATAACTTCTGTTAGAACATATTTTTTTAAAAAAGACTTGTTTTCATTGAGCAAGGAAACGTGCCAAATTTGGCTGTGTATCAGTTTTCCCAGGCGCCTAATGCTGATGGCTACAGATCCTTAAGACTGCCGTTCTATTTCAGTTAAAATAGAGGATTGAAGGGAAGCTGGGCAGTGTCAAATATGAACTTGAATACTGTCTCCTCACAATGCTTACGATAACAGAGAGTAGACCATTAGGGCTCTAAGACAACATATCTTTACTATTAAAAAGGCTTCTGGCAGATCTTTCGGAGGCGCTGATACATTAAAATAATAGCAGAAGCTGATTCAGAAGGCAGCTCCATTTCAGAACGCCCTGCTAACTGAATGTTTGTCAGGTACCTGGTTGAGCACAGTCACAGACGTGAATAATACAAAACCTGTAACAAAAGTACTGTTAAAACTGCCAGGAAAACAAAATCATCACTGCTTTTCCTAGGGAAAAACCCCCTCTTTTCTGTCTTCTTGTTTCTATGTCATTTATGAGAAAGAATGGCTTGCACCAAGTAAGTTTTCATTTTCTCTAGACTATGAAATTTTTTTGCAGATATTAACAGCTTCAGGAATTCTAGTAGAAAAAGCTTCTGACACAGTACTGAAAATGGTGTTATCTAACTTAATGCTGTGAATGAAGGACCATAGTATAACCATGGTGATATTTTTTCCAGAATTCTCCAAGCAGTGATAAAGCTTCTACATTAACGAGGGCTACCAAAACAGAGCTCAAAGAAAGAAGGGGAAGAGCACATGAAAATCAAAGCACACTGATTTTTGAATGATTTGAATCTACCTGCCAAAATTATCTTTACATAATTATGTCCATACAATAACTTATATATATTTAAGTAAAAGCTATACTTCTTGATTCTAGTATAAAGGATCCAGATTAGTTAAGATTTTTTCCCCAAAGCACATTTACTTTGGATTTCCCAGGATTTATTGTCTCTTGCCCTAATGGGAATCCTGAACACACCAGGCACATACAGTCTGCTAATCGCAGCCCTCAGGCTGCCGGTGAGACGTGTCGGGAGGGTTGCAATGCATGTGAGATGCCCGTGACCTTGGGCCCCTTCGGAGCGCACAGCCCTCCTGGCACCTCCTCGCCGGCGTGCTGGCGGTGCCGGTGCAGGCAGGCAGCACCCAAACTGTGGTGACCTGGAGGGGAGAGAGAGCACGTGCTGCTTGTGTGGGTGCCCTGGGGACCCCTGTGGAGTGCTGGACAGGCAGAGCCGCTCTCTGTAGTCTGCTCCATCTCCCTTATATTAGAGGTGGGAAATAATTTTTTTAAGACATTGTTTTGGATGTATGCACCTAGTTTCCCTAGCTTTTAAAGAATCCTGTCTCCCTCCAGGAGCCACTCTGTGCTGTTCTGTTACAGCTAGGCTTGCTCTGTGTCCAAGAAGCACAACTCGGAGTCTGAATCTTAGGCTGCTGTTTACCTTCACTTAACCCAGCTGAATGCAGCAGAACTCATTGGCTTTATACATGACTTAAGCTCCCTAAAAACATTGCATTAAGCTAATGATGCTGTTATGGCTAAATCCTAAAGGAGCTCTTTATTAGTTATAGTTAAGCTGATTTATTGATCAGTTCATAATTTTGGAGTGTGTTATATCATTCAGCTAAGTAGTTCTTACCAAGGACTTACAAGCCACTGAAATGCTTTTAAAAAAAAAAATCTCTAATCAAAGCTAAACCTTTGGGATGAAATGAGGTTTTTGGGGAAAGGAAGCAGTATTTTGCTAGTTCATCTACTTAATTTTTTCTGAATGTATTTTGGGTACATTCTGAGGTATTTTTACATTTCCATCTTTGGTCTTGATGCAGTAGTTTCACATCAGAGGAGGCTATTTTTAGAAGAAAGGTGAATGTGAGAAATCAGTGACGTTTTCTGGATGCTGCTATGATGTGCTGCTCACGCTCTTCAAATGAAGCAAGGCTGAGCATATGCCAGGTATGTCAAGTGCTGTACAAATTATCCCTTAAAGTTGTGTCTGCCTTGATTGCTTTAAAATATTTAGCTGGAACATCAATCATAGATTGTATAAGAAAGCCCTTTCTTTTATATTGGCATTTCTGATGAAGTGAAGGGAAGCTGTCTGGCATCCATAGAGATCGATGGCAGTGGGAGAAGAGTTGTAAAAAGACAGCCTGGGCTCCAAGGTCTCCTTTCCAGTCTCCTTATCTGAACCCTGACCTTTGGATCAGGGGCTGTTAGGGCTGTGAGGGCATTAACAACAGTGTTACATCCTGGAACTGGTCTGGAGCTGGTGAGCAGAGATCTCCTTCTGCCTCATAGGCCTATGCAGATCCGGGTTTGTGCATCGGTAGGGGAAAAGGTAACGTTCCATCTCTCTGTGCCAAATATCACAGGAACTGGACTTGATCCTTAACATTAAAGCAAGAATTGGATATTCATGTGCTATTATTTTGCATCAGTGAAGTTAGTAATAAAAGAATTGCAGACAAGTAAAAGCAATGCCTTTGGCATGCTTTGTAAGGAGGGTACTGTTCTTCACCTGACAGCGGGGCGGCTCTTTTGGGCCCGGCCTGCCCAAGCCCTGGCAGAGCTGCAAAGAGAGCTCAAGGACATCCTGCCTGTTTTGACACTTGGCTCTCTATCCTCCACCACCTTGCCTTTCCTCTCAGCGTGCCACACACCCACAGAATTACTTTGTAAGAATATAGTGAGAAGATGCCAAAATTAAGACTCTACATCCAGCCAGTAGGTCTGACAGTAACCTAATTTTCCAGGAGCAATGCATCTGGCAGCATCAATGCATGTAGTTCTGGGGGAAAAAAAAAGGTTCCAAGTGATTAAAAATAATACCAGCACTCCCCAAAAAAGTCAAGTCCTGTTTCTACAGTAAAGAATGAAAGCTTCATTGATTCATGGAGCTTCACTCACTTGGTGTGAAAATTGAAATAATATTGCACATCACGTAGCTGGTGACTGGTCAAGACTGAGAACCTTTGATGACAAAGAACGATATACACATTTTGAATATCATAGTGGAAATTGCCCACAGCATATGGGTAAAATGAGCAAAAAGTGCTAAATGAATTGCGCAAATAAGTAAATACAAAAGAAAAAAAAGCTTTTCTGCTGACAGACATGTGGAGCTGTTCAGACGTGATCTTAGCATTGCTCCATGCCTTAGTTTCTCTCATTCTTCCTCTGGCCTAGTTGGCTTCATGCTCTTTGAGGAAATGGTGCGTCTCTGGTGATGTGTTTGTTCAGTGGATCCCAGACCTCATTCCAGGCTACTGGAGTTTCTACTATTAGAAGTAGTCATCATCTTGGGCTTTGAGTCAATAGTTTTCTAGTTTACCTCTCAGATTAATAATTATAAGCTAAAGACAGTTTCATATTTGCATTCATTTTTGCATACATAGCAGTGAAGTTAAATTTAGTCCTGCTTTTTAAAAAAAAAGACAGAAAATACTATATAAGCATTCAAATCAGGCTGCTTTTTGAAGCTCAGTAAACATAACAGAAGCAGCATTTTAATCAAAATGAAGAACTGCATCCTAATCCCATCTCAGCACATGTATATTTCATAAGGACGTTTTCTGCGAAGCAAGTATCATATAAGGGATTGCTGTGACACAGTTTCTGATCTCCTTAGCTTCTTCATCACAGGCTAGACTGTCCCTGCATAAAATAATGATAATGCGATCCATATTTTTTAATTTATGTGGAAAATAGTCTGGTAAAATAAAAGATGTTGCATTTTTGGTACTATTTTCCCGTGTCATTTTTCAACAGATAAATCCATTCTTTTCTATTCAGTTTAGTGGTGTACCTTTGAAACAAGTCTTTCTTTGTACCTTTAGTCACTAAACCCATGCTTATTTCTGAGGATGAGATAGCACTATGTGACAGATAAAAGGAGAAATAAGAGAAAACAAAGCTTTGTATCTCTTGTATTACACAGAATAATTGGGGAAGACAAGTCTGGCTTTGACATAGACTCTCTCCGTTGAACTCTGTAGTAGCTGTGTGTGAGTAGAGGGCAGGATTGATCTAAAGCTAACGTTTGACATGCTGTAGTGGGAAACCTTTAAAAGGCAGAAAGGGACAATTGCCAGAGATTCTAAAAAACTCTGGAAAAGCCCGGCCAGTAAATGCTTCCAAACTATGCAATATGGTCTGTCCTGCCTCACCTTGTGTACTGACTGGGCGCAGATTGGCTGTGACATGACCTCCTATGGCTTCTCATCTCTTAGAGATGGATAGCAGTCTGGACATCTGTTCTTTCAAATTTTCCTTGCATCCTAAAAAGAGATGGGAATAGGCTGTAATGCCTGTTTTCAAGGTATGTCTTTGATAAAATCCACAGTTCCCCCCATGCACAGGCTTGTTTGAAATATGCACACCTCAGGTGATGCTACTTCCAAGTATCATCTTATAGGCAGCAACCAGTTTTCTTAGCAGCACTACGAAATGGATGCCCTTGCTGCCAGTCTCTTAACATGTCTGTCATTTGTCTGCTCTTTCCAACTGAAACTAGGCCATCAGTATTGGTTCCTGCCTGAAGCCTTCTTAAAATGTTTGCTATGATAGGTGCTTATTTGGTATTGAAAAGAAATGAAATACTTTTCTTCTGTCTGTTTTGTTGCTGGACCAGAACACACCAGATATGGGGCTACTAAAACCATCCTGCTGCTGGGTGAGCCCTCAGCTGAAAGTGGCCTTCCTGGGCCTTTTGTTGGAGAAGTTCTGCTTTGTGTGGCACAGATTGAAGACAAAGGATGGCTTTACAGCCCCATGATTCAGACGTTCACCTGGGAAAGTCGACACCTGTATTTCACTGCTCTTTAAAATACCTTTCAGTATTTAAGGATAAGGACTCTTGTAAAATCGGCTTTGGGAGAATTTGTGGTCTGCCATTATACTCTGTGCTGTGGCTTTACTGGATGGACCCCTTGAAGATACTTGACTATTGTATGAGTACTGAAAGAATTAGGGCCAGACTTAAAAATGGAGAAGTAAAGAGTTATTAATGATACATGTGGAAAGTCAATATTCATGTACCACTTTGGTATAACAATTATTACCTGGTAGAAGAACAAACCCCATGCTACCCTATGTAGCCAAATTTTATCCTTTACATTAAGTATATGGGAAAACTTTGTCAAACAAATTGAGAGTAGCTGAAAAATTTGAGTTGATTCTGATTTAGATTTCATTTTCCCAAGTAAGTTATTTTTAAAACTCTATTTCTTTTTCACTGCATGTCTGATACAATTTCTTTGCATACAAAACCCAACATTGTATACTGTTCTTGGTGTCATGAAATCTGCAGGTATAACTTCAATTACCTTGGAACATTATTTCATTCTAAATTAGCTATAAGAGACCAGAAGATGCCCATTTCCCAACCACTCAGTAAGACTAGCTGAGTGGACTACAGAACACAGTAAAAACAATAGTAATCTTGCATTTATTGACTCTTTCCTACATTAATTTAGTGGGTTTTAATAAGTGGCTGTTAAATTGATCAGCCTTCCATATACTATGGAGTCTGAAATACTGTGTGATGAATGAGGGCAACTTGAAATGGGGCAAATCAAATACCTTCTATAATTGAATTGACACAAGGCCAAATCCCACAATTTATTAGTCTAGAGAAAACCTCAGTTTTCTACCAAGCTACTAGAAGGAGCTTTGTCTACCGTTTTTAATCCTGAACACAGAAGATGAGATAGAAATAAGCTGTACTGAAGTGCGTGTCTGGCAATCACACATCAGCCAAATCCTTGTGCTGGCATTGACTAGCCCTCAGAATACCTGACTTTGCATTTTGACTACAACAGATTAAATTACCTTAATATGATTCTGCCACTTGCTCTGAAAAAAAAGAAACCAAACCCAAACCAAAAACCTCCAAAAACTTTCCGGAAGTAGGTCCTTGAAATTGAAAGCTCTGGAACTAAAGGGCTTTAGAGTTACCGAAAGGCTGGGTATGGATTGGAATGTGAAATGCTATGCTCTGAGAGATTCATTAAACTTTGTTAGCATGCTGCAGGGACTTAGATTAGGGAGATGATCTAGTGCTTTCTCAGTCTCTTGAGTCTCACTAGGTTGTGTTATAATAAATAAAGTAAAACTAGCCTGACCAACACACTAACGTGAAACCAGAATACGTTACAGTAATTAGTTTTCCCTTATTGCAATGCAGTTGTGCATTTCTTGGCTCATGTCTTGTGTTGCTCTCTTGCTGAGGTTCTGGTTGTCTTTGTTATGTGAATGGATTTGTCCAAAACTTTGTTTACAAACTTTTACTTTACAGACTTCCTTTACCCATTGCTGCATGAAGAAAGAAATTTCAGACATATGGTGTGATGTGCCAGTGAAGGGTACCTGCTCACAGAACAACGCGTCAGGTACCTGAAATGTGCCACACTTGTGTTAGGAGGCAGATACTCGCTGCAGGTTCTTTCATCTTTCTCTGCTTGTTCCAAGCCTTCAGCCTTGGTTCTTGTTTCAGCAGTGAGTGGCTGATTGCAATTGTGTTTCTCTCATCTACCCTCAAATGGTTTCCCTTGAAAGTATGCTTCCAGTTGTCGCCCACACTGCCGACAGATTTTTTTCCTCTTTAGACATTTCATGGATGAAAAAATATTTTCAGTTTGATAAAAAATGGGAAGCTCTAAATTCCAGCTAATACTTTTGCTGTTACTTCCCATTCCTTTGATTTTTTACTGGTGTCCTGTTGACTGTGATTAGAGAGGATTTCCCCCACATTAATTTACCTTTCTCATACAAAAAATTACCGAGTAATGTAGTTGAGAGGATTGTAATATTTCAGAGCTTGCTACTGGTACACCTGCCTCCTCGGGTGAAGTACAGTGCAGCGGCCCGAGGCTGGGAACTGTGCATGGCTCTAGCCTTTGCCCAGTGGAAAGATGAACTTAGAAAAGGCCCTTAGGTCTTGGGGTTCACTGCATTACGCCGCAGGACTCTTGGTTATTCCCGGGCTTAGAAAGACAACTCTTGTGATTTTATTTCAAGTTCTACATTAAAGTATTGTAACTAAATAAAACTACAAAAATTTTCTTGAGTTTAACTAATGATGTATTCATGTCCTTTTGCCAATTTGGCATCATAGTAATGCTCTAAATCAGAGAAATGTCTGAGTAAGCTTAAAATCCACAGCCATAAAGCTCTCCAATAAGCTTGAATTTTTCTGGTTTTATCCTCTTAACTCGATCTTGCTTTTATGAAACCTGACTATCTTGAATATTTTTCTTGCTTATACACATTAGAAAATCACGTTTACTAATACACCTCTTGTGCCATTTCTTAGAGTTTCTTTAACCAAGTGTGAGGATTAGGAAAAACTGTTTCCTTTTTGTGGAATGGTCAATTTCTGGTATGGTTGTCATACAGTTTCATTTCATCAGTAGGAGAGAACTGCATTCTTCCTCCCTGATGCACATATGTGAAAGATAGTCTCAACCCTGCAATTGTACTGAAATTGGTAACCTTGTTTATTTAAAAAAAGAATTCAGTAGGGATGGCTGCATGGTCCCTGAATCCTGGGTTGCAGAATAAGTCTGTAAAACATTTTACTCAATTTTTCTTTCTAGAACTGTATGTAGAGCATGATGTTGGATTGTAGTATTGTAATATTTTGTTGTATATAGATCTAATTGAAGAGGAATGTTACCTGTTACTGACCAAAGGTAACTGCCAGATCTCTTTGTGCCCATGAGGGTGTTTAAATGATGGTAAGGTTGTTCAGTGCCATGAAATACAGGTTGTGGTGAATTGGAATGTGGAAAACAGGGAAAGAGAAGAAAATGTAAACAGAATAATGAGAGGCAGAGAAAGAACAGAAAAGGTGAAAAGGTAAAAAGGTAACAAGAAGCAAAAAAAAAAAAAAACAAAAGAAGAGAGCTAGATGTGTGGGGAAATGAAATGGAGGAGTGAGACCAAAAGTCATTCAGAAGTGAGTAATGGAAAGTCTACGAGAAAAGCACTGTAAAAAATGGAAGTAAGGAAGCGGAAGGAAAAAAAGTCTGTCAGTATATACGGCTGAGAACAGGATTTTTTCTTCTTCCTCTTTCCTTTCCTGTTATCATCCCTATCTTCTAAAGGTTCCTCTTACAATGTTATGATGTCTCTGTTTCTTTTTTCTCTATCTTCCTTATATACTGTCTTCTAAGAACACTCAAAGCCCTGTTTGATCAGGGCAGATAGCTGACAGCAGCTTTTTCACTGCACAGTTGAGCTGGGAAAACAGCTGATTTTTAAACCTTTTTTATTCCAGTTCAAAGACTGTTTATATTCATAACAGAAAAAGGTAGCATTGTCTGTCAGTCAAATCTTGAAGAAATAGAATCCTCAGTCTTTTCACTGGAAAAAAAGTTAATGTCTGTTTTCCTCTTTATGTTGCCAACTTTGACTTAAAACAGACAAGGTTTTAACTGAAAATACGTGTAAGAGGAACTGATACTGCCTGGTGTGTTTCCCTGGGAAATGTGGTGCTTGCATTAAGCTCTTACCAATCCCGGTGACTACCTGTATGATGTTACAGGTGACACCTCAGCAGCGAGATCTGGTCTAATGCCTTCTAGACCAGAAGAGTCACGTGGAAGTAGGGAATGAGCTATCTGACTTAGGGAAAGGCCTGAGGAAATTGTAACACTGCTCTAGTTACCTCAGAAAAGGGCATCTCTCTTTTCTGACTGTCACACGTTCCCTGGGTGTGACAGCAGGTCGAGGGAGGGGATCCTTCCCTCTGCTCAGCATTGCGGGGGCCACGCCTGGAGCACTGGGGCCAGAGCTGGGCTCCCCAGTACAAGACACAGGCATACTGGAGAGAGTCCGCTGAAGGGCTGCTGTGAAGAGAGCTGGGACTGCTCAGCCTGGAGCAGAGAAGGCTCAGGGAGATCTTGCCAATGTGCATAAACGTCTGGAGGCAGGGTGCAAAGAGGACGGAGCCAGGCTCTTCCCAGTGGTGCCCAGGGCCAGGGCCAGAGGCAATGGGCACGCACTGGCACGCAGGAGGTTCCCTCTGAACATCAGGAAACACTTTGTCACTGGGAGAGTGACCAAACACTGGCACGGGCTGCCCAGGGAGGTGGTGGAGTCTCCACCTTGGCAATATTCAGAAGCCATCAGGATATGGTCGGGGCATCAGCTCTGGGTGACCCTGCTTGAGCAGGGGCTTGGACCAGATGGACCCCGGAGCTCCCTTCCAACCTCAACCAGTCTGTGATTCCTGGGGATGAATACGTCATCTGCTGTGGCTTTAAGTAAAAGCTCTTAAATGTTTTACTGATCGTTCACATTAAAACTTAATTAAGAAACAGATGATAAGCCTGACCTTGAGTCAGTTCTTACGTTAATTACAGTGTATTCTGCCTCTGTTCCAGTCCAAAACCCCCCGTTGTGTACTTACTGAAAAGGCACATGATGAGCAGACAGGGAAAGTCATTGTTTTTCCTCATTAGATCTGAATGAGTATTTGCACATAAACAACTGAATTGGAGGCATTTTTTAATATTCCTTCAGAATTATTTTAGCAAACCAAAGTTAACAGTAATATGCATATGAGAAAAGCAAACTAGCATCAGTATGTCAGAGGAGCCTTTAAGCAATTTCTTGCATACCACTAACCCTCAGACTGGGATATTTATAATAAATCAACCAAACCTCAACATTTAAGGCATAATCGACTGAAAATCAATCTGTGGGAAACTGCATGGCCCAAGGGACTTTTTAGATGGATATATTCCTTTTAAATTCCTTGTATTTGCAGGGGAGTTCTCCCAGATTGCTGCTGCCTTATAGTCAATATTATGACTTTATCCTGAATGTTTCCTTACTTAAGAGAAATTAATTAGGGTAACCTAAATTTAATGCATTCTGAATAAATGCTTGCATAGAAGTGACTATGGTTTTGAACAAACAGACTTTTTTTTCTATTATTACTGTTTCTGAATATTTGTACTGACCTAATTCACGGGATTTTCATAAATTATTTCACCAAATATGGTTTACATAAAATAACTCTTGAAAAAACCTAGGTATTCATTAAGCATTGGAGTGTTATGATAATGCTTTGCTGAATCTATGATGGTATGATACTGCTGTATATTCACAAACAGGTAGAAAAAATACACTCTTTGATGTCTTCAATCTCAAACATTCGAGTTACCTTATAAAGTAGGCTAAATGCTACAAATCCACAGGCTACACAACCATAAGAACTGGACTGCTTAGAGCTTATTAAACAATACTAGATTTTCACTAGTATCAAATAAGTGCCTGCTCCTGTAGAAAAGAATAATCTACAGACTGAAAAAATCTGTGATCAAAATTACACTTCCTTCTAAGCAAAATCTAGTAGTCAAATAGTTAAAAATTATAGAGTTATAGATTGGTGTTTAATCAGTTATTGTTTCCATGGTGGTTGAAACAGTTTTTTAAAATGAATAGTGAGCACGCTATTCTACATGGAGGCTGATTGTCTTGGCTGGATTTTTTGTCTTAATACCATCAGGGAATAGAGTGGCAGATATCCAGTGGGGAGATACAAAGAACCATTCCATTCCTGGAATGACTGTTGATTGACGCCTTTCTGGTATTTGCAGAGCACAAGCACCTGGGTCTGTCATCGTCAACCAGATAACACTCACAAGAGGCCACGCTGGGCACTGAGCTTCCTTGGAGGAGCAGGTGTTCTCTCTCACACACTTGGAGATAATATACAAGAACCTTACTGCATTGTGTGTCAGTTCTGGAGGAAGCAACAGAATCTTTAGGTATGTGCATAATTCATACATTCCAGAAACATACTGAAGTCGAGACAGCTGCCATAAATTGGGACATTAATCTGAGAATTCATGACGTGAATCAGAGGCCATGAGTGAACAAGGTACGAAAAACACTTAAAAAAGAAATGGACAATTCTCCAGAGATTAGATTTGACATCTGAAAACTCTTGATAGTCATTTAACACAAGGGAGGAAATGAGACACTGTAGCAGCTCAGGTTGCTGAATGTATTAACGCCCTATTTCTGTCATATCCGGTAATGTAAGTGTTTATGGCATGATTGAGTGAAAATCAGTCTTGTGAGTCTAGATGGTTCAAGGGTCTTTTAGGTTGGAAGTGATACTGATGAGTCCTGATGACACAGATGGCCACACTCTTATCTTCTGGTCCATGTTCATTTATTACCTAGATAAAAAGAAAAGGAAATGAAAGACTAATTTAATACCTGGTAGATAGCTTGCTATTGCTATTATGAAAAGCACTGTCAGCACTGATGGTGGCTTCAGGAGAAAAAGCAGACAGAAATAAATGCTAATTATAACTGCCTCTCCCTCCAACAGTACCCTCTCCTTATCTCATCAGAAATGAGATCTCCATCACTGTGGAAGAGGTTACAAGTCAAGGTTTCTTCTGCCATTGGCAGAATAGCAGACGATGTTGATTTCCATAGCACGCTAATTGTCTGTGTCATGAACTACAGAAAATCGTGTTATTGCAGGCTACCACTCCTAGATGCACTTGGAATGCTAGAAGAGCCGATGGTCAGAAGAGCCGGTCTGGTGTCCTTGGGGTCACAGGCCTGTTTAACTGGAGAGGAGCCTTGGGTTCGAGTACTTTGGGATAGATGGGGCCTGGTAGCAGCTGGGCTCTGAGTGATAGTTGCTGGCCTGCTGCATTCCTGTGGTCTTGAGTTATCAGTCATATGTTAATGATTCTGCTCTGATTTTTAGGGTCAATGTGTACTTGAAATGTCAGCTTCTCTAGTGCCTCAGAAGGAGGACGTGGTTTTCTGTAAGATGCCAGGAGTGGACCCAAATCATTGAACGCTTCTGAGATGAAAAGTAGTGTTCACCAGAAAAAGTTATGTTGCACACCTTGAAGTGCTTTGCTTTCCTTTGAAGTTCCTGTTTTGTTTCCTATTTACTGGAAGGATTGTAGTGCTTTTTCTCCTCAGAACGTAGCTAGACATTCTGGCAGAAATTGAATTTGATGGAGTTACCAGAACCTAAGCCCCTAATCCATGCTTTCTGTGTTAGTTTTTTTACTAGATAGTGATAAACAAAATCAGTTATTTTATGGACTTCACTGAGCAAATCCCCTATGTGTTTCACTGAGACGTACACTGTTCGTATTCATGTGTAAATCTAAAACACACACAGGAACGTAGAGCATAGCATAGCAAAGTACTGTTAGCTTGTGATTGCAATCATGAACGTGTTCAATTTTTCCATTAAAATTATCCACCTGTCATTTAAAAACTGCTGAGAATGCAAGATGGAGTGTGGAGGGAATCGAGACGATTTATTCCTGTTATTATGATTAAATAAGTCAACCAGAAACCTGCTCACTTCACACCTGATTCATACGCCATGCACTGTGACTAAGTGTGCTTATTTAACCCCACCTGTTTGCACGAGGAGAGGACTCATTTACATTGAGATTTGACTTTTCCAAGCTGATCACGAATGTCTGTTCACTATAAAAATACATGAGTTATGTGCATTTTTAGTATATATTTCCTGGCTCTTTTGAGTGTCATATGGTAGAAAAAGTATTGTCGATAGCTTAAAGCTCCAAATGTGATATACGCACTCTGGATCCCAGGCACAATGGCAAAGAGATTGGGATTTGGAGCATCTGAATGAGAGGCCTGCATTTCAGTTCTTGTGGTGGCCAGCTGTAGGAGTAGGTGCACAGGGCTTTGGAGATTTTGTCACTTTTGGGATATAAATGCAGACTTTGGATTTTTCAGCCCTTTGCACCTGATGCTGCCCCAGTGAGCCAGGGTGGCAGAACACAGTGCCCAGTTGTTGCAGTAACTTGCTGGGAGACATTTCAAATTTCTGCCGCAGTTCAGACCGACCCAGCTGGGATTTCCGGGCTTGGTTTATGTCTGTTTGGGGAAATTGAGCTGGCACCAGCTCAGCCTGCTGCAGAGTTTCCCCTTGTATTGCCAGATCACTGTGCTGAAAGACACCGTACAGACCTCAAACCAGTATAGGGGGGTGTCATGTTCCCAGTTACAGTTGTTATACCAACAGCAGGATTAATGAAAACTCAGCCTTGCCCTATGAATACGTTGCTAAGTTTTTCATCAGTCCCAGGGGGTAAGATAAACATACGAACTGAAAAGATTCAGTGTTTGAAAATAATCTAACATGCTGCTCAAGAATTTTTTTTTTCCTCCATCTCTGAACCTTAAGCCCTGAGAGGAGCGATGCATGGATTCTGTCTCGCATGATAATGTAAGATTTTTATGGCAAGGCAAGTATCTTAGTATCTTGCTGACACGCTATGTCCAGTGCACGTTGGTGCTAAGCCTGGATTCTGCAGTCTCCTTAGCCCAATTTGAGTCGCAGAAACTGCAGATCAGACCTGTCACTGCATTTGAAAGGCTGTTTTCTAAGTGTGATTTTATCTTGTTTGGGAAGTTTTCTTTCACAATCGCATTGAAAAATTAATGAGTTCTTTCTCTTGACTAGAATCATTAAGAAAATGCTTGATGCCCAGTGGTGTAGCTCAGCACTTCCCTCCCTCCTGGATCTTTTATTATTCCACGTTACTAAACTGATAATTTTTTTTACTTCTGTAAATTAACAGTTTTAAACACCATTACTGGGAAAGATCAAACTGCAGTATCAAAGAAGAAAGCTTCATTATAAGTGTGCTGAAAATTCTAGGAAACATTTATGCCTTTATTGTCTTGTTTTTCTCGAAACTACCATATCTGTAATTTGGTAGTAAACAGGGATTTTTAAAAGCCTGCTGAGCTCTCCTGGCTCAGATTTCACCAACGTTGATAAACAAAACCTCCCTGCTTCAGCATGTGCAGAATTGAGCCAAACCTAAGATTTTATTTCTTTTCATTTATTAGCTTTTTGTTTATAACCAAAAGTATTTTGCTTTGAGCAAGGCAGAGAAATAAAAGCAGCTCCTCACTAATGCCATCTTCTGGAGAACACCAGAGAAGTATGCTGGTTTGTACTCTAGATGTTGTGTTTTAGCTACACAAGTGAGTTGGGACATTCAAGCAAGGAGGTGAGCTCTTACCTGCGACCAGCACTGAAAATCCTCACGATGAACGTTCCAAGATCTGTGTGCAGATATTCTGCAGCATGGAATAAAACTGGAAATCCTTAGGATTTCTTACATGTGAGATGTAACATGTCCTTAGGGGTTATTGTAACTGGGGCTCAGCTTAGTACAGTACTGAAACATTTCTAAGAAAACTTCAATTCCAATTTACTCTTAGTTTGCAGAATCAGCATATAACTTTGGAACCTGCATCTGGAAATTCCTTCTCCTCCTTTTACAACACAAAAGATTTTATTTAATAAGTACATGGATTTGAGGTATAGTTTTATTGTCTATATGATGTCTTGTCATTGTCCTTGCCAAACTGAATTCTTCGTAGACTATTAAAATGTTTCAATTACTAAAAATTTAAAATATTAAAATAGATTTCAAGGCTGAATTAAAACATCCATGTATCCTATCATTTTGTGAACTGGTGGTAAATTATCCTGTTAGTTTAGTCAGACTATTTTAAAGCCTCTGAAGCTCCTTTAGAGAAGAAATATCCGAACAAGGGGTTCCATCTGTGCACTTGGATGGGCACGTTTAGGAACCCAGGCGTCACCAGGAGTTTGGTTTGATTTTGTTCTGCTTTAGGGAGCTGGGGACCCGGACTTCACTCCTCATGAGTAACCTGGTGAAGTGCTTGAAATTACTTATATGAGCAGCAAGAACAGGTTTTACCTTATGGTTTTGTGTTCACACTGTGTCTCTAAGAATCTTGTCACGTTCATTAACATTCATCTATACCCTATGGTTTTTGTGCCTTCAACTTACTGTACAAACAGGTCCTAAGAGCTTTTTCCCCATGTTTTAATAACAAAGGGAGGAAAACAAATAGTGAAAGAGAAAACTAGTACCTAACAAAAGCTTACTTTTACTGACTGTTAGAGAAAATTATATATTAATAATGTGGTAAAATACAGCAATCTGGCAAATAATATGTTACAGCAAGCAACAAGCATAGGTATTTGTCACCTACCCTGTTAGATTAACATATATATATAGCATTTTGTGTTGGAACATATAAGCCTGAGCTAGTAGTTAATGCCCATCTTTCTTAAAACTCTCTGCACAAATACATGCAGTAAGCTAGACCTTTCCTTCCTTGCAGACTGAGGTGGGGAATAGTCACCTTGTGTGTGATGGGCAGGGTCTGGCCAAACTAGAGCTACGGTAATTCAAATTAGAAAAAGAAGAAATTCACGACCTGGTGGCTCCATGTGCTATGACTTTGCTGTGGTTCAAAACTTTACCTTAAATAATTCTCAGAAATGGAGGAGAAGGAAGGTGGAGAAGAGGGAGTGTTCCAGGCCAGTCCAGATAGTCGCTGTTAGAGCACTTTCTTGAGAGGTGGATAGCCCCGGTTCTGCTTCTCTCATGCATTTTATTATTAGGTAGCAAAATAGTATATAAAGCGACTTGTGGTATAGATATTAACAGCTATCCAGTGAATACGTTAGTAATAATATAGACATAAGTAAATTTAATCTTTGTTACTAAAGAAACATGTTTTGTATGTATGTGAAAAATACCTCAACTTTCTGCTTTTATTATAATATGCTAGATGCCACATCTTCCACGTTACTTACCAAACCATAAAGTTAGCGACTAAATGTGTAAACTGTAAATAGGACTTTACAGGTGTGTGACAAATTTTAAAAATTAGTCCATATTTATTTAGATAGACAAACAAGGACTTTAGATTTTACTTCTACTTGAAAACATTTGTGACTGGTGTTAGTTTAGTTCAGTTAAATTTGGAAAATTAAAGGCATGCCCCTTTTTAATTCTGCAGTTCAACATTTGAATAGTTTTATACATTAAATTTTCAATGATCTCCTCAATTCCAGTGAGTTATTGTGGCCTGTCTTGAGGGCTGATTCCCTGGCTCAGATGCTTTGTACATGTTAGTGGCAAGCGACTTGCCATTTAGACACCGTTCAATTAATACAATTAAAGTAAAAGTAACTTTCCCAGAACACTCTTCTGAACCTCCACTTTGAATTTGTCAACAACTGATACAGCCTGTCCAGTTGGAAAGGACAGATGGGTATTTAAGTCTTCTATTAATCATGGCATTTTCCCTAGCTAAGTAAAGATAACGAAACTTCTTATCCTTGATCTCTCTTCCTTACATTTCTCCTTAAAGAAAAACATATATCAACAAGTTCATGCAAGCTGGAAGGACTTAAACTGTGCTGTTAAGTTAAGAAGTAAAGGTGATGATGTAGGAGAAAATCTGGGATGATGTGATTTTGTGGAGGATTTAATGCTCAGGGAAAGATTGGCCCTTTTAAAATGTCTATCACACAGCCGAGAGACTAAGGCTGACAAATTGAAAAGGTTAGTAATCTAATGAGTCAGTGTTTCCCAACATCAAGAGAAAATAATTATCAGCTGAGAAGTTCAAAAGACTAACCCTGAACTCCTTTGCTGCTGATGTCAATAGAAAATTGAAAACCCTTCAAGTCCTTCCATCCACAGATACTTTAGCGGAGGCTGCACTCATCCGTTGTTCGCTCCTAGGTAGCTCTCCAGAGTAAGAGAGCTCACTGACAATCATGCTTAGATAGAGTTTTCTTAGCTGGGATATTTTGCTTTTTTTAGACATCCCTATAAAGTTATTTTTTCATAAGCAGATCCAGTGTTGAAAATTTGATAGGAAAGGCTGGCTTGAAGAGTGGACACCATTGTTAAAGCTAGTAGAAGAGTTCTCAGTAGATTATGAAAAGCAATACAATCACTTTGAAAAATGTGATGTGAGAGAAAGTTCTCTGTCTTTCTACAAACTGCTGCAGGAAGCTGTCTGATAGACCTTCATCCAGAACTCGCTGAATCAGTGGGAACCTAACGGGCTTTGGCCACATTCTCCCTTTGATATGAATTGGTACACAAGTCCAAATTAATTTCTGACTTGACTTTATAAATTTGACTGGAGCTATTATAGGTAACTATTTAAGTCTCTATTTTAGTGTTGTCGGTTAAAACATTTTGCGAGCTATTCCTTGCAAGAAAGAAAAGGGAAGTATTTGTGATATATTGAGCTAGTTTTTTTAAATTACGCTACATAAATAACGTCACAAGATATGAACCCAAAAACAGTAAAGAGGAGGAACCACAAGCTATATCCATAGCAATGCAAATAGCTTTAGGTGGAACTTGTGATAACTTCTCAATGAGGAGAAGTCACCTCTGAATACAAGGACACGCACAACTTGCACTGGCTCCAGTGGGGCAAGGAACAAGACTTGAGCCCGTCTCTGCTTCTGACTTACAACTTCTGTCATTCTGGTGAAATGTTTCCATGAGCTCAGGTCTGCTGCTGACTCACTCTGCTGTAGCTGTTACGTGTCATTGGAAGCTGCACAGATCATCTGGGAATCCGCACTGATAATTCTCTTGTTTTGAAAGTTGCATCTGGTTTGCATAATATATTTAGCTGCTTTGCTGGTGATCAGTTCATTTAAATTATTCAGTATTACTGCTTTTAAAATGAAAGATGAGTTTCTTTGTCAAAAAAGTATGGAAGTACTCTGTGACTGCTTCTACCAAAATCACAACCTCAGCCACAACACTTTTTTAAAAGGCTGAGCATACAGTTAAGGTCACTTAAAGCTTGGCTTTGTGGGGTACAACACACCAGGGCAGAGAGTTTTGTCTTACACTTGTAGGTGCTTGCAAATCAGAAGACCAGCAAACAGCCTCATGCAGTGTTTCATACTGTGGTGCACCCCTTCCTCCAATGACATGTGGGACTTAGACTTTACTGTGGAGACCGGTGGCACGGACTATGCCAGGGGGTTTCAGCAAGGCACAGGATCCCAGGAGAGTTGAGGCTGGCAGGCAGCCCCCCCTTCCCACTCCGCTCAGGGGGTCAGCAACAGCAGACTGCCCAGGGTCTGGGGGTATGTCTCCAAGGATGGAGGTCCACAGCCTTTCTGGGCAACCTGTGCCACCGAACGCTGGAGATGATGGTGGGGCACCCGGACGGCCCTTGTGAAAGTAGGCATGAAGTTGGCTCCAGAACACCATGCCTGCGCAGCACTGATCACTGGTAATTTTTGATACCCATCAAAGCCATGGGATCGAGGGCCTTTAAAGTCGGTTGTAGCTCCTGGGTTTGGCTTTATAGGCCTGCAGGAAGCCGACTGTGTAAAGGACATGAGCCTATATCCGTCCTTTTTCAGTATTGTGTTAAATTTGTCATAATCTAATTATTTCAAGGTTCATGAAGATTTGATTTTTTCTTTTTCCTCTCTTCTAAAGTGGAATAGTCATATAGGGGTAAAAAAGAACTTTTTCTTGCTCTGTTCAAAGGCTGAACACAGAAAATACCAGACATCTCACAAGAGAGATGGATTTTATGGTAACTCTGGCATTATTTTTCAGCTCCCATATATTGATATAACTTGGTCTGACTTTAAATAACTAATGGAGTTACTGCAGAATTCAGACAAACTCTTTGAACATTTCAAGCTTCAGTAATCATCATGCATAGGGTGAAGCAGCTGTGAATGACCTTCCACTTTTCATTCTGTTTTGATGCAGAGGGCCACAGTGAAGTTGGTGGGAAAATGCCCCACTATCTCAGAATTGGGCGTCTCATCCTTTTCTATACATTTCTTTTTCTCTAATTTCTCCTCAATGCCAAAATATATTCTTCATAGATTTTACAAAACAACAACTATCAGATCTTTTAGGTCACAATACAGAAGCTTTCTGCCCCTGAGTTGGAAACTTGTCCTCTAGTTAGAAACAGCCTCAGAACCTGGTGAGCAGTTGACAAAAAGAAGAATTTGTTATGAAAACTGAGTAATGATGAATGTATTTACCGGAGACCAGTGTCTTTTGCTTCTTGTCGGTGTAACACAGGCTGTTACACTACTGATTCAGTCCTTATATATGTGAAAAATAACCTTACTGATAACCACCAGGTTCCTATTATGTAAATGCTCACAAATGATACTGAACTCACTGGAGAGGGGAATGGGCTTTGGGAGGAATGTATGGGTTTTTCTTAAATAATGCATTTTCTTAAGCTCAGCTAGTAAAGGTTTGTTATCAGCGCCCAACTTAGTTTACTTACTTTGTGCAAATACATGAGATGATACCAAACATCAGATTATACCACACAGTTTAAAAGGGAAAGTCTCCTAAGTGACCTGAATTTTGAGCGGATAGTTACAGATAAAGACACTCAGGCAATTCCCAGCATCTCCAGAGCAAACTGTTGATGGCATTACTGCTCTGGGGGTAGGATCAGCCCGACGCTGGAATATTAAAAGTGGTGGTGGTTCTAATAGGCTTAGGGGAATATTCCTGAGGAGTGAAAATAACACAAGATAGCTTTGGCGTTTAACTATTTGTGTTTTAGCAAAGCTTTTGTGGAACTCACGGGGGAAGAACAACAGTGTCCATTACCCAGAATGCTGACGCTGTGCAGAAACACCAGAGCTAGAGACAGGTAACCGGCAGAGCGGGATGTAACTGTCTTGGCAGAGTGCAAAATGGTGTAGCTGCCTTGCTTGGGGCACCTGAGGGACCTGGCAGAGAAGGCCCAAATGTCTCTTCACCTCACACTGCCTCGTGAGCTGGTGGCCTTTGGCCTTGTACAACGGGGTTTATAAATACTTTACAGACAAAAATCCAATTGCTGAAAAGTGAAGTTTGTTTAGAAGAATGTGAAACTAAAAAGCGTCATAATCTGAAGTGAATGTTTTCTTTCTCAAACACGTACCACCTCGTGAGAGATGGTTGGAAAGTACAAGTGATTTCTTTTGTAGTCTGCAGTATTCCTTCCTTGCCATTCTTCAGATCTGATGAAAACACTGTCCTTTTGATGAGCTCATACTTCAATTAAACCTTTCCATTAAAAAAAGTAAAAAAAAATTCATTTTGTATCCCGGTATCCTCTTTTACTGCCTTTTTCACCCTTTCCAATACAAACTCAGTCATCCTTTACATCAGCAAAGCTAATAGACCTTTTTACTGTCACTCACAATTAATTAGCATCCCTTTCTTTATTCAGTACTCTAAACCCACTTCAAAAACACATGCGCATTTGGTTCCTCTTTGGGGAAGAAGCTGGAGGTTATGGCTGTGTTACGGAGGAGGGTTTCTAGGGACTCCAGAACACGGCTGTCGCAGAAAGCATTGGCTACAGCCGGCACAGGCATTCCCAGCCCACATGACTTTTCTTATCTTTTGAAATTTAGTAAAGCTATGGAAAATAAACATTTCTATTTTTTTTCAACAGTTTTATAGAATATGTGAAATCCACCAAATTTGCTTTATCTTCTCTATTTCTTTTACAGTATCAGTTGTGGGCTTTTTTCAGCTTTACCCCAGACTCTTTTTTCTCTGTTTTTCCAAACTTTTCCAAAGCTTCAAGTCAAAATAGAGGTATTCTTAAGGAATTCTCTATGCTCTAAGCAGCCTTCCTTAATGGCTGAGCTTAAGAGATTTCCCTGTAGCCTTTTCTCATGCAGGCTGGCGAAAGGCTGCTGTTGTCCTGCGGAGCTGCTCCTCTCCTGGGGGCTCCTCCTCTGGCACATTGCTGCTGCTCTGCCCGTTTGGAGAAGGAGTACTGGGCTGCTGCACAAACCCCGTCTCTTCCCTTGAAGTAAAGCCCCTTGAAGTCTCTGTAACGTATGTGCAGGATAGAGGGGATTCCCTTTTTGTTAAAGAAAAAGAAGTTTTCTTTGGTTTTACATGAAGTAAGCTGCCTCCTATGCTTTGTCCACATTCTTTGGGTATCATTTATTGTAGCAGTTATATTTGTGGTTTCAGGGTAAAGCAACACTCAAAATACTGGGTTTGTTGCAACAACATTTGGTGAATAATAGTATCTTTTCAGGAAAAAAATCAGTGTGAGAAAGGTAATGGTTTTGTTGGTGTAGGTAAAAGCAGTGATAACTAGCAAATACAAGTCCGCTAGAGGCAGAGTTTGGTTCCAGAGCTTTCAATCTTCACTCATTAAAACTTGGTTTCATCCTAACTCCTGGGGCTGCATTTCCTGGTCTGCTCATTCAGCCTTCCTTGAAGGCGAGTGGGAGAGAAGATGCTGGGGAAGTAACGATGGAAAGAGAAGCGAAGGGCTGAGACAACCCACTGCAGAGCTCTTGAGGCTGTACGGCAGGCAGTGAAATGTGCAAACAGTATTACAAATGGCTCTTGCGGGCATTAATTTTATTACTATTGGAGAAAGTTCTACATATAGAGCTGATTTTCCTGCTGCTTCCAGATGGGGTCATAGCTGGGTCACTCAAAGGCATATGCCTTCTTCCTTTTTTTTTTCCCTCCCTTCAGAAAGGCATAATTATTCCTTCCCAGCTGTTTGGATTCTCCAGTTAACTCTCTCTGCACAATTTTCCACAGGAGCGTGGCATTACTGCTGCCCAGCTCCTGCTAGATTGCACAGCATTTGTTTTTTCTCCGATACACTACAGACATTTTGCAGCATCTAAAATAGGAGTGATTACTGAGCACAATTTACTGGATTTGTTCTGTGATTAGGTATGATCGTGTGAATACAGCTGCATTAGGGGTGTTCTACTGCGAGTAGAGCCGCACAGTAAAATTAAAAGCATTCATATCATGCTGTTCCGTGAATTATATTCATAACCTGCTGTGCTCTCTATTAGAAAGCAAACGGTTACTGTGAGGAGGTGTACTGAAGAATTGCCTCCCTGCTAGCTGTCTGTCTCCTCCTATCAATTCGGTGAGCCAGAGGCTGCTCAACAAAAGTGACATTGTGAAGTGTCTTGTCTCAAGAGAGCAATTACGCCACACCTAGCAGAATGTCTTACTCTCCATGCTATCTAGAACTGAGCTTCTCTCCACTTTGGTAGCTGCAGATTTTGCTACCATCTCTCTGCCTTGCCATCCCCTAGAGAAATAACACCTTCCTGACTAGAACTGTCCCTTTCTCCTGCTTGCATACATTGCATACTTAATATCTCTTCCCTTTCATCATTGTCATCCTGGAATTACTATTTTGTAATTGCTTCTTTCTCTTCTAGTTGGTCCCACTTTGGACATTTCTTGAATAACACCACATAAACGTCTCTGGTGGCGTGCACACAGTGCAACCCGGATGGATCCATTCACATCTCTCGGCCGCCTTGTTTCCGGCCAGGCTCACTGACACGCTGGCCTGATTTCTGTTTCCCATTGACATGCTGTTCATGGGCTTCTGAAAGCCTGGGGGAAAGATGCACACCGCGATTATACCTCACCCCGTGGACACCTTGGGGCTTACTCACTTTTAGCATCATTTGTCTCTTACTAATTCTGTAATTCTCCAAAAATGTGCAGCTCATTGCAGTCTCAATCTGCTGTTTATATTGCAGCACAGAAGCAAAACCCTAAAGTTAGGGAATTGTGACTGAGTACCAGCCCGTCTGCTCAGAGAGGGCACTACTTCACGGAGGGACATCAGGCTGTGACGCGCTGCTGCGAGTAATGGTAACCCGTCGGCTTCAAGAGGAGCAACTGCATGGCAAGGTTCTGTTTCGCTTGAGTTAGAGCTGGGGCAGTCCAGCCCATAATGAGCACATGAGTTAAACCATATTTTTCAGTTTAATGGAATTACTCCTGATTTACATTGCTCTAATTGCTCCAAATCAGTAAGCACCCTTTTCCTACAGCACAGCCATACAGCTGCAGCGGAAATGGAACAAGTATAAGAGTATCTGCCTTTTATTAGAAGCCACCATTCATCTAATTCATCTGAGACAAATAACTAGATGAAATAATTAGCTGCAGTTTAACCATCTTGTATCTGAAAGTGATGTCTGGGTCCAATAGACCAAAAATAATCATTTATTTTGACATATTTTTAAAAGTCTTAAAAAATTCTAGAAAAAAATAAAACATTTTCTTTTCCATGTTATTGAGGAATAAATTACAAAGACATTTATGGCATTTTATATATATAAATGTGTGCCTGGCACAGAGGTTGTATCACCTTCTGAAATGAAATATTTGTACAGCAGCGGTAATAACCTTGTCTCTCTTGAGTGACAAAAAGCAGCAAAACCGTAAGTCAATGCTTAGCTTAGTGCAAGGTATGAAAATAAAATGTGACTTATATGCAAAATAGGATAAATTTTTAATACCCTATTTGATGGTTGTATTTTATGAATGGTGAATATTTGATTCACTTTACAAGCACCTCTGAATTGTTACATGCAGTGTGTCCCTTAGAAATTCTTTCATAGACTGTGGAATAGGGCTGACTCTTCCTTTAAAGAGACATTGTTGTGCAGTGCTGTTTGAAATGAGGCTAGAGAGGAGATTTCCATGCCTAATTTCTCTTTGTGACCCTTTCTGAGCAAAGAATTCACACTAGGATAAAGAATATATACTTATATTGGAAGGGACGGTATTTGTATTAGGAACCGCCCATGATTGAGGAGGCTCAATACAGAGAAGAAAGGGGATAAGTAGTAAGGATCTTAATCTCCAAATTCATGCCTGCCTTGACACAGTCCAAACCAAGGACACAGCAGCAGACAGAGGTGTCTTTTTCTTTCTCTTTCTTTCTGCAAGATTGGTACCTGTGGCTTTTTAGCACTGCTGTATTATTCCATTCTAGCACTGTTTCTTTAGAAAATTTGGGAGGAGGGCATTGTGCTGACAGTCCACCTCTCTGCTTGCCTGCTTGTCCTTGCCACCCCCAGCCCTAGTTGAATCTGTTCACAAATTTTGGGGAAATTTGGGAGTGAAATTACAACTGCAAAGATAGTGTTCATCCTTTAGAAGAGATTGGAGCATCTAATTCAGATTCATTTGCCCCAGCCACAAGACAAGTTTCAGAGCTTAGACCTTGCTGGTCATGCAAGTCAGCTACCTGGAGGCACAGCTCTGTGGAAGGTCATGCTTCTCTTTATACAGTTGCTTGTTTCTTACTACAACCAAATTCTCTCTTTAGTTTTAAGATGAAACTGATCTTTTTGTACATGTTTTATCAGAATTTATCAGTCATGTTAAAGAGAAATAAGAGGGGAAGCTGCTTGAACTCACTGCTCATAAGACCTTTGGTTTATAACTATAAAATGAGCAAAGAACATTTCACCGTGTTGTAGGTTCTGGTAAAAGCTGCCACAGAGAACGGCGAGGTGCAGTTCATATATAACATACGTTCTGTGGGAAGAGAAACTGAGGTGAGTAATAGGTCATCTGCCTTGAATGGGCATGGCGATAGATAAAAGTGACATTCTTCTTAACAATGCTGATGAGCTTTTCATTCCAAATACAAAGGAAAGGCACAGAAGAGACTGCTCTTACCAAAGTGTCCAAAAATCTACAGAGAGACATAGAGGCTGGTATATGCACAGCCAATAAAGCAAGGTTAGCAAAGTGTGTGAAGAGGATTGTCCTGAGGGAACTTTCAGAAAATTTGTGGTTGATACCTGCTGTCAGGGCTATTGGACAGGAAAAAAAATCCAAAGTAGGGAAAACAAATTCTCTAAGCATCATTAAAATTGTTTCTAGACACCGAGCAGTAATGTGGGAAGAGCAAATGAAGATGACGCAGGCAAAGGAAACAGGGAATTTAAGAATGAAAGTAACTGATCACATATCAGGAAGCACTAGGATGTGCCAGATGAATGAAGCTGGTTTCCCACAGTTTAGCATCCAGGTTAATTGAAATTTCAGCTGAAGCTTTCTTTATGGTTGGAGTATTTTATAAAGCTTCTGCTTTGCATTCAGTAGTATCTAGTGAAGAGGGAACTCTGCTGCAGCCTGTCTCTTTTCTAAGGAGCCTACTGTGATCTGTCTCTTCTGATCAGTTGTTCATTTTCATAAAACTTGTGGGAACTTAATAGCTTTGACACCGCCAGATTGAGATGAAAACGATCATTTTGTCAAAAGGAATCAAGGGATGGGGAGTGGAAGAGAGAGACATGCGCAGGCATATATCCACTCTCAGGCAGTGTGGTCATGTGTTTCCTGAGGAAGCCAGGCTAAAAAATAATGGTCCAAACAAGGGTGAATGATGCTTCTTTCCCTTCTTATCTCTTGACTGTACTTCTGACCAGGCTCACACTGTTAATCTTAAGATTTAGAACACTGTCCTTAATTTAAAGTTGACTTGCGGGGGCAGAGGTGACTGTGATTTGTAAATAGAAGGAAATGAGCCCTGGCCTTTAGCTGGCACAGCACAGATTAACGATCAATTGTCCAGCAGGACAGATAAATCACAGAAACCAAGTCAAATCCTGTACAGTTAAAGGCCAGATGGATGGTCCAGATCCAGGACTGCGCCTCATGTGGAAGGCAGGATGGATGCTCCTCTGTTTTGCAAATTTCTGACATGAGGGTTGACAGTTGGTCCTGATAAATAATGCGGAATCCTCAAAACAGAGGCAGCTGCGATGTGAACAGGAGAACGGAGAGGCAAAGGCTCCTGATCGGGCTGCATAGGAGGAGCACGGCTTTACGACAGGTCCTGCAATGAGGACAGTTCTGTGGCTGTACACATGGGCTTGGCTAGAAGACCTAGCCTGTTTTGGGGCATAAGCCTTCCCGGTGCCATGGCAGGGCAGCCTGGAAATCGGAAATGAATGTAAGTTGTCATTGCCCTTAGCTCTGATCCTTGTATTGTGGACTCTTGTCACACCGTACAGCTGCAGCCATACATTCTCTTCCACTGTCCTGTTCGAGGCTCCAGCACCTGGAAATCGCTGCCTCCAACCCTGCCCTGCCCAGGCAGGAGGAAGACACATGAGCAATCCAGCTCTTGGCTTGTTGCAGCTAATGCGTTTCAAAGTGGGTAGAACTGAGCGAGGATCTGCTTGTTAATAACACAGATTTCTAACTGAGTGGATTTGTAATGTTACCCAGACTAGCAAGTAATTGCAGCAGCCTTATAATATTACCCTTAATCAGAAAATATGTCCTGCATCCCCATCCTGTATTTGAACTCAAAGTGATGCCAAAAAGAAAAGAGAGGCAGAGCCCTCCAAGGGGATTGCATTGAACCTATCTGTCCGCTTAACATCTGAGCGTTGGAAAATTTGTCTGTTTATCAGTTTCACCAGTATTGCACTTTTTCAAGAGAAAATACTGATAATGTGCCAAAATGCACTTGGCCGTGATTCTACCCATGCGTTCAGCCAGAGCAGACAGTCAGCATTTGATGTGGCTCAGATTTGAATTATGCAGGGAATGAAAGTTTTATAAACCCCAAACTGAGTTGAGCTACTGCATAGGCAGGCCCCCCCTGGCAGTTACCTGTCTTAATGCAAGGCAGTCCTAAGTTGCTCTACAGTTAGCGTCCATGTGCAGTGTGTGCACGTCCACAGGCACGCTCCACTGGGAGCAGGAGTACAGAAAGGCAGAGCAGACACACCCCTTCTGTTTCATCTTCCTAAAAGGCTCCTGCGGCTTTTCCCCTTGCCAAGCTTGGAGTACCGAAGTGCGAAAGAATAAAAGCAGCACTCCTGCTCGTGATGCACAGCCCTGGAGCAGCCCTGGGCTTTACGGGAATGACATTTACGGCTGACATCAGATCTGAGTATTTGCATTGGATTTCAGTGTCAGCATCGGAGGTGTGGCTTAGCAGGGACACTGTTTCAGTCTTCTCATCCAGCTAAGAGGCAGCTCGGTCTGAGAAGATCCTCACTCCCCCCCCCAGCTCTGCTATCCTGCTTGCATCTGACTCCTCCCTCCTGCAGCTCAGAACAGCGCAGGGTGAATCCAACAGCCTCTCGTTTCTACTATATTTCTCCCTGAGCTACTAGAGCTTGAACATCCCTGATATTCTGCCTTCGTTTCAGCTGAACTCGTGAGTAAGGCACATTGCCTGATATCTGTCAAAAGTGAATGGCATGTTATTACCTGAAGAGCCTAAATTAACTGTCTTCCAGTAGTGAAAGGATTATGAAGAACTGCATTTTTTTCAGTACCTTTGATACTTCGTTGCTGCTTGGTTTTTCGAGAGCATGAGTTGTCCTGGTTATCAAGGGTGCGTTCACCTGAATATTTCTTCATCAGATGCCACAAAAGAGAGTCTAGGAAAACAAAGAAACTTGTGATGTGGAGGTAACAGTTCTGGTTTCAGCTAGTGAAAACTTGCAGAGTCAGTGAGAAGGCAAAGAAAGAAATTTGCCAAGGACGATGTCGGTAACGCCTAGTAATTTGTCACTCAATGGGACAAGCTTCTTCACTGAAAATCATAGCATTATGGATAAGCCTAGTGAGCAGAGAACTTTGAATGTCTTTCTATTCTGCTTGACTTTCATCATTGCATTCACAGCACTTCTGGGCAGCATTTATTCACTAATTTCCCTGCTGAAAATGCAAAACAAAACCACGATTTCAATGATCGTGACCTCTTTGTCAATAGATGATTTGATCAGCATTGTGCCAGTGATTATTTTCATGCTCAGCCAGTGGTCAAGCGATGTCCTCCCCCAGCCTCTGTGCACTGCCTCAGCGCTTATATATTTATTCCAGGGCATTTCTAGCAACCTGAAAGGGTCTCTTATAGTTTCTTACAACTTCTATACCATCAACAAAACTGAGACAATGAGCTGCAGCACTTCCAAGCGACGAGTGAGCATGGTATGGGCAATTCTTACCATCTGGATTGTCAGTTTGCTGATCTGCATTTTGCCTCTCTGTGGTTGGGGCAAGTACATCCCTACCTCCTGGGGCTGCTTCACTGACTGTGCCAGCTCCTACATCTTGTTTTTATTTATTGTCTACTCGCTGTGCTTTTGCCTCCTCACAGTGCTGTCTGTCCCTCTAACTTACCAGCTGTTGTGCTCAGATGGGCAACACCTATTGCACATTGATTACGAGGAAATCTCTCGAGGCTACGTCACCCCTGGGACACCTGCAGGCTGCAGTACTGCTACTCCATCTCTGTCGCCGGTGGACCCTGTGGATAAAACCCTGAAGCGTTTCCAAAACACATGTCCAAGCTCGGAGGCAGTTTTTAGGAAAGATGTGGCTGAGAGCGGTGCACTCGAGCCCCGATCCATGAACAGCATACAGAGCAGGAGCTTCACCGTGGGCTTCGCCCAGAAACGATTCTCGCTGATTCTTGCATTGACAAAAGTCATTCTCTGGCTTCCAATGATGGTAAATCATCAGATTGCTTTACTGTCTAATGTTTACGTACATTTAAATGGGATGTGAGTTGGTGTGCCATGTATTGAATCAAATGAACAGTAGCCATTGCAATTGTTCCTTATAGTATAGTTTGTGCCAGCAGAAGTCCTTTTAAGCAGGTCTGTGTCACTACATGAATTTAACTGGCTTTCAGCAGGTTTGGCAGAGCCTGATTCATCAGTATGTTACTCTTATCATCACATCGTTTGTATCACCTGAATACAGGGACCAGTAAGGTCCACCCTGTTGTATTGCCAGCTGTCTGACAAGCATTTGTTCGGCATTATGGGGTCTGTGAATTCTATGAAGCTAGCACTGCTGCCCCTCCTCACAGCTGTGAGCCACGTCCTTTGCCAGACTGGTTAAAAAATAGGACTTTATTAGAAAAACGAGGTTTGCTTGCAGCTTTGTAATCTCTGTGGCGTTGCGGGGGGGTGGGGTGGGAGGGAGTGCTGTCCATGTGCATGCACTAGTGTACTTGGGAACAGGTACATTCATGTATAGTTAGGAAGGAGTCTTGAGAACAGGGAACATGGTCTGGGGCAGTGTTATCCTGTTTTTAGGAAGTGTATAGACTCAGCACCTGAGCTTCTCTCCACAGAAAGAGAGCGTTACAGAGCATCTGCAGCACAGCCCTGTGTGGTGCCAAGTTCTCTCTCCTGTTCCCCACCAGGAGCTGGGGTTCCTCAATGCCGTGCAGCAAAGACTGAGCTAGCAGGCTCTTCTGAGTTGCTTGGGTTGTGAGTTGCTTGTTTTAGTAGTGCTCAGGCATCTATATTTAGCTTAAGCAAGGGTTTTTCTGAGAATCGCAGAATGAAGAGGAAAGCCTCTGTCAGTGTGGTTTCTCCACTCTGTGTTAGAAACAAAATTGTTAGGCTCAGCAAACATTAATGACAACCTGTGTCTTTTGCTTGTGTCATATTCATAGTGAGATGTTCTGTTTATTCCTGGAAGTATCTCATGTGCCTGAAGCGATTTACATTTCAAAACGCTCTGCCTTTCAGATACAAATGGTTGTCCAGCACATCACTGGTTTTCAAAGCCTTTCATTCGAGACCCTTAGCTTCCTGCTGACTTTGCTGGCTGCCACAGTCACCCCAGTATTTGTCCTGTCAGAACACTGGATCCACCTGCCCTGTGGCTGCATCATTAATTGCAGGAGGAATTCATACGCAGTGTCTTCAGAAGAACTTAAAAGTAAGTATGGAAGGGTGACGCACAGCTGGAATGTATCTTGTAGTGAAAAGGATAGGAAGTTAGTGTCAGTAGCAGTACTTTGTACTCCCTGAAATCATGTACCTGAATGATATAGACATTATTCCGGACAATAAGTGAGACTCACAACATTCATGCAAGACAGCTGGATGGAAACAGTGGATACTGAGGCACAGGAGCTTGGCTGATTTCCCCAGGTCACTGTTGAATCTTTTAGCAGAGTCTGACAGACTCTGAATCCTAGTTTTGCTCTCTTCTCCTACCCTGGGAAAATGCATCTGCCAAAATCCTCCTAATCAAACACATGGACCATGCTAGACATGTTTAATGTCATGGGGGGGGG
>VXBL01006405.1:1323208-1355240 GCA_013400195.1 Aramus guarauna | reverse complement strand
GGGGGGGAAATCCATGCTAATTGTGAGCAAATTCTAAGAGCTATTGTTTGTACACCTGCGCTGTTGCTACTAACCAGAAATCACAGCGACACCAATAAGCGAATGGTGAAGAAGGTGATTTATGGGACGGGCCTGTATCTCGGCGCTTGTGGAAAGCTGAGGAACTCCTACACAGTTTTTGCTTAAAAACATTTCCCTTCATGTTTATAAAGATCACCTTGGTGTGACAGAGGGTGCCAGACCTTTGCTGGTAACCTCCTCAGAATCTTCTAAAGCCCTTGTTTTTCTCTGGGCCTCCACGTGAAACCAGCTGGAGGAATGCCTGCGAACACTGGCTGCCACAGCCCGACTCCCGCAGTTACACGACTTGCGTTCTTTTCCTAAAGAACATGATCCTCGGGTAATAGAGAAACAGGAGATAAAGAAATACAGCTATGACTCCATGAACTTATCTCTAGTGAAAAACAATTTAGGCTCCTGCAAACACAAATACCATTGTCACCTTTGTGACAAAAGCCCACCTAATGCTTTCCTATACATGTCCTGCCCACAGTTACTTAGGAAATACCTCATCTCCAGTGTTCACCTGTCTGCACAGAGGGATTGCAGTGTGAATTACAAATGAAACTATGTTTCCAGTATTCTTCTGAGAGAAGTATTTGTTATTAAAATGATTTATTGAAGCTTATTATACCTACTGATATAAGTTCAGTATCTTTATTAGTGATTAATTTACATTCATTACATACAAATGTATACAGATATTTCATACATATTTGCTTTCTGAGATGAGAAAATGTACAAACTTAAAAAAATTCAGCTGCTCAACCATAGGCAATTGTGGAAAATTTGAAGGATAGAAATCTGCCACAGGATACTAAATACATCTGGATCTGTTAGAACTCTGTTGACGTATAATAAGTATGTTCTAGTAAAAATATCAGTAAGGAAGCCTACAAGGAGGGAAGATAGAGTAATAGCTGATTTTTTTATTTACAATCATAATTATTATCAAGAATAACTTTAACAGAGAAATAATTTCAATTTCCTATTTATAATGCTGCAGTTATATACAGAAATGACAGATTTATGCATTAATCTTTGAGAAGTGAGAGCTGCAGTGCTAGAGTTTGATACAGTTGTCCCTTGAGGCCTAGTCCAAGGGGAATTGAAAGTGCTGGGAAGTTTTATTTTAGAAAGTTAGAATTAGAATTAGAATTAGAATTAGAATAGTTCATTTGGAAGGGACCTACAAGGATCATCTAGTTAAACTTGCAGAAGTTAAGAGCTAAATACTTCTGAGGAGCTGAGTGCTGTTTCCCATTCTCTGGAGTGAAAGTCCTCTGACGTCAGTGGATGAATTCCTGACATTCACTGCATGTTTAGGGAGAAAGCAAGCTCCCGAGTCCTGGAGAAAAGCCGTTCACATTCATGACTTTCACTTGCTCTGAACACAGTTCTCCAAGTGCAGAATGGCTTGTGCTGCGACTGATGCCATTTTAACTGCTTTCCCAGAAGAAGTCAGTTTATTTCAGATTTATTTAATAATGCTGTTTAGAGAGATAAATGTACAACAGATGGAAAACTAGCAATTATAAAATTATTTAAAAGAAATTGTGATTTTTCAGATATTTGTACTAAAGACTATTCTCAAGTTTTAATGCAATGACTGCTAAGGTCAGAGTTTCACCCAGAATTACATACGATCTGGTAAGCACACAAACTGTTGAGGAGAAATAGAAGTTGTACAAATGTGTCCTCATACCTTTTATTTTACAGTTTAGCATGAAAGGTTTGGTGGGAAGATGATTTCATTAGTTAAATAAAAGGCACTTCTTTAGTTACTACATAATGTAAGATGAAAAGGAGGAGGATGAAGAATCTCAGGTGATTTGTGTTAGGAGGAAGAAAGAAAGGGTATGAATAATGATTGAGAAGTTTTATTTAATTGTTCAATTACTGTGTAAGTTTAGTGGGAGCACTGAATTTAGAATGGAGAATATACAAAAATTTCATTGTGTAGCTACTTCATGTATTTATTTTTTATTGAAGAATTCTGTTTTTCTTGCTTGACTATTGATATTGAAGGTTAGTTATAGATGCTCAAAAACGTTTTACCATTTTGTACAATTTTTCACATTTAGGAATATAGATGAAACAGGCTGTGGAAAAAAAAGAGTATTACAAAATTTAAGTATTTTCTTCTTGTGTGTATCCCATAAAACATCATATATCCTGTGTTTTTGAAAATGGCAGATAATCTACCAGTTTCTGGGAACCTATTAACTTTGGAATGTGTAATTTCTGAATTCATTAAGAAGGCAGGATAATAACATAGTATCTGAGAAGCCTTTCTTCTCAACAATTCATTCTTTTTATGGATAGAAAATTGTGTGTTTCTAGCAGCAGTTAAATAATTTATTCCATGGTTTAGAATGTCATTTTCATTGTATACCTAATCTCATTTTTCATCTTGGTTTTGACTCTTTTTAATGTGACATTTCTTCTGTTGCTCTTTAGCCAAACGCAGGGGTTTCGAATTCAACCTGTCATTCCAGCAAGGTTATGGAATCTACAAAATATCCCATGAAAATCACCACCACCACCACCACGGTGACGGTAAATCTCCCTCCTGTCACAACCTGGTCAGCTACGACTGCACCAACTCCAAAGAACCCGGGCGAGGAAGCGGCGATCCCCCCCGCTCCGGGACGGCGGCGTTCAGCACCACGGCCCTGGCGGACAGCTCCCGGGGCGCCCCGGCGGGCCCCGCGGCCGGGCGGGAGCGGAGCAGCGACCGGCTCCTGCCCGAGACACCCGCAGCCCTGCCCGGGCGAGAGCGCGGCGGCTTTGATAAGCCCGCCTTCTGTGAGGGCCCAGAAAGGAGGTTGTCTCATGAAGAAAGCCATAAACCTGAACTCACGGATTGGGAATGGTGCAGGAGTAAATCAGAGAGGACCCCTCGGCAGGTAAAATACGAATTTGCCCTTCTGGTTTTCTGATCGTAAGAATTACCTTGCTGAAAAATAGGAATGATTTTTACTTACATCGACATCACTATTAGTCCTATTGGTAATGTAGTTACTTTTAGTAAAAATCATACTTAACATTGTATATTTTAGTAACCACATGCCTATTTGCAGATTCTGATCCTGCAATAAGTTATCACTTGTCTTCTTAATCATAGGGTTTTAATAATTATTATTATGATCATGGTCTGAGGGCTGGAGCACTTCGCTTATGAAGGCTCCGGGGAGACCTTAGAGCACCTTCCAGTCCCTGAAGGAGCTCCAGGAAAGCTGGAGAGGGGCTCGTGACAAGGGCAGGGAGGGACAGGACAAGGGGAATGGCCTGAAGCTGCAGGAGGGGAGATGGAGATGAGATCTGAGGCAGCAATCCTTCCCTGGGAGGGTGCTGAGGCCCTGGCCCAGGGTGCCCAGAGGAGCTGTGGCTGCCCCTGGCTCCCTGGCAGTGTTCAAGGCCAGGCTGGGTGGGGCTTTGGGCAACCTGGGCTAGTGGAGGGTGTCCCTGCCCATGGCAGGGGGGTGGAACTAGATGATCTTTGAGGTCCCTTCCAACCCAAACCAGTCTGTGATTCTGTCATTTTGCGTGCACCTGCATGCTCTGTATATGGTAAGAATTCAGTATGAATTATTTTAATTCATCTTAATGAAGAGGAATTTTCTTTCCAAAATACTCCAAAAGATTACATTTTAAAGAGTATTTCTAAGTATCTGGTGACTTTTTTCATCATGCTTACATTTTGAGTAGGGGAAAAAACTGCAAAACCAAACATGAATAGTAAGTCCACAGTGAAATGTAGATTTCAATCTGGGCACAAAGGTTCCTATTAGATCAGACAAAAAGATTCCAAATATTGTATTGTTCATCCCATTCCTTTAGATTGTGGACAGTTACTGGGAAGAAAAAATTCTGAGAAATGTATTAGTTTTAGGGAGCTCTGAGAGAAAAAGGAATGTGGAGTCTTAATACATTAGCACTTTGATTGAAAGACTTGTTAGAGGTGTCTGTAACCTCAGCTTGTGTAGTTCTTTGCACAGTTTCTGATTCTGCTCTCTCACATTTGCTGTGCACTGTACTGAATCCAACAGAGCTTTTCACAGCTTGGGAGAATAAAAACCATTGGCTTTAGGAACATACTGTCTAAAATTAATAGAGAGCACACTAGTCTTGCTATGTGACTCTTTCACCTAAAGCGATGTCCTGTTGAATGTACCACCACTGCCGCAGAAGTTGGGGTTTGCATTCAGTTACCAGACTGCAGGACTACGGTCTGTTCCAAGCGCAGAGCCCTCATTTGCCTGTTCTGCCCAAACTGCCGTTTGCAGAATGGCAGACTGAATTGGATCCAGCAAAGGGACAGCTATTACCTCATGTAAGAACATGAGCTTGAAGGAAAACTGCCAAGCTTTACTTTTATTTTCTATAATCAGTGTTTGTTTAAGGGGCAAAATGTCACAACAACTACTGCAGGTTGAATGCCTGTAATGAAAGAAGGGAAAGATTGTTAGCCATTCCTTGTCAACTGGCTGTTAAGCTGTGACATTTATGCTCCAGTACACAATTCTGGTCTGCATGACTAGTGTATGTAATGGTCTTCTGGCAGCATAGATATATACCCATTTTCAAGACAAACCAGGGCAGTTCTGTGTACATACAAGTACATATAAGTACAGTTTTCATGTTTTATATGTGATACAGTCACAGGTTCATATTGCTGCTGTAAATTGGCTCTGAGACAACTTCAAATGTCAGTTCTGCCTGCTCACCTTTGGAGGTTTCCCTTGATGGAATCCAAAAGGAGCCAGTATCAGCTTTCGATTTTTCATACATGAGCAACCAGGAAACACAGGCAAAAGGACTAAACCAAAGAACATTGAAGTATTTTTTAAAATATTTTATTACTATTTGAGTAATAAATAGTAATACTATTTGAGGTTGAGGTTTCATTTTATTTTATTAAAATTTAGGAGCTTTTGCAGTATGTGGCAAAACTACTGCTTTTCTTCTGCTGTATTTGCATAGTGAGAAGTTCGTATTGGCCACAGGAAAAGCATATCTTCAATTTTTCTCTAGTATTACGTCATTGAGAGAAACAAGAGTGTATTTGTCTCTTCTGAGGAATGAACAAAAACTTAACTGAAAACTTAAATGCTCAGGAGGATGATTTTATATTTGGGGAAAGCTGTTTCCTCTGTCATATGGAGGCAGTTATTCTCCCACTGTCCTTCAGTGGTCACACAAACTAAGCTATCAGTTACCTGTTAAAGGGGTTTAGGTGTCTCCATTGAAATAAGCAGGAGTCTCTAAATCTGAGAAACACGTTTCCAGGTGATGCAGTTGCATGTTTTTGCCCTATTCAAGAACAAGAGAAGGTAGTCAATAATTTTTCTGGCAGGCTTAGTTTTTCCCAAGCTATCGTGCCAGTGTTTGGAAGGGGAAACTTGCATTAAAGAAATGAAATTTTAAGGTCCGAATGGGTGGGAAAGACCTGACCTTACCTTGGTTATGAGAAACCTGTCTTGTGGATGGAGTGCTGACTGAGCTAGGTGAGACTGTCATGCTTTTGTAACATTTCCTGCAGAACCACAACTTTTGTTAATCTTTCCCACACGCCACTTCAGTGAGCTCCACAGTCAGCACAGTCTCTCCTTGTTTATGTGAATTCTGATACCTGCTGAAACCTAGAACCCCAGTCCTTCCTCCCACTGCAACCCTGAGGTGATGCAGGAGGCAGGAATTTGGGGCACGATGAATTCAGAAGCCAAAGCCAATCTGCCTGGCTGAGTGTTAACCAGACTCTGAGGGTTCGAGTGTGCACTGTGGAATTCAGTAGGTGTTCGCCATTACATTTGGTGGGAATGGGGTAGGAGCCTGTGTGAATTCCACAAGACAGGAGCTGCAGAAGGCTTTAGGTTGGAAAGGATCTCTGGAAGTCATCTAATCCAACCTCCTGCTCCAAGCAGGGCTGACTTCAACGCTAGATCAACTTCCTCTGGACCTTTGGCACATACAGAGATATATAAGTTGTATTTTATATCTAAATAAGGGAATCTCCTCGCCCTCTGATAAGCACAAGTTTATCATTTGAGACAAAGTAGGAATTTGTTTGATATTTCAGAGTTGACTGATCATCCCTTTCATGAAGAAGCAAATGTTCACTCTCTTGCAGTGTGCAGTGGTAAACCGCTGTTTTTGTGAGCAAAAGTAGGTGATGACTCAACCTGGTTCTAATGTACTAGTTCTTGCTAACCCCTTGTGTGCCGTGTGTAGTTTGGTTAATAAAGTCAGTATATCACTAGGTTCATCATCAACTGTGGCTCTTCTTGCAGTAGTTTCCAGATGGTGTTTGAAAAAAAAAAATAAATTCCTTTTGCCATTGCCTGTGGCTGCCATTTCAAATTGCTAGACCTCTGACTTCCATTACAGCAGGTACGAGCATCTCTTTGTGAAGCAGCTGGCAACGACTGCATGTGGATGGCTTTATTTGCCCTGGGGCTTTATATGTCACTTTTGGACATGCTTCTTCACTACCTGCATTATGAGGAATCCCAATTCATCCTTTTCTGACATTTTCCAAGTTATAACCCAGTGTGCAGTTGCCAGGCATTAAGGCTCCTATGGTCTAAAAGTTCAAGGCTTCTAAGTTACAGATCTCAGTGTTTCTGACATTCAGCATGAGCTTCCAGAACTTCACAGCGCTGACATTTGCTTTGCTGCTGAAAAAGGGCAGAATATAAAACTCCAGCAAGCATTGTAAAAATAACTTTAATGCATTTCTCAGATGTATGTTGGATGAAAGATCAATTTGGGCCAAACATTAAATAAGTTGAAAGCCACCCCTTTTATGTATCCTGTCTGGAGGTCCCTAAGTATATAAGAAAAGTTGCTTTTGCCTCATCACTCTCCATTTCTCACCGTTGTTAAAAAAGGAGTCTTTCCCTAGCGTTTATTGGCCATGTACTTCTGCTTAATTTGCCAATTAAGCTACCCAACTGGGGAGAGGATACCAAACCTTACAAAGAAATGGATGATTATCCTAATAGGATAAAAGTTCCTCATCTTCAGTACTTTCAGACTATAAATGCTTGATCACAGAAATAAATACAGATGTTCTTATTAGAGTACTTCCAGCTTTCAATAAGCAGAACTTGTAATAACTTACAGTAGGAGGAAGAATAGCAATTATACATGGATTTTCAGCTTAGCTGTTAAGTGATGTGGTAAATGTGTCCTTACGTGCTGAATTTCCACATAGCAAAGGGATGAGGACTTGAGAAAAACATAATCTCAGTCCTTCTGCACATATTTGTTGAAAAAGGGACAGTGAATTGTCTTACAGAAAATTAGAAATTGTTCTCACAATAAAATTCTTTATCATTTATGTTGTACTACCTGATTTGAAAGCTTTTGAAATGAAGAGCTCCCATGATGGCCCTGGGAACAGCTGGGTCGGGGTGCTCCGTTGCCCTGGTGCTCTTATTGGGGTTCCCCCTCCTGTCGTCGTGCCTCTGTGCTCCTTTATGTTCTGGGAGAGGATCTTTTACTCACACACCAAACAATTTGCAGTTCTGCAGCAAAATGGAGAGCATTGCAGTAATCAAATCTAGAAAATACTGTGCCGATTGAAGTTACAGTTGGGAGAACTACAGCCAACTTCAGGCAGATATTGAAGAAATCATTGTGAGAGTTGCTGCTGCCGAATGAGTAATACAAGGTGCATTGCTGTAGGTGAGGGGTGTCCCATTTGGAATAAAAACTGCTTTGCCAAGTGCAATAAACCAGAACATTTTGGTCAGGGCCAAAAAGGTGCAATAGTCTCATCCTGATCTCCAGACAGCAGCTAGCCAGGCACATAGACTTTTCTCAGAGGACGAGTATTTCTTACCAGCAGGACAAGTAAACCATTTCCAGTATGATCCTACTGCTTCCAGCAGTGCACCAGCTTTGATTTTGCTATGCAGATAGAGCACCAGGGAGCTGCCTCAGTCTTCACCTGGTGCTGGCCACGGCAGTCTCTGGACTGCACAGGTCAGCAGAAGTGAGGTGGGTGTCACCAGCTTTCTAAGGGCCTGTTGTCATGCCTTTTCATTAATCCTTCTCACAGCCACTTTGCAGATTGAACAGAAGAGGAGAGAGAAAAGGGCGCTGAGATATAGCGTGCAAATAAAAGCAGACCTGAGCAAGCATCCTTTCATGAAACAGTAATTGCCCAAAGTTCCTCTGAGAAAGCTCAGGAGGAAAAGTGACACACTGGAGAACAGTCCAGTCTGAGCGTGCTATGGTCCAGAAAGAAACCCAGCGCACGTCCTGCTCAGGGTACCTGTGGCAGCAGTTTTAGCCTTTACCAGGTCACTTCAGCCCTTCAAATGGCACAAGTTTCCTGGGAGGCAGCCTGGCTCGAGGAAGCTGTTGGCGCAAGTGGCGGTGACAAGAATCGGAGTGGGCTGTGCAGGGTGGTCTGCTCACCGTTTCAGTACAGGGCTGGGTGTGAGGAGAAGGGAAAGGCAAGGAGGGCTTCTCCCGCAAGAGAGAGCGCATCCATCCTCGTGGTTTGTTTAAGGGACCTGCCTGAAACACACAGACATGTCGCTCTGTTATTTTAAAAAGCCATGAAATCATTAAAAGGTAAACTGTTAACTTGAAATAAGTTCTGCTTTCTCTGCAGACCCTGTTATTTAGTGTTGCTTAGGTAAGGAAATCTAGTTAGGATGTATACTTCTGCTGCAGATCACCTTAAGGCCATGTCGAGCTCCAGAGTTCATAGCAGTGACAGAGATTTTTACTGGCACTGATTTTTAAAATCGACATTGTTTAAAGAAATTTGTGTGTGTGTGTGTGCATGTTGATTTATATTAAGCTGGTTAATTAGTTATGCTATTTTTGTAGGTATCTGTAATGATCTGGAGGTAAAAATCCATTAATCTGATAAGATTGAAATGATGGTGCTGCTCAGGAGATGCAGTGCAGCAGTGCTGGGCCAGCACATTGCATCTCAGAGGGTAGCAGGGATTGCACCAGCTCTCCGTTGCCTTGCAAGTTTTGTCACCAGAGAACTGATGAGAGATCTTGCAGCTGTGAGTTTTGTGCTTCTGTTTGCTCAGAACTGGGGTAAAAACAGAGAAAAGCAGGATAGGAAACTGGGGTAAAAACAGGAAAAGCAGAACGGGAAATAGAAAGTTCAGTCCCAAGCGTGAATGTAGTTTAGAGTGAAAAGGCTCTACATCTGCTCCAACAAAAAACACTCTCCAAAGCCATGGAAATAGTACTGGTCAAATGCAATACAATTTAGGAAAGATCCATCTTCTTTTATTTTTTAGNTTATGAAAGAACCTTTTTTTTTTTTTTTTTTTTTTTTTTTTTTTTTTTTTTTGAGGCGGGTCTAATTTACTATATACCGTTATTTACTTATTTATTTTAGCTTTTGCTAATTTATTCCAGTTCTTCACCCAGTCTCGTGCTATTAGCCAGTTCCAGTGACTGTACAGTGGCTGCTCTTAAAGCTTTTAACAGACCACAAAAAAAAATTACCGCAAGAGCAGGGTATGAAGCATTCTGGTTTTCATTTCCAGAAACATCCATACGTGCAGACTGTGTTTTCCCTTCTAATTACCAACAAAACCTCTGATTATTTTGCAATACATCTGTTACAAGCTCTGCCCGTATGGCAGTACTTTAAAGTTCTCTGCAGTTTTTTGCAGGCTGCCATCAAAAAGAATTGACCTCATTTGGTCATTGGTTGGTCCCTTGCCTGATCACAGACACTGCTGCTCTCACTGAGAGTTGGTGCTAATTCTGGTCTTAAAAAAATTTGGGTTACCTTAGGAGCCGAATACAGGCAGCTCCTCTACCCCTGCGGCTCTATCTGCTGTTTTCTGCTGAAGCCCAGCGGCATGTAACACAGTCGCTGTGAGGTACTACAACTGGAGATGGAGGCTCGTGGAACTGCGGTGTCTCCGGTACGTTCCCTCTGGCAGGGTGGAAAGCGGTGTGTGCAGCAGCAGCGGGCACTCTGCAGTGCCCCGTTCGCCAGTCGTTAATCTGCGGGCGCCCACGCCGGGAGGGCCCAGCGGAAGGAACCCCAGGCTGCACTGGAGATGGGAGTCTCCTTGCTCGGCCGGTACCGAATCCTCTGGAGAGTATGGAGGGAAAGTGGAAGCTAGCTCTGGCCTGCACAGCGTCTGGATAAACTCTGCTGAGCTTCCCACAAGTCACGTTGGGGCAAAATACACATATAGCCCAGCGGTACTACGCGCTGCTGCTGGCTGCGATCTGCAGTCATGGCATAGTTACAGTGTCCAGCAAAACCTAAACCTGATACGGTTCTGAATGAGGGCAGATCCTTTGCCTGCCAGTTCCCTGGTTAGAGACAGTTTTGTCTGCTTTCTGGAAGGCAGCCCAACACCAAGGCCACAAAAAGCCAGCAGAGAGGCAATGTTTGCTTGTTACTTTTTTTGTCGCGTGGGCTGGCAGTCCATTCCATGGAGTAGGAGGAAATGTCTGATCGGATAAGGCTGAGCCTGAGGCAGACTGCGGGAGTTTCCCTGCCAGGACTTCAGTACTGCAGCTGAAGGACAGATGGAGCCAGGATGGGGAAGGGGATGGGGATGGGGATGGGGATGAGGATGAGGATGAGGATGGAGTGGGGGGCAGAGGGGGCTGGTAGAGCCTTCCTGTGCAACTGGAGTGAGGACACCTACAAGAGGAGGTGCTAGGAAGGAAAGGGAAGATGCAGCTGCTCTCCAGGCTACTGCAGTAAATCCATCCTTGAACCTCTTTTAAAAAGTTGTTATCTGTACTATAGCACAGTTCTAAAGAACTGCAACAATTTCCTTGGCTCGTGTTTGGCCTTTCTTCTAGTTTTATTTTCATAGCCATAGCCTGATACTTTGGTCTACTGTACAAGTACTGCAAGTGGCAGTACATTCATTTCAGCAGAACAAAACCTGATGGCAGCTGAAGGGGAACATCACAACATGGCTCCCTGTAGCTGAGAAGGAAGTGGAAGGAGCAATGTGGCATAATAAGTGTAAAGCACATTAATGAGGACGTAAATTTCTTTAATACTGGTTTACATATTATATGAGTTTGGATTGACGTACTTTCCTGCATGCCAGTATATGAAGAGGTGAAAAATGTTGCCTATTCCAGCCCTCCCCCCAAGCTCCTTCCTACTGTGTCAGGTGCTTTTTTTCTTTCTTTCTTTAGCACTTTCCAGTAAATTTACTCAGCCCTTTCACCTAAAAGCTGTGGGTTTGCCTCTCTTTCAACCTGGGGAAAATGAGTGCAAAAATAAAGCTTCCACAAATCTTGTCTTGCTTCAAAGCTAGCACATGGCAGTGGCTGTGCTGATGAAATGAAGGTAGAGGTGGGAATACTGGGGGCAGTGCTATGTACTAAATCGCAGTGTTTACAGGCAAAAATATCCTCTTGGGCTGCATCCTGAGGGTAGGGACAGAGCTGTGTTTTTCCCATTAACACTAATGGAAGTCAAGAGGCTGAACCACACGCCATGCCCTGGAAATGTGCCCCTTATGCTCCTGTCCTGCAAAGCCATCTTGTGCATTTCCTCCCAGCTCTGCTTCTGTAGCAGGAGGTGTTCAGTGGTTACAGTCATCACGCTGATGGTCGTATGTGCTAGTCTCTCACTTACAAAGAGATGTTACGTTTCCATTTTGCTACCCCCAGGCTTACAGTGGGGCAGATTGGCCCAGCGTGCATCGCACTTCTTCATAGTAAAAAAAACTTCTGAGGCAAAGGACTTGCTGAAATCTTACTGAATTTAGGGTGACAATTTGTATCTCGTTTGAAAGTAGTTTGCACTGCTAGGTAAGGGTGAGGATCCAGTGAAAGGTTTTGCATCTCTAATGAAAAACTAACAGAGTAAGGAGCTATGACTGCTGATCTCCTCCCAGTGTTAGCTCAGGTACCGTTGGAAGTAGTGTCTGGTGTTCTGGTAGGGCCAAACCACTCAGCTGTACTGTGATTAAGAATTAAAAGGTGCGAACCTGTGTGTTTGGCTAAAACCTGGTCAGCCACCTTGACAGAAGATAATTCGTTTCAGCTGAATGGACAATGGCCAGGTTGAAGACTCTGGTTTGAAATTTCAACCCTGCCAGTAACACATGCAACTGGATCCTTGTGAATATGACTTTGCTGATTTTAAAGCTATCTGATCTGCACGGTGAGATAAAGGCATAAGGATTTCATAGTTAAACACGCAATCCTGCAGTTACGGTAGAGGTGGTCTTCATTGGCTGCCTCTTCCCACACTGTCCGAGGGGTGAGAGTTGCCGGCTGACCTGCTGGCTGCCTGTCAGCAAGCAGAGGTGTGATCATCGAATAGTGTTAAAGAGTACAACTCTCCCTAATAAACCAAGCTCTTCCTTCAGGTGACAAACTGGGCTTGGCTTTGGAAATTGGAAGGTCAGAAGCAGATGTGGGTAGGTTACCTTTAGGAACTCAAACTTTATCAAAATGGGGAAAAAAATCCCACCATGTTTTACTAAAGTTTGTAAAAAGCAAGGTTAGTCAGCAGTGGGTCTGATCCAAAGCACCCCAAGTCCAACATCCCAGCTTTTAGTCAGGTAAATATTCCATTGTACTTAGTGGGGTTTGTCACAGTCTGCAAAAAGTTTTCATTTGTAAAACTGCTGCTATTTCTTCTGTCTCATGGCAGCAACCTCCCCAGTACTTCAGGGGAAGGTAACTCATAGCGGGACTGAGTACCTAGTGCTGCCTGCTGAGGGGAGGGGTGGTGCGTGCCTACCCTGCGCTGCTCGCTTGCCTGATCCGATTCAGGGAAGGAAGGGGTGAGAAGTCTCTCCCTAAGTTCCTTTTTTTTTCCACCCTCTGAGCAAGAAGTGATACTTGCAAAAGGCTGCCCATTTTAATTTGTATTGTGAAAGCACTATTTTTTATTCTGTTATTTTCAGACCTTAACTAAGCAGTAAGAAAGGTTGATTTAGCTTTTTGAAGAGTAGGGTGCCAGACAATATATGTGATGGATTTGATTTTCTGTTGAAGCTATGTGCTACTGGGAAGGTGACACTACCTTGGAGTGATAGTAGTGATGCTGTAGCTGGTTGTCTCCTCATTGTCTGTGCTGTGAGTAAAGAGTTACTCCATCAAAGTGATTTCTCTGGAATAAAAGTGGCATGAAAGGAGAATGAGGCAGCGGATTTTATTTAATACCTATATAGACTGGCTATAATTGAGAGGGAGAGAAAAAATGGTACTTGTCATTTCTAACTCTTGCTCAGCTGCATTTTTGAAAGATCCCTTTAACATCTCATAAAATACCAGTGTATCTCCCTTTCCCAAAGAGACTGAGTGTAAATATGTCATGTAATTTTTTGCCTATATTTAAGTGCCTTCAGGCAACAGGCTTGCAATCTGTTACAGGCTTTCTGATTATTTTTTTCTTTGACTTGATACCTCATCTACGGCTTGCCTCAAGCAAACTCTTTCAAGAGACTCTCTGTATGGAACCTATTTATGTGCCCCGCAAAGAGAACAAGGGGGAGGCAGTGCAAATTATTTCACTTAGGAGGAGTCAGTGCTATATCTCTGTATGTCTGCAGTTTGAAGGTTTTTTAGCAGTGATAAATACACAAGATCTTTCTCACTCCAGGAGAGGTGTAAACATTCCAGTAAACACCAGTCACAGTGTAGAAGCTGAGTTACCGATGAACTTGAAGATTATATTTGCTTTCCACTGGCCTGTACAGCGGTACCCATGCTAATCTGCTGAGATGTTCTTATCCGGTCTCTTCCTGCAGGTGGGGGTCCCTTGGTTGGAAAATCAATGTAGCATTTCGCCATCAGCTTCTGACTTTGCTCCGAGTGGGACAAAGTGGAGCGTTCTTTGCGATGCTTGCTGACTCGCTGCTTGCAGTTAAACTTCGATTGGCACTCTGTTGAACAGGAGGGCAGCGCTGAATACAGGCAAGCTCCTATAGTGTTTCCCTCATGCTGGCACCCCAGTGTGAAGCGGCTAGCTTCCTACGGCTGCTGTTTATTCTGTCTGGTTCAGATAAATAAGCAACAGCTTTCAGATCTGTTGCTTAAACAGGTTTTTATGAATGCTAGATGCAAGTATACATGCACACATGGAACTAGAGAAAAGAAGTAAAAAAACTGGGCTGTGGAGAAGTAATGAGGCTAAATAAGCCTTGTGGAGCTGACCAACGACACCACGTCAGAGCCTCTCACAGGAATCAATCCTGCAAAGAGCTGCCACTGGTTGGTATCAGTATTCCTTTTCTGAGAGCAGACAATGCTACAAACAAAATCAATATCACTCTGACCAAGGGATCCTTGTACATTGGCCCTAATGCCACTTAATGGAATAGGAGTTACAAAAGCAGTGCAATTTAGACACCTTCCAATAAAGCCATGACATTCTAGGCTGATATGTTCTTCATTTTTTGAAGGCTTGTGTTGTTTTTCAACATATTTTTCTTCATTATATTTTCCTAGTAAGCAAAAGCACCGTTTCAGTTTAACTTTACAATCCCTGCAGCTCAGCAGAAAGCCTGTTAGTATGCTTACAAATGAACTCAGACCCTTTTTTCCAGGACTGGCAGTACATACATCAAATAAACTTCGCCAAGTCCGGTGAGAAGGTAAGGCCCAGTTTTGCAGCTATTACAAAAAAGAGAATGAATGTCAGCAGATCATCTCCTGTGCAAAGAGTGACCACTTCCTGGTAGCAAGGTGTCGGAGAGAGCCGGACCAGACATCCCAAGCTCTGATTTCTGTATCTACCACGTGCTGCCCAAAAGACCTTCTCTCTTCTGCAATACTAACCTTCGGACAGTTGATAATGCGATTAGCCCTGGCAGTCAAGACCGTAGGAAGTAATTTTCAAATGTTCATGGCTGAAAAGCTTTGGCAGGTATATGTAAGTACACAAAAGCCATGTTCTTTAGAGTGTGATGTGTAGATTGCAGAGTTGCACCTTCTAAAGCAAGAAATGTCAGTTCTGCAGACAGAAACACTGCTTTAGTTGTGGTTCAGCTTAGTACTTGAGACTGATGCTGTGCAGCGGAGATGCAGGGCTGGAGCTCTCTCTGCAGCCAGGCGTGAGGTGGTTGTCTCAGTGCAGCACTGGCCTCCTTGCTCTGCTTTAAAAACCTCAGGTAGCTTCTCCACCTACCTCTCTGCACGAACGTAGGTGTTACACAGAGACCCAGGCCTTAGCCTTCAGTTGCATGGTCAGTTGTTGCCCACATTTACCGTACCCATGAGGAAACCACACAAGATAGAAGTACAAGAGCCAGAATTAATTTTCCCCCATAGCCACAGCGCTGGTATTTTTATACTTTCAAGTGCATGACTTCACAATTTAAATGTTCCTCTAGTGTAGATTTTGAATAATATCTGTGTTTCTTTATCTTCGTGCCAATAATTAAAACTAACACTGAAATTTTAATTCTGCGCACTCTTTTTTACCTGAAAGTGCAAATAAATTACTAGAAATTGTCATAAATATCTCACACTGTGTTGTAAGAACAAATGCACAGACTTACATAAGGACCAAGTCTGTACTTGTTCTAAAAATCTGATTAAAAATAACAAACATAGAATTCAAAACAGACATGCTCATTTTCCCAGCTATTTTTGAAGGATCATTGTAGGATGTGAGATAGGTGTTCTGAAGGCAAAAAGTTGGGTAAAAGCTGGCCATATCAGCAAATCCCATCAGACAAGCCTGTTTCCATATCGAAGAGAGTTGTTTCTTGTAAATCAGCTATTGTGTCTGTGAAGACAACTATTTAAATGCAATAGATTTGAAAAAAATGAATCTTTACATGAAAATGTAGCTAGCTTGTGATAATTTTAGTGTAAGTAGGTGCAGAGCATCTAGACTTCTGTAGGACATCAGCGATTACAGACCACAGAGACACCGACACTCATGGCAGATGACTCCCATGAAGCAAGCTGGGCACCTTCTGAGCTTCCATCCACGCTGCACCCGTGGCGGGGGCTGACCAAAGGTGCCATGTGCATTGCTAGGGGAATAGCAAAGGGCTTTCTGTTGAGCTTATTCGCTTCAGCCCCAGGCAACTGAGTACAGAAGTTCTGGCAGGTAGATGCAAGTGTTCTTACCTCAGATGCCTCTGTTGCACTTTCTGTTACTGATTTGTTCCAAATAAAGGTCTGTCCACATCGGGCAGGCCAATGACAAATACTGGTTTTCAGGTCACCTGAGGTGAGCTTGTCTATTCTTGTCATACCCTAGTAGCTCTAAATTTACTGCAGTCAGCCTCTCAAAGGGCAGATCATTGCAGTAATTAATTTTACTGCAGCTAATTTTTATTTTTAGGGAAGTGGAAGACTAAGCCTCTATTTTAAAATAAACAGAAAACACATTGTCTCTGGAAAGAAACATTGGGATCCTTACTGGAAACATTCTAAAAATAGAACTTTTTGGCTAGAGCTGTATTTGACCAAAGTAACTAGGGATGCAAACTCATTAGGGGTTTCTTTAGATTGCTGATATTTCTGTTTGGGAAGGCAGCATGGCCCAATGGGAGTGGCATTGGACTGGGATGCAGCAAAACCTTCCATCTGTTCTTGGCTCTACCACCGTGCCGTTCTGCAGGCTTGGGAGTCCCTCTCTGTCCTAGGACCTCACATCAGAGCTCTCCTACCTTCCAGAGATGAGATACATGATCTCTACTTTGCTCAAGCACTAATGTTACACCTATCTTACTATTCCAGGGCCTGTGATTCGTGACATTTGAAAATTAGGAATCATGAGGGAGAGTCTGCAAACTACCTTGTGCTTGAGTCCGTTGCTCAGACACAAGTGTGTAGAACCAGTTGAGATGCCTTAGGGTGTCCCACTGGTCCTCCAGCTGCTGCTCCCAGAGGCTGTAGGTCTCCCATTAGTCCTCTGGTACATTTGAAAGTTTTCTGAGGATATCCCAAATCCTCTATGACATCTCTGATGGCACGAGACAACCATGTCTGGGCAACTAGTTCCAACTTTAAATGTTTGAGTACGCAGCCTTCTTGCATACTTAGGGAGGGTAGGTCGTAACTTAGGTGCACTGGAGTATCCTCCCAACAAATTTTTTTCTTCCCCTTGATCATGTAGGAATTCCAGGCTCTTAACATTTCCTTTCTTCCCCCAGTCAACCTTTTTTTCCTCCACTGGCCTTTACCATATTGCAACAGCAATGAACTTTTTTATTTGATTTCAGTTGCTAACAAGTGTTACCTAGCTAAGGATCAACTTCTGGAAGAGTCAGCTTTGTTCTCAGGAGATGAAGTGTTAACTGAGAACCATGTTTGGAGAATGGAGCTGTTCATGCTCTCCCTTCCCTGTTGTGTAGTCAGCCGCTCCCTGGAACAAGAAATTTCCTGGGAAATGTGTGCTTATCCAGACTGGATGAGGGTCTCTGCAGGTACTAAGCACTGAGAACTGGGACCACTGAGTTTAAGATCCTTGTAACAGGATGAATCCAGTTACACTTAATATAAAATGTGAAAAGTAGGTAGAAATGTTTGGTAGTTGAAATATTAATATGTTTTCCTTACAGAATTTTCTAGGCTGCTTCTAGCAGAAAAAATTTTTGATCACTTGCAAACTAGACCTTTAAATTATTTTAAACATCACATGTAAATACATAAGAAACAGTATTCAGAGTTGATTGCAGCTGTACATTCCGGACTTTTCTGTAAGTGCAGAGCTCTGCCAATTGCTGATGAACTCCTGCAGATATTAAAGGGAAGGAGAGGGAATGCCATACACCCTGGGAGGCACTTACCAGCACACAGAACGAGCCTCTGCTTTGGCAAGGGATGGAATTAAAATTTTTTTCAAATGTACTTGCAGCTTAATACCCCATTATTTATATTTCATGTCAGTATATCTGTTTCATGGCAAACCAGATAGAATAGGGTGCTTTGCTTTGGTTTCTGCCAGTTTGCAAGGAGAAACACCGTAACAGATTCTGTAAAAATTACCTTTCCCTTCCCTCTCAGAAAAGCCATAGGGATCAAAAACTTATTTCCTGTTCGGGGAAGGCTGCGGACTTTCTAGGTTCCGTAAATGGCTTTAGTGGGATCATTTAAAAACTGTAAGTCAGACGGCTCTTGGAGGGCCCTTTCTCACCACTGTGAGCATTTCCCAATTGAAACGTTCCTGCCAGGGCTGTTGCCCCGCTGCCCTGGGGCTCCTTCCTCCTCTGCAAAGGCTGAAGCCTCCCCTCTGTCCCGCTATCCTCCCCCCGCGATTCCGGCTCAGGCTCTGCGCAGGCAGCCGGAACGGGACGGGGGAGCCCGGTGTCAAACTGCAATGGTTATGAGGAAGGATTGCCTCATAGCAACGATGATGACTTCCTGTCTTCTGTGAAATCTGGAAGGTGGATAATTTAATAATGAAATGATTTGCTTTATCAATTATGCAGAGGTTTCTCTGTTCAGAATGCATCAGCACTCCTTAAGGAACAAGTACATTTGTGATTTATTTCATTGTAATTTTTTGTCTTTGCTTGTTAAAAATGCATGTGCTGGTACGTGCAGTTCTCCAGTGAAATCCCTGTCCCAGATTCTAACAGACAGAATAGCCTCCGGCCGTCTCGGGCAGGAGCTGCACAGAGGGTATGCCCTGTGGTAGGACGCGATGGAAATAAACACTCCACAAAAAGTAAAACCAGGGAAGAGAAGGGCCAGCCCCCATTGGCAGGAGCTCGTGGCAGACATCACGGCGTTAGAGATCCTGCAGCATTCCTGAGTGATGGGATGCGTGTGGATATACGTTAAGCAACTTTGAAAATTACCAGCGTCCTGTGGGGAGTGCTGTGATTTATTTAATTGAAACATTTGAGCATGACCAAATTGAAACCTTTCCTTGGGTCCTACCAGCAATTAAGAAATCAATTGTAAAAAGGTAAATATTCTATTTCTTTTTGCATATTCTATATGCACGTGTACAATGAATAAATATGTACTTGTATGTATCTATGCATGCGTGCATGCTGAGAAAAAGTATCTACAAGTGAATATAAGAACCAGAAGATACTTAATTTTAAATCAGCTGTGTTCAATTAGATAAGTGTCTGATCCTTCCTTCACCTCTCCTAGTTGACAGTGAGTAAGGTCTCAGAAAGAGAAGTCTTCGCTTCACAGGATCAGAATCACTGATGGCAAGGCTTCCCCGTGCTCTGTAGTTACCATGGATGCCAAACTGGGGTGGGATGCACGAGAGGCAGAAAGAATGCACTTCAGCTGTGGGGTGTCTTTGTGATAGTACTACAAATCCTGGTATAACGAATTCCCATAAAACAAACACAACACTGGAGTTGTAGAAAAATTCCTGCATTTTATTTAGGAATAGTGATAATTATATATGCTTATCTAATATGCTGCAAAACTGCCGAGACACAAAAGCTGCAAAATGGCACTTTGGTTGGAAAGATAGGATTTTATTTTTTGTTTTTATTTTATTTTATTTTAATTTCACAGTGCTCTTTACCTTTATGCTAGTGCCTGATTCCTGCCTGCGTTATCAAGGCAGCATCAAACTGTTGTCTTTCTGAAGATGATCCAAGACACGAGTGGCTGTGAGTTTTCTGTACCTTTTTAAAAACAGCTTTTTAGAAGTGCTTTAAAAAGAGAACATATAGCATAGGTTGTGTGGGAGGAGTTAATATGTGTATTTCTCTTAGAAGCTAGGTTTTCTTTTAAATATAGGAATACAAAGGGTGTGTGCAAAAGAGGCGGGTGGAGCAGTACCCCTTCGAAAAGCACTTTGGGCCCAGGCTGTGGGGAGGGAGATGGCAGAGGTTCAGAAACAGCACAGCGGATCTCTGTCTGTTTTCACTGAAGTAAAAAATGAATCATAACCCTTCTACAACTGTGGATGCTTTTGTTCACACTAAAATAATGCAGAGATGAGATACAGGAACCTGGATGGATGAACTGAAGGCCACTGTTAAGTGTTACTGAAATTGCTTCCTCTTCCTACTGCTTTAGAATTAAATTGCATTGTACGGCTGAAAATCAGAAAGCTGAACTGTAGGTAACAATGGGAGTGGAAGATAAAATACTTCTTCACAGGATGTACCAGTATCGTCTGGTTTGCTAGTAGATTCCTGTTTATTGCCATGGATGTGTCATAGGAAGCAAAAATGGATATTTAACGATGAGATCAAGGACAAGATGAGGGTCACAGTCTGTTTTGATTAACAGTAGTTTATACTGAAGGTAATTCCAGTAATCCTCAGTTTTACCTGGCTATACATAAACCCAGAAATGCATCCTTCCCTCTTTCGGACTGGCGGTGGGTTTGTTTGTGGCATTTTCCTGTTGCACTGCTTGGCGGTAGAGCGAAGCTTGCAAAGCAGGCCCGAGGCGAGGACAGCTTGGAACCAGGAGAGGGCCTGGCCATGGTGTTCCATGCCTGGGGCACTGCTAAGGGGCTGAGGGTCCCAGTCCTCGGCCGCTGGCCCCTTACCAGCTGCGGTGCAGAGTCCTCCCGGGTGCTCTCGCTGCAGAGGGACGGTCTCCGGCTGTGCCCGCAGCGGCTCCCCTCCGGCGTGGAGCACACAAGTCTGTCTGGGGCTGCGGCACTTTGGGGCCAGCCAAGGCAGTGCTGGTTCCCCGCAGCACTTGGCGGTCCATTTTCAGTTCAGTGGCTCTGAACCAAAGCCCTCTCCATGGGCTTTATCCCTGCCTTCCCCTATCATGTAATTCCAGGGTTTGATTTAACTTTTAATAAACTCTGCTAAGTTCTGTAGTGTCATGTAAATGCTGCTTACTTTTTTTCAGTAATTAGCTGAATTTTTTTAAACTTTGAACATTTTGCGCTGGTGATGAATGGGGTTGTTTCACACGCATGTACTTGGTCAAAGCTTGCAGTTGATAGTCCGGTGTCCTTGCTACTCGGCTGCCGCACTGAGGGAGCTTAAGCCGTGATTTGAAAGCTGCTCCCTGCAAGGGCAGTGGTTAGTGGGCAGGCTCCTGGCCCAGTCCTGCCTGCACGGCATTGTGGTGCACGGTTTGCAAAGAGCCAAACGGATTCTCTACTTGTAGAAACAGGTGAAGGTGTTTGCAATTTAACAATACTTCTACTGGAATTGTTCTGGAGACAAATTACATAGTTCACTGGCTTCCTGGTTAGTGACTGGGAAGTGGCATAGAAGACTTGGTCTGTCCCTTTCACTTCTAAAAGCAAATACTGATTTCTCAACAGAAAACAGACTTTCGGAAAGAGCCACTAAATCTATGGCCACTGGAAAATTTCTCATTCTCCAGAACTGGAGTATTCATTCCAGCAAGTGAGGATTATTCATTCTCCTTCCAGGTGCCTCACGCATATCCTCCAGCTGCTTGACCTTCGGTCTGACAAATCCACAACATTTTATTAAGTAGAACATAACCTTGCACTGAAGTAATCCATTCTTATTTAACTTCTTTCCATACTCTTTAGATGTCTTTTTGTATAATCTAAGTGCTGTTTTAGACTGTTCTTCAGCCTCGGAGCGTGATTAACTACCAAAAATGCAGACACTATGAATGGACCCTGCAAAGGCCTTTCAGTGTTGATTGCAGGAACTAGACAGGGAGCTGGGAACAGAGCTGTAGGGCTTGTATCCAACAGAAACACCATTGTAAACGTGTGCTACCAAAATTGTTAGGTATCCAGGCTCTATCTATTGCAATAGCCGAGATGCTAACCTTGTGCCTCTGTCTGCTGGTTACAACACCAGGCTTTGCCTGCTTGATCGTCCCCGGAGCTGGGTTTGCGCTCTGTCCTCTGGTCACCTTAGCAAGTGCATGGGATGCAAGGCAAGTGGGCAAGAGCTTCCTCAAGCTGAGAAAACAGTTATTCTCACATCTTTCCTTTCCTGGAGGAGCGATCCTAATTACTAATTACTACAGAAAATGTAAGTGCCAACACCTAACTGTGCTCTAAAAATAAGCTCCCTCGTCATTGCTTTGAAAGAAAGGCTGCGGGTGCTTACCCTTAGGAGAGGTGTGTGTGAGGAGCCCCTGTGCCCGCCACGGCCTTGTACTCCAACAGCAGTGAGCTGCCGTCACCTAACATTCACCCATCTGGCAGCTTTGCCAGCTCGATGACACAGCACGATAGCTGCCTCTGTAACTGCACATTGGAAGGACACTCGAGGACCATTTTTCTCTGACAAATCTATTAAGGAGATGGATACAACTTTAATTTCTTTCCAGCAGGGCAAGCCGGCTCCTGGGGCTTGTCAGGCGAATTCCTTTGTTGAAGGACCACGTTAAATCACAGTCTGGCAAGTTTTTTGTACGCTGTGAAACCTGATTTTCTTTTCATGTTCTTTAGTGAAGGTGAGGTAATGTGGCATTTGATTTAGCTGTGTGGTTGTAAAGTTGTGCCTAATTCGATAAAAGTCTCATCACAACAGCTTCCTTTAATAATCAGCAAATAACTGCCCTTCCCAGCTCCCTGTGAACGATTTCACCTTTCCAGTCGGTGTCCTAAACCTCTCTGCTTCTACTCACTTTCTCAGCTTTACTGGAAAGGAAACATTGGGCAGAACTGGTCCGAGCAGAAGAGGTCCCTTCAGTGCTGAAGTAATGTTAGCACTTCCCCATGTTGCCAGTTATTACACCTGGTCTTTCTGTCGCTCCTCCTTCTCCTCCTCCTCTCTATGCACAGAGTTTGGACAAGACAAATCAGTACCCAGGAGGACAATTCTGGAGCCTCTGCTTCCGAGGGTGAGCTCAGGACAGACTGGTCCTTTCCGAAGCCCAGAGTTTCTGCGGTTTGTCTCTTGGTTGAATCACAACACTCACAAACGAAGAGGCGTATCCTGCTGTCCTATACAGCTGTCTCCCTCTCTCATTTTAGCCCTCCCTTCCATGGGCAGTAAGAAATGTGAGTGCTATCCAGTCTCCTTAAATGCTTTGGACTTACACATCCTGATAAATCAACTGTCTGTCATTTTTTTCACCTCATGCATTGATTGCTCTAGTATGGTTTCTCATTCCCAAATCATCCAGGAAGTTACATGCTGCTAAGCAGGGTCTCTGCGTGTGCCTGGGACAGGAGGATGAGGTTTGGGCTGGTGACTTGCCGCAGCGGGAGGCAGGGGAGCACCTTTGCTGGACAGGGAGCTGCGGTGCAATGCAATTAAGTTTGGAGTTCACATAACAATGTGATCTGGAGATATTCAAGGCAGATTTAAAAGATTGTCAGCAGGTCCCAAAAGCAGCATAGCAGCAGCAACACACAAGACTGTGCAGGGTGATTCACCTTGCTGCCTGGCAGCTTTTCAATGCCTCAGCGCACACTTCTCCCTGGTGTCTGGGGGGGCAGAGCTGGATTCTGCAGCTTCCCCTAGTTTCAGCAGTCTTCTCTGTTGTGCATTTCCCTCTAACCCAGTGTAGTTTGCCTCATGAACTGCCCTGTCCCAAAGTCAGCACTTCACTGCCTACCACGGAGTCTGCTTTTGGCAAAGCTGCCATTCGTTTTAATAGTATTTTTTAGTGAATAGGAGCAAGTTTTCAAATGCTAATCCCTGCTCTTCTCAGTAAGCAGTCAAAGCCCAGCTGCAGCAAAGCAGATGAGGATGGAGCAATAGATGAGCCCTCAGTGAGATTCTCCATAACCTGAGTTTCTTTGCTGTGTGTGTCTACTACTGCCATCGCTTTTGTTCTGTCCAGCACAAGTCACCGAATGGACAACCTCCACAGTTAAAAATTAATTGGTCTTTATAGCCTGAGAAAAGGAGTCAGGATCCATCCTGCAGCATTCTGGAAGGGAACGTGCAACAACCTCCCACTGAGTCACCTACCACAGTCCAAAAGGAGCAAGCCATGTCCTCTGTTCTCCACGTAGGCATGCGCAGTAATTTCCTTCTGTAATGACTTTATTTATTTACAGCCTCTGAAACACTGTTTTTATTGCAACTGCTAAGAAGATGACCTTGCAGAGCTGTAACTGAATTTTCTTTTTCTGCCTTCAAGTATGTGAAAATTTCTCTACTGATAAATTTAGCTTTGTTCTAGGAAAAAATCCTGCATTGGCTTCTGGAACCACTGTGAAATGTGTTTGGGAGCGAGGTTCTGCATGGGCCCTCTGGCCATCAAGGCAGTCACACTCTTATATAATAATCCTTATTATAGATTCCCAACTGATACTGTTGAATTAACATTATTTCCACCATAAAAATAAACAAAAATGCACAAAAAGTTCCTCAAATAATATCTGACAAGTTGTTTTGGAAAGTTCAGCTTGTTAGCTAAGCCATGTAACTTTAGGCACCTAATTTAGTGAAGACTAAGTAAGACCAGGTGCCCTAGGGAGGCAGATGATGTCAGTGTAGGGTCCTGGTTTTAGACAGTCCTCTGGTGTCATTCCTTTCCTTTCCATCGCTGTATGAGAAGCTTTAGGAGATCGGTATCTTGATCTGATTGAAGCAGAGTGAACACACTTTTGGGGGTGCCTGTGAGTACAGGCTAAAGAGATGCCTGCTGGTGCTGGCTGCCGCGTTGGGGACTGGCTGCACTGAAATGTATGTGTACACTGTTCTAACGGTGTGAGTCCATAAGGCACCTGAGACTTCACATCTTACATGAAAGTGCATCATTATCAAACACATCTTTCTACTCTTTAAAGTCATAAATACCAGGTTTCTAAAATATTGCAAGGAAAAGTCTACAACAGTAAAATAAGTTAACAAACTAAGCATAATTGGCTTATTTATAATGGATTCTAACTTCAAAAATTAGCATTAGATAATGGTCATTCTTTCTCTTCCCAGCGATCAGGTGGATTAGCTATACCTCTGTGTGCATTTCAAGGAACTGTATCTCTTCAGGCACCCACAGGAAAAACGCTGTCTTTATCTACATATGAGGTAAGCACTGAAGGGCAAAAAATAACACCCACGTCAAAGAAAATTGAAGTATATCGATCTAAAAGTGTTGGTCACGAGCCAAACCCAGAGGCGTCTCCTAATAAGTTTGCTGACACGAGTGTTAAAATTCATTTAGAGGTTCTTGAAATTTGTGACAACGAAGAGGCCCTGGATACTGTGTCAATCATCAGTAACATCAGCCAGTCCTCCACACAGGTAAGGTCTCCATCCTTACGTTACTCACGGAAAGAAAACAGGTTTGTCTCATGTGATTTAGGGGAAACTGCCTCCTACTCCCTCTTCATACCATCAAACAATCCTGACAGCGATATTAACATATCAATTCCAGACACTGTCGAAGCTCATCGGCAGAACAGTAAAAAGCAGCATATGGAGAGAGGTGGTTATCAGGAAGAAATTCAGATGTTGAATAAAGCATACAGAAAACGGGAAGAAGATGGCAACAGCAATTAAAAGGCATTTAACCTAGACATTCATTTAAACTGATTTGACAGACGTTGCTCCTCTTGGTTTAGTTACCCCAGCAAATACAATGCCAACTGTTTTTTCTTAACATGTAAATTAATTTTATTTGGGTACACTGTTAAATAGATTAAGACTTTCAATGATACATAGATGGGATAACAAATACTTCAGTGCTTTTCAGCTTTGCATACTGATTTTCAAGTTATTTATACATCTATTTATTTGAGGAACACTTGTGTCTGAAAGGAATCCTAAAGAGTCTTAAAAACCAGCCATGGCTGCTTGTTGGCACTGGGTGGTCTGTCTGTGGGAACCTGCAGAAAATAAGGGAGCAGCTCCCCTGGTGGGAAGTCACAACAGTTTTGGCTGGCTTGCAATGCTGCTCTTACTGATGTGCCAGACTTGAAACATTTATCTGAAAAACTGTAGCCCAAGCCTAAGACTAGCTTTAGTTGACTAAGTAGAGGATTGAAAGATGTAAAAGGTTTGATTTTCTACTGCTCTGTTCCTGATTCATATGTAATGCCTGTGTAAGTGGCCATTGTATAGACCTTTGAATACGGGCGGCTGAAACGTAAGAATGCACATTTTGTAAATATGACATTGTGAAACTTAAGCGTGTTGTTATGGCTTGACATTTCTTGGATCGAATGTGACAAATGTGGTTAATTCTATGCCAGTTTCTCTGAAGAGTCCCCTTTTTTGCCTCCATGATCTCTTACCAAGTTAAGAAGTTTCCCAACCTTACATGATATTTGCACTCAATCCAGATAAAGGCAGCATTTGAAATATTTGAAGAGCTAGGATGTCAAAAGCAATTTGAGTAATTCTTCATGCCCAAGTTGTCCTTAAGCAAGGAATAGTTTTACAAGTCATCTTCCTCCTCAAGACCCACATGAAGGCCCGTATGACAACAGTGGGTATTGCTTGCAGACAGTTGCAGGAGTCCCAGTGGCTCACAGCAAAAATGCTTTTTTTGGGGCCACATATATTCTGTCAGTAAACCTGTCATCACTCTTCTTTGGATGGACCCTTCTGGTTTAGGTCTGAGTCAGGAGCTAAGGGTTACAACCGGTTGGTGACTCCTTAGGAGAGGGAGAAGATGCTGTTCAGGGCAGCCAAACTTAGAGACTGAACTTAGACATCAACCTCCGGAGAGTGAGTCTGGTTACCTAAATCAAGTTCCTGCCCTGTATCACCCTCAGGAGCAGCCCATCTCCCTGCCGGACTTACAAGGAACCTAGAACTAAGTCTAAAACCAACCTTAAATTAAACCAGTGAATGCTTTATTTTGTGTCAAGTTCAGACAAGCCAAAGTGGAAACAGTGAATGGACTCGCTAAGTCTTACGTTAAATATGCTGCATATGCTTGAAATGGTAGTGCGTTTTGACTGAGAGCTCTTTCTTCTGAGGTTTTGTCACTCATTTCAGTTAAACAGAGGTAAATATACTGCCAGGTTCTTCAGCAGTTTGATGAAAAATTATACCGCTTCTTTAATGAATAAATTCCTGGTGGTATGCGTGACGACATAATCATTTAGGTGTCTGCAGTTTTCCACTCAGTGGGAACATGCAAGGGAAAATAAGCACAACCCTGTTCAGGATTCCTTTATGGGTTATGAACAGACAGAGCAAGAGGGCCAAATACTGTGTCCACTTGCACTCAGCACTTGATCTGGAGGCATGAAAACAAGCAGGCGACTTGCCTTCTCACTTCACCGCGATAAATCAGGCCTGCCATCGCAATCAGTGGGGCTGTGCTGCTGTGACAGTGATGCAGCGCTGAAGAGAATCAGGGTCGAAGACTGCAGGTTGCTGTGATAGAGATGGATCACTCTGCAAGTTGTGCTTTTCCTGTGCTGCCTTTCCAAGGTGAAAACAAGGCTTCTCGTAAGATTGCCTCAAGGTTCTTAGTTCCACTGAGATGCTATGTTATATTTCAGATTTAACAAGGAACTACGGTAGAAGGAGCAATCAGTGGTAAGTCGATTGAATATGTCTATATTCATGCACACAGAGCAGAGAGAGGCACCCGGCTGTCTCTGAATATGTTGCTTTCCTTTGTGTTCTGTAGAAGGAATGCAGAAGGAATCTTTATAGCAACAGATACACTCGATGAGATAAAGGTGGCAAAGTTGTGATGGAGGATGCAGGCCATCACAACTTTAGTTCGGTCAGGTGTTCCATTTTCCCTGGAAGAGATTTGGGCTATGTTAACAAGATTATGTGCTGATGTGTTAATCTCTGACGGATATATTTACAAAGGGTTAAAATTTGGAGGCATTAAAATTCGACACAGCTGCGACCCAAAGCTTGACTCAATTGTAGAGTGTCATCTTGCTGCTGTAATAAAACATAACATTTTCTTTAATGAATCTGTAAATTTGATAATGTACAAATGTCTGATTATTTTATTTTTTGCTCTTAATGACTTACATCATTAAACAATTTAAAGTGTCTGAAAACCCAAGTTGTAATTATTGAGTAGATATCAGCTCCTTGCACAAACCACCAGAAAATTTGCTATTTGAGAAAATTTACTCCTGGTTTGTTTAGTCACTTGCGTGTTGAGGTGTCTTCATTTATCATTTCATGAAATGTATTTGGACTCAATATTAAAACAATTCTTTTATGATAGTTTTTAAGGGAAAAATATTTTCTCCCTCCTCAGTTGTTTTTCCCCTGTCTGACCTTTTAATGCATTTCAGTGGCAGCTTGACATTTGAGGGCAAAGTGTTTGTCAATGACCGTTTGAAGGTGACTTGAAAGAGACCTCGTCTCTCTTCAGACACCACCGCGACTAACTGAAAAAGTCTCTTGGAAAATGTGACTTGAACCAGCACCTGGGCTTCCCCTGCTCTCAGGACATGGGTTGTTGAATAATGCAACGGATAGAAAACAAGAAACTGGGAAATAATTTTTGAGGTAATCCTTGGTAAGCAGCATACCAGTGGGTCAGGGTTTCCTTTCAGTGGCTCTCATGTACACTGAGATTAACATTACATTAACAGAGTTACAAGAAAAACAAATCTGTAATGTGCAGGGCCAGGCCCAAGAATCCCAAATCCCTCAAAGGATTGTGTTCCTTGAAATAAAAAATACAGCCAGGTACCGAAATGTAAATTTTCTATACTAATCTTGATAGAAAAAAATGTCTTACAGCATCATACTATTTCAAAACACAGTAATTTTGTAAAAAATAATAAAGGTTACTTATGCATTATTTTACCTTTATAGATTCTGGAACATGATTTCACTTTCCAGTATGTATGACTGCAATGATTTCCAAGAGCAGAGTTTGAGTGTTATGTTCCTCTCTCTTAATGAATTTTGCAGATTTAGGTGTCTCAGAGCAGAATAAATTCTGCTTTTCTAGACTCAAGCAACAGCTCTGACAAGAATTGCAGTACCCATCTCTGTATACTCCTGTATGGTGTACACGCTGTGCTTTATAAAACAAATTTTAAAGACCCTCAGTCCTTGCGCAAACGATCTTTACTCATAGATGGTCCTATTGACTGCAGTACTGCTGCTGTGGAGTAGCAAGATTTTACTCAGTGGATGGAGAGCTGATCATCTTTTATTGTGTCTCCCCCTTCTCAGTGTTTACCTGACAGGTTTCCTGTTCCCTCGTGAGGAATTTGACTTCAAGGAATCTCACTTCAAAGCACAGGAAGGAGAACACCACCTTTGGTCCTCTTTGAGAGCATGCTGCTGCGTAGAGACCGTTACGCACAGATGCATTACTCTACTCCATGGTAGTGTGCTGCTGGAGTGGATGCAAACTGAGTGTGAACGGTGGTGAAAAGGAGTTGAAAAGGCCCGGTAGTGTGCAAACCACTGAGATCATTTCAAGAAATAGATCTTTTCATACATATTAGAAAATGATCTTTACATTAATAGATGCACATTTATTTGCAACATCTCGATCTACAAATCTAAAAATACTTGCATTTGTAATGTTTCCTTTAGAATGTGTGGGGGTTTTGCAGTGTTAAAAAGACATGGCTGAAACGCAGTAGCTACATGCACGCATATGGAAGTTTCCTCTTGCGCTAAAATCCCACTTATTTGAGACGTATGCACTGCTCAGGAGTCCAAATACACAGTCACGGAGAGGTACTGGATCAAACAGAATGAATCTATTGAAGTCACCGGAGTGATTCAAGGTAACCTTAGAACATTTTTCTTCAATAACGGTAAGGGGATACAACAGACAAACCCAGCTTTCTGACAGCTGGCTTAGGCATGCAGAACCTGACACGAGATCCAACGGCACGTCTAAGTCAAGCGGCACGTGAGAGCGTGGCCAGGCACATGGCTCGCAGGATGCGTACGTAAGCCCTGGCCAGTGGTACACCTTACGGATGGTCACCAGCCATCATTGCAGGCTTCACTAGTTCCAGATCAGCACCAGACACATCTGTCTGGTATATCCAAAGAACGGACCTGGAGGTAATGATTGCCCCAATTTATATTCACCTACAGGCTATAGAAGGCCCGGAAGGCAAACGCAGCGACATGAACGTTCATACCCGAGCAGCAGGGTGTGTTTGCCCATCCAGTATCCTACCCCGTCCGCCCTTTCGGAAGGACTTGTGCCATCCTCCCTTGTTTGGCCTGTGTAGGTATGCCGGTGACATATTTCATCAGGGGATCTTTTACCATTTCTTAGATTTCTGAGAATTTATTTTGTGCTAATTTTCTTTGGCTCTTTCTTACTCCCTAGTTGGTTGCCACTGTGAGACTTTTGAAGAATGCTGTGAAATTACTGTTAGTTTATGTAGGATGACGAATGCAAGAAGTCGTGGAGTGTACTTCCCTAGTCTGCCTTAAGCCGCAGATGCAGGATGAGAAGAGGAGAAGTAAGGAAGAAGTACATTTCCTCCTAGATTTCTCATTTCTCTCCCACACTCCTTCCTGTAATTTGCCTTTCAGATAATCTTCCTCAGTATCCTCCAGTCCCTGCACTCTCTGTTCTTGGTCCCCTCCTTTTCCCTCTTTTCTCTGGGTAAGCTCACCGAAGTTCAGCTACTCGCTGTGCTGATGACTCAGAGATCTCGCTCTCTATTCCTTACTTGTCTCTTTATGCAAATTAAAATCCCAGCAGCTCTGAGATTTCCTCGTACCTGAAACTGGGGAGAGGTAAAAAAAGACCACATGCTGTTCCTTGCACAAACCCTCCCATGCAAGACCGTGGCATGACGCCGTGCCATTTTGTAGATGTACAGATGAGCTCTGGGTGAGCTGGTGGGTCCGTACGGGACACTGCGGTGCTGCGCAGATCTGGTCCCCAGCGCAGTGCGGTTTTGTCCTTGGAGGGACAGGCCCTGTCAGCCATCTGCCACGATTGCTAATGACGTGACCTTGTCATTCACGTCCATCTCCTGAGGTGTTTGTGAGTACAAGGCGACAGATGTACGCTATGGCAAGGCCATACATTGTGGTTTGCATGTTCAAGGCTGTGGAAATGAGCATTTCCTTAAGCATGGAAAAGGATAAGCCGAGCAGCAAGACACTGGCTAGCTGGGTGTATAAAGCATTTTGTGAGGGGAAGGGAAAGAAAATACAGATTTTAACTCAAGCACCTAGTTCTTGTTTCTTTACATAGCCAGCTGCTGGGAGTTGTTGGAGTAGCTGTAGGTGAACAGTCGGCAGAGAAAAAATTAATGGTTTCCTTTGAAGGAAGCTGAGGGAACTGGGGTTGTTCAGTCTGGAGAAGAGGAGGCTGAGGGGAGACCTTATTGCTCTCTACACCTACCTGAAAGGAGGTTGTGGGCAGGTGGGGGTCGGTCTCTTCTCCCACGCAAGAAGTGATAGGACAAGAGGAAGTGGCCTCAAGTTGTGCCAGGGGAGGTTTAGATTGGAGATCGGGAAAAATGTCTTCCCCAAAAGGGTTGTCAACCATTGGAACAGGCTGCCCAGGGGCGTGGTGGAGTCCCCATCCCTGGAGGGATTTAAAAGGCATGGAGATGTGGTGCTTGGGGACATGGGGTAGTGGTGGGCTTGGCAGTGCTGGGGTAATGGTTGGGCTTGATGATCTTAAAGGGCTCTTCCAACCTACATGATTCTATGATTCTATATTCTAAGCAGTCCTTTATCTGAAAGAAGTTTGAAAACCAGCACATAACATTGTATTTCAGAGATCTGAATGCCAGTAATTTTTAAATGATTGAAAATCATGCCAACAAAGAAGAAAAGGCAAAAGAATATGTAAAGAAATTAGACTGAAGAAGCATTTATAGCTGCACAATGGTATTCAAAAACCCCAAAAAGAACATTAATTAACTGTTGAAAGATTAATAATTCTGTGAATAATTTTCTCTAATTTAAAAGGTTTAACACTCCAGAGAACTTGAACAAAGTATACAGACCCAGAACTGGTGCTTGTTTAAATACGTAAATTCCATTTAAAAAAGCCAGTGACACTCGTCAGGGACACGGAATAACCCCGTACGTGATGATGGAGACCAACACTTAAGGTGTCCTTAAAATCTGATCTGCAGCCTCAGGAAGGGAAGTCAGAACGTAGATCTGTGGGTTGAAGTAAGAAGCGATGCTCGTGCGAGATGAGCTGGAGAGACGTACTGCGGTGAACGGATTGCGCCGGGCGCTGGCGCCGCGGCGCCGCGGGACTCGAACCCGCGGCCCGGCAGCCGTGG
>VXBL01006405.1:1309687-1323115 GCA_013400195.1 Aramus guarauna | reverse complement strand
GTCGGGGGGAGCCGCGTGTAGCGGCGCGGCTGGGGGCAGCGGCACCTCCGCAGGGCTCGGCCTCGGGCCCGGCCCCGTCCCGCTCCGCTGCCCTGCCCGCCTCCGGCCCTGGGCCCTGGCTGGGCGCTGCGCGGGTGTTCCGCGGGTGCAGCGCTGCCTTCGGCTCTGCGCGGTGAAGGTACTGCTAGGGAGAAGCCGAAACAGAAGTTTTGGGTGATGCCAGAGAGCCTCACTGGGTTGATATTTAAGTGTTAATAATGTAATAGCTGTAGGTAATGCTGAGTACGTGGTGATGAAAATTGTACTTTTGCTTTTTAAACTAGAGAGCTGTTGTGCATATGGATGAACGCAGGGAAGAGCAAATTGCGCAGCTGTTGAATACGGTCCAAAGTAAGAATGAAAAAGAGCAAGAGGCCATGTCCTGGTGGTCTGGGGATGAAGAAGGGTAAGGAGAAACAATTACTAATGCTTTTATTTACCCTGAATTTAACAATCTTCCCACAAACTAGCAGGATGATATATCAGAAGAGATTTATGGTTAGTGAATGAATTAAGTTAACAAAAATACTCTTTTTTTCCACATGTATTGTCATACTGAAACAGTTGTAACTGTTGCTATAAAACTCTCTTCCAGATGATTGTTGAGTTTAGAGTGTTAAATTTTTACTTAAAATCATAACATCCCATAATTGATCTCCAGGGCTACTAGAGTAGATACATGGAATTTTGAAGCTCCTTGACCTCTCCCAGGGGTGGCATTTGACTTCATTTTCAGTTATTGTGCAGTCTTGGAATGTTTTTTTGGCCCCTGTGAAATAGGGTCTGTTCTTAACGCTTAAAGGATTTTAAATAATACAAGGGAAATGAGCAGCCAGGTCCATGACTCTGAGTCCACTGAAGTGAGGTATTTGGGTGAATGCCCTGTAACTGGATCAGTGGTTCTGACAGCAGGTTAAGCATTAGTTCTCTGGACATGTTCTTCTGCATCAAAGCAACAAAACACATGTCACATTTCTAGATACTGATGGAAAATTTGTGGTGGCTGGTAATTTTCAGACTTGAATTGTTGTAATGGTGTATGCCATGTTCTCATTGGCTGATGGTTGAGTAACTCGTGGATGTAATGTCTCAAAAACAGATTTAAAGTTTGCCTTGAATGGTCCAAGCACATGGTGAATGATCTTGGAAGTCGGTGTTCTCTGCACTTATTTCAGGCCTACTCCGGAACAGCCTGCAAAAGTGAAACCAGATGTTGAAAAAGCTCCTGTGAGACAGAGACCAGTCTTGGAAAAAACGTGTCTTGATCGGGATGTGGAATATCTCTTTGAAAAAAATGAGCGGGATAATGATTTAGATGAGCAACTCAAAGAAGACTTAAGGAAGAAGAAATCTGATCCTAGATATATTGAAATGCAGGTACTTTTCCATCGGTTAAGTAGAAGGCTTTTGATTTTATTTTTTTGTAAATTAAACTAACCAGAAAACATAAGTACTTGCGATGTATTTATTAGGAAGTTGCCATGATGTTACTTTGGCTAGAAATTACCTTCAGAGTTTACAAAATGCATGCTTGTCAATAGGACAATGATTAAAAAACAGACTTTCAGTGACAATTTCTGATTGCATAAAATCTAAAATTTGAAGTATACGCGTTGTTTAGTTGGGTGGAATTCTTGTTTGTTTTTTAACAGATTGCATTCCTGCATTTACATCTCAAACTGAGAGCACAGAAATGGACTCTGTCAGAGTCGCCTCTTAAAAATGTAGTTTGTGTTGTTCTAATAGCCATATATAAAGTTGTCAGACAAAACAGTCTTACCATGAAGAGGTGGCTCTCCCTTTGATACAAGGCCCTGGTCTTGCAGCTGTATGTATGTACCTCTTTGTGTGCTGAACTGTGGGTTTCAAATAATTTTGCTAAATTGAACGAAAGTGAAAACATGCATGGAATGAAACTAATTTCTAGTGGGCCTCTGTTCACGTAAGTATTAGCTGAACAGTGTCATGTTGTTTCACAGTTTAGCGTAGATCACAGATGAAACCTGTTATGTTACTTCAGTGTTGAAAAGATGTTTAAAGATATGTGCTGCTATTTTCTTTTTCCCCAGAGATTCCGAGAGAAACTCCCTTCATATGGGATGAGACAGGTAAATATGTGTTTAACTTGAAAGAATATGTGTGGTAAAATAGAAAACAGTTGTGTAGCTGGGAAGGAAACCTTTGTTGCCTTTTATGAAGGTGCCAAAGCCTCCCCAGTTCTGATACTGGATTTGATTTCTTTCCAGAGAGTAGCTGAGGTTTGCTGCTTCATGATGGGTATGAAGTTACTCTGGGGCTATATACAGTTTTATCAGTAGGGGCAGCATTATGCATGGAAATGGTATTGAATGCTAGATACATTTAAGTACTTTTTTTTTTTTTTTTTAGTATAGATCTTTTCTTCTTTCTTTACCAGTTAAACTTCTAGAACGCTCCTAGTTAATTGAATTTTGTATAGAGTCATTACTACTATGTAAACTGTCATACCTTCTTTTTCATATATATATATACACATACATGAAATTGTGGCCATTTGAACGTTTGCCCTATTTAGAATTGAATATAATACCAGTTAATCCTTTTTTTTAAATCACATGGCTGTACTGCTGGCTGTTACTGCCATTAGTTTCCCAGTCAAATGTCAGTGATAATATGGGTTATTATTGATATTAATTCTTCATTTGATGTTGCCTGTACGAAACAGAAATTGAGTATTCTGTTATGTTTTCTTTTGCAGGTTCAATGAATGATTAGTAAGCTTCCTTTCTAAAGTTAACATATTGTTTTGAACAATCATACAATAAATATTTTCTCTTTGGAAACAGGAACTTGTAAACCTTATAAACAATAATAGAGTAACTGTGATAAGTGGTGAAACTGGTTGTGGAAAGACAACCCAAGTTACACAGTTCATCTTGGATGATTACATAGAGCGAGGGAAAGGGTCTACATGCAGGATTGTTTGTACTCAGCCTAGAAGGATCAGTGCTATCTCCGTAAGTGCCATTTTGACAAACTAAGTAACTTATTTCTTGTGATTTTTTTTTTTTTTAATATTTTTTTTTCCTCTCAATAAATCTGAGGAACAAGTTACTGCTTTACTCAGCATCATTGAATGAAAATATATTTTTTACTGGGCCTGTGATCCATGGGCAAGCTTATGATCTAACTGTACAATCTGCTGCATTATTTGAAGTTAAGATCTGAACAAAATTTCCAAATGACCAGATAGGTACTGTACATACACCTCTCAGAGAAACTGCTCTGCTGTCACATCTACTACTCTTACTAAATTAAAGCTCAAGATAAGCATTCAGCCTATGGTGGGCAGTGAAGATGGCTCTTTGTGTGTTCGTTTTCAGTCATCTTGCATTCTATTGCAAATAACAATTTTGTTAATATACGCTAATTTGATAGAAGTTTTGGTTGTTAATAGAGCACTGGCACTGCGAGCCTCATTCTTTCCTGAGTTTAATCCTGGTTTATATCTGTGATTTTAATGGATTTGGGCAGTGCTAATCTGAGTTAAGTTAAACACTGATGTTGGGTCAGGTCCTTTAGAGGTATATTGACGAATAAGAAAGAATTTGGCTTTTAAGTGCACAGTAATTACTCTTCTTGGTAGTTAAGTGTCAAATGATTACAGAACCTTACTTCCTATGAGGAAAAGCTCGCCCTGCTGAAGGGGTGAGTGCATTGCTAATGCCCGAATGGCCGTGTTCCTTTCAGATGTGCCCTGTTCTTGGGTTGCTGACAGGAAACACTCCTCAGTGGAGGAGAAAAAGTGGTTTTCAGGGTGTGGGTTTGTTATTTACATATAACATCTTGGTTCTAGGTATTTTCTGCTGATGAGTAGCTAAATCATAGGTCAGTCTTGTGGGATTTTTAAAAAAATTTCTTTAATGCACTGGTTGGATTTTATTTTTCTAAGGTGGCTGAGAGAGTTGCTGCTGAAAGGGCAGAAGCATGTGGTAATGGCAAGAGTACAGGATACCAAATTCGTCTACAGAGGTGAGACAGCCTCCCTTGGCAGTTTTTGTGTTTTCATGTAAAATAGTATTAACTGTTATTTAAACAAGAAAATTTGAGACGTAGCTCTTAACATCAATGTCTGCTTTCATTCTGAAATTTTCTCCAAAAGGAATTCCTGTGAATAGCTGGTATAGGGAATAAGGCTTCTGAAACTTAGCGAAGTTTGAGTGTGATTATTGTATCTTATGCAGCATGTAACAGTGGCTAGCACCAAGTCATACTTGGTCTAGCAAGGCCTTTTTTTCAGCTCTTCTAAAACACCTTGCTATAGATAGAGGTGAAACTGATGTCCCTAACCCATGAATTTCAAGGAAGAATGGAAATGCTAAAGGAGAGAATACTATAAGCTGTCTTTCTGGGGAAAATTATGTATTGACTACACTTATCTATGGAGTAATCCCACTGGAATCAGGTAATAAGGTTAGGTGCATTGACAAGAGTTCATAGACCTAGTGCTAGAGAGCAGAAGCTATTACATTTGGAGTCATCTATAATTTAAAAAAATACCTGAAATGTTACCAGCAAATAAGGGAATCTCAACTATTGTTGAGGAAAAACTTCTGGCGAGAGATAACAGCTTTGTCCTTTCAGCATTTTGAGTTTATAGAATCTCATATTTTTCTTTACTACTTTTCCAAGAATGTTACACTACGGTATGTTTAGCTGTCATCCGTGCTGAGCTTAGATAGCTGCAAGAATTTGGGGTTAGCCGATCAATGTGCAAATGGTGAGAAATGATGTCTGGGAAGTCGGGGATGCTGTCAGATTAGAAGTAGTTCATTCCCATCAACAGGGATGCTGCAACTGTGGCCTGATTCCCTGTTCCTCCAATTGAACTGTAAGTGAGTTCTGTAACTGTAACTTAGAGACTGAAGCATACTTCATAATGTCTATAATGACTATCTGTGTTTTGGTTTTAAGCTTTAAAAGTACTTTGTAAAATACAGAAGGGACTGAGGAATTTTTAATGTCTCTCTTTCAGTCGGTTGCCAAGGAAACAAGGTTCAATTTTATACTGTACTACAGGAATTGTCCTACAGTGGCTCCAGTCAGATAAGTAAGTTTTCCTATTTAATAAGAACCTAAATGCAGTTATGAAATTACTTGACTACTGAGCTGTTTCTAGGAGTCTCAGCTCTGGTTTTTTAATTTTGCTTAAAAGGAAATGTTTAACTTCCTGCTCTTCTGTTTTAGGCACTTGTCCAGCATTAGTCACGTAGTCCTTGATGAAATTCATGAAAGAAATCTTCAGTCAGATGTTTTAATGAGCATTATTAAAGATCTTTTGAATATTCGTTTGGATCTGAAAGTAATATTAATGAGTGCTACTTTAAATGCAGAGAAGTTTTCAGAGTATTTTGGTAGGTGAAATGCTTCTATGAATGTTCCTCTTCAGTAATTTAGGTTTGCATAGTATAATGTAGTTCTCAAATTTTAGGATTGTTTTTTATCAAAAGAGGTAATGACTTCAATTTTACAAATAGTTGCCAGCTGCTGGAGATGTTTATTCCCTTAGTTTTATGTCATCGTGAGCATATGTTGCTTCTGGATTTGCTTTTCAGACATATTGTGGAAACAATATCTTTAGAGTGTTTACATATTGAATATTTACTAATATTTACCATATTTTAGAAGTCTTGGTGTGAGGGGGCAACCAGATCCAAGCCTTTAGTTTTTCAGTCTTCCAGCTTTATCATGCAGCTGGAACCAGATGAACATGCAGGAGAACAATGTAGGGCTTACTACCTATGCTTTTTTTATTCAGCAATATTATTTGGAATTGAATTTGACCTCTTCTGTGAGAATTTAAAAATAAACAGAAAACCGCTATAGACTTTGCAACTATATTGCAAAAATAGTGAAGAATGTTTATTGCCTCTGTTATTTCAGTACAGTATTTTATTTGCTGATTAAAAACCGAGTTATGCCTTCTTCAACAGATAATTGTCCAATGATTCACATACCTGGGTTCACTTTCCCCGTGGTGGAATATCTTCTTGAAGATGTAATTGAGAAATTGAGGTAAGCGTATTTTCTGAACAGCATTATAGATAGTATTTGGGGAGTTTTTTGCTTAGTATGTCTTTTCAAAGATTCTCTTGGTATAAATAGCCTGTGGAAGAATTAGCTGTGGTTTTCAACAGAAAACTTTTCAAGGGAAGTTTAGTAGCTTTTACAGTAATTAAAAATGGCACATAGCTACCTGGAAATGTTGGCTTGAGGAGGAAAAACCTTGTCTGTCTCTTTGGTGGTGAATTTTCAGGCTATTAAATCAAGCTAGTCTTTCTGTTTGTTCAGACTTTTTTTTTTCCTACATGTTCTCTTGCTTACTAAAGATGGTACCTGTTTTTATAAGTAAGATTTCTTTCAGAAAAGAAAATTAAGAATGTTATTTACATGGTATAGCTATAGTGCGGCATATTGTCCATAGTTTGGAAAACTACTACACAGCTGGCTTATATTTTGAAATTACAGTAATTTAAATTGTTTGTTATTTAAATGTAAAGATATACTCCAGAAAACACCGACCGTCGGCCTCGGTGGAGGAAAGGCTTCATGCAAGGACATGTAAGCAGACCAGAAAAAGAAGAAAAAGAGGAAATCTACAGGGAACAATGGCCAGGCTACTTAAGGCAGCTGCGGGGCAGGTTGTTCTCCAGTTACTCTTTTGTGTTAAGTTTTCAGATGCTTACCTGAGAAACATAAATTAAGGGTGTATTCTATTCCTGTGCTTTTATTAATGATGTGATAGTTGCTCTCATGGAAAACAATAACGATGGAATTGCCGGTACAGTTGGCTGGTAACTGTTAAAGTGCTTTAGGGTTATCAGAGTTTGCTTCCTTTGCATGTGCAAACTGTAAGTTCTCTTGCAGCTGTGGAGTTGCCTGGTACCGATGTTGGTATTGTCCCTTACAGTCTTCAACATAACACTAGGCTTCTTGAGTTTTGGTCGTTACTTCTCTTCTGATGAATTCTCCCCTTCTTTAGTCTTCTTTCTTTGAGAGAGATCTCGCAGTATTTTAGTGTCATAATCAACATAATACAAAATGTACTGGTTTTAATAATAATAATAATAAAAAACCCCAAACCCACCACAATCTTTTCCTCAGAATATTTCAATATTCCTCTAGCATGGCTTAAAATCAAGCTAAATAATTTTGCCTGTTGAGCACCTAGTAGAGATTGTCCACTTGAAACACTTTTGTTTGCCACCATTTGTCTACTTTGGTAATCTCGGTAAGTTAATTACTTGGATAGCTTGGCTGACTTATTCAGGAACAGCATCTTTCTGTTTTTCTCCTGTCTTATTTGTCTTCTGCATTTTGGGTGTCTATATACTCAGCTTAGTAACAATCGTGGATATAGGTGGCTCGGTTTTATCTCCCTTTTCTAAGGGCAGTCCTCAGTGCTGTATCTCTGGCCCATCCCGTGCTCTGCTCATCCCATTTGTACTCCTCCTTCCCTTTCCCACCATGTCTTTTGAACCAAGTGACAGTTCTTTCCATAGTGTTATCTTCCATGAAATCAAAGGCCTGAACAGATGGGATTGCCTCCTGTACTCACTGTCAGAGAGAGATCAGCTGAAGGGTAGACTCAGATTGTGTAGGTCCATGAGGAGGAGAGAGATCGTGTAAATGCTTCAAATGCAGTTCATCTGTAACATGGTAATTCTTAAACTGACGATAATCACGCTAAACTAAATCTCAGGAGTACGTTGGAGGTACAGTAACTGAACAGAGATAAACTGAGCAGTAGTGGGTTGCATAGAGGTGTGATTGCAGAGCCTGGTAACAGAAACATGAGTGCGTGACTTCGTATGTTAATCAGTTACCGATAGGAATGCTTTCGATGCCTGTAGGTACTCAGCAAGCACTATAGATGCCTTGGAAATGATGGATGATGACAAAGTCGACCTTGACCTTATAGCAGCACTTATCAGACACATCGTTTTGGAAGAAGAGGTATGCTTCTGTCTCTTGTCATCGCAGTTTAGTGATGTGACTGAATTGTCATCAGTGGCTGTTGGGAATGTCAGAGCCAATAGTTACTTTGGCTTATCATACAGATGCAAAGAAGAATTTTTTTTTTGTTTTTCTCTTCTGAGACTTTTGATTAAGAATGATGCATTTTTTTTTTTTTTGCTTTTGGATAAGCTTTTAAATAAGCCTTCAAATTATTTATACACCTTAGTTATTTGATGAAGAGTAATATAATTAGAAATTAAAACTTAACTTTTAGTTCTTTCTGTGACTGTGTGTTTATCAAAGGTAGTATTCTTTGTAGTGTTTAGTAAAAGTTAACATTTTGTGAAATAGCTGTAGAAAAATGTCTGAAACTCCCTCTAGTGTACAGCTAAATCTCTGTTCTTAATTCCTCAGTCACGGAAGGGAGAGGTGAAGAGCAATACTTAAGAGTTGATATTTGCCGCCTCATACCTACCCTGTACAGTTGGCTTTAATGTTTTTTCTGCCTCAGTAATCTAAATATGACTTAAGAAGCTGTGAAGACTGAATTTTTATACAGCCTAGGAAAAGTCTGGTCACATTTACCAAGCACACAGCTAGGAGATGCTTCCAACTTTCAGCTTGTCAAGATTAGTAGTTAATACAGGTGCATTAATGGTTATCCCCACATATGCCTTACCTTGTTATTTAGTAATAACATCACCAGAGCATTGATATCAGAAGGAAACTGTGCCTGAGGCAGTGACAAACAGAAGAATAACTTCTGTTACCATAGGTGTAATGTATGTAGATTGTTATAACCTGAAGTTATATATTTGTGTTCTGTGGAAGAGCTGACACCTTGGCTGATTCCTTAAAGAGAATTTTTATTATTAAATTTTATTATTAAAAATACCAAATAATTTAATATTTCAGGTGATAAATTATTTGTGGATAATGAGGACGAGTTGCTGTTTCATATTTTGTTCTTCCTGTGTCAAAAATTACACATTAGTTTCTCTCTATTTGCAGCTCAAATTCTTCTAGTGTTGACATAGCAGTGTTTAAAACACTGCAGGGGAAAAATATTTAAGATCCATCTTTTATTTATTATGTTTAACTCTTTTGTAGAAAACAATCTTAGAGACTTTGTTGCAAATTTGAGTCATTGAGGTTTCAAATATCCCCTGTCCGACATCTGTGTATTAGTGTGTACGTAGCTGGTTCTTTGCATAGCACGTAGCTTCCTCTAACTTCCTTTCTCTTTCCTCCCTCCTTTGTGTATAGGATGGTGCAATTCTGGTGTTTCTTCCAGGCTGGGACAACATTAGCACTTTGCATGATCTCTTGATGTCACAAGTCATGTTTAAGTCAGGTAAAAACAAAATTTTACATGGGAATTCTAGCAGTAGTGTTAGTGGCCAACTCTTAATTTTTGCATGTGATTTGCTGGTATTGCACTGGATTTTTTGTTTTCCTCTTTATTCTTTTGTCACTCCTCTCAAAATGATTACAGTGTGTTCAGCATTTTTTGCATTTCTGTGGTATCTTTCATCTGCTAATGATAATAACTCATTTTCCTCAGTGTAGGAGTGAACAGTCTGAAAAAGAATCTCAGACCTACGTCTTATTTTCTTCTGTCGTGTCTTGCAGCTATGATAACAGCCATTCAAAGCTAAACTCTCTTTCTTCATTCTGGGTTCATTTCCTCTTTTTTTGATTCTTCAGCAGCTTCTGTCTGCTGCTTTGCTGATAGTTCTTTTAAATCCTGTTTATTTCTGGGACACTAAAATACTCTGTGCCTAGCCAATGCGCTTTAATTTGTCCTGTTTGCGTAACTCATTTTTCATCTAACTCATCTAACTATGGTCTTACCTATTCAAATAGTTGTCTTACAGTGCATGTTCTGTACATGTCATAGATAAAGAATTTCAATGTATTGAAAGATTGAGGAGATTGTCAGTTTCTTTAGTAAACTTGAGCAATTAAGTAATTTGAGAATTTGAAAATGAAATACAAATTACTATACATGAATTTATGTAATTTTCTTAAACTTGTCATTATAGCATAAATTAAACTTCCTTTATACCTTTTTGCTTTAGAACTTGCCATTATGATACGTATACCTGTGAATTCAGAATAAGAAACAGTAGACTTACATGCAGCATATTTTCTCTACTCTGCATACTTGATTTTCCTGTAAAATTAAAGTTTCTGTGCTTACTTTGTATCTTTTACTGATTTTTCATTTTCAGATAGGTTTATTATCATACCTTTACATTCATTGATGCCTACTGTTAACCAGACTCAGGTATGCTTTTCTTTTGTTGTTATGAAATAAAGTAACATTTCACAACTTAAAAAAAAAAATAAATAAAAATTAAGTATATGTTTGGTTTTGGCAAACATATAAATTGGCCATGGATAATTACAGGTTTTTAAGAAGACCCCGCCAGGAGTAAGGAAAATCGTGATTGCTACCAACATTGCAGAGACTAGGTAAATAGCTAGCTATACAGACCAAAAAAAGCTATATGTTTAACAAAATAAACCTGTGGTAAAGTAAAAACCTATTTAATGTTTTCAAAAATAGTACGTTTTTGTATTTGTACCATTCATTTATAACACTTTATCTTTAGAAATATGTATAGACTGAGCAGGAGTTTTGCTTTGTTTTAAACAATTAAAACAGAGATGATACTATAATGACTCGCCTTTGTTATACATGATAGATCTGAGCTGCCTATCCTGTCTGCAGACTTTATAACCCCATGTGGGTTATACCAGGAGAATAAATCAAGCCTGCTCTTGAGCTGCTTTCTCAATGAAACTCCAAGCACAGATTTTTTATTTTAAATTGTTGGCTCACAGTTTGGGAGGGGTATAGAGAGGCTAAGCTCCTTTAAAATCCTAGGTTAGAGCTTGCAAAGATGAAGTTGCATTTTTTTTCTCTCTTCTTAAACAGCATTACAATAGATGATGTCGTGTTCGTTATAGACGGTGGAAAAATAAAGGAAACTCACTTTGACACACAGAACAACATTAGCACAATGGCAGCAGAGTGGGTTAGTAAAGCTAATGCCAAGCAGAGGAAAGGTCGAGCAGGAAGGTAAGAATAATGGGGATAGTTAGAAAAGTTTTGTGCTGCTAAGTTTCCATCAGTTTTGGAGCACGTGCTGCTGAACATACTACTTTGTTGTTCACATGTTCAGCAGCAGATGCTGGCACAACTGTATCCTGTTCTTCTGGAAAGAATGGGTTCTTTGTCTTCCGGGGACACTGACAGCTTGTGTGCATTTAAGTCACGAGTTTCCCTCCTCATATAATGATAAGTCCTGCATTTTTTAAATTATTTGTCGTTAATGTTTGCCTTCACACCTGATTTCTAAAGCTCTGATATATTAAACTGAAAATTGCCTGCAAATTAATATCACTTTTTGAAATGTCTCTCCCTCTCAAAATACCTTGTGGAATATTTTCTCTCTTGTTCAGACTTACAGTTCTTCTCTGGTCTCCTGATTATTCCTTTTGAGCAGGTGCTAGGAGGCTGCTGTGCTCTGCACGCCTTTTGTTTCAGGAAGCTGAAACAGCTTTTACAACTGAATACACTTCAGTTCTAATTCCCTGTGGTGGTTTGGAAAGCTGTTTATAAACACGCACAGTCATTATGTCACAGTGTCGGGGGAAAAAAATACAATTGTTTATTTACATAATTCCAGAGTTCAGCCAGGCCACTGTTACCATCTATACAATGGACTACGTGCGAGCCTTCTAGATGATTATCAGTTACCAGAGATCTTGAGGACACCGTTGGAAGAACTCTGTTTACAAATCAAGGTAAACATATGAATCTTCAAACATTATTTACTTTTCCATTGAAATAAGAGATTGAGAGATTAAGTTAATGCAACTCTGAGCCTAGGGCTGTCTTCAAGTCAAAATTCTGTTACAGTTCTCTTTAGCTAATAATTGTAGCAACTTTTGCAAAATGCATACTTGTATCTAGATGCATCAAACCCAGGAAAAATAGGATTGTCGAGTATAAATAACAGCTGAAGTCTATAACCAAATTTTTACTAAAAAGTAGTTTTAGAACTGATGTGATTTTCCTTTTTGGCAGTTTATATTGAATTCCTTAGGCATAAGGAATACCATGTGTGTACATACTAGATGAAGAATAGATCCTTATGTTTCAAATTTCATCAATAATACATTTTTATTTTTGTCCTTAGTTCTTCATTAGTAAAATTCTAACTCAAGCTGTGAATTACACTTTTTTTAATTCGTATGGACACTACTTACTAATTTTAGATAGCCATCTTACTCCAATTGCTATAGTTTTGTGTTTGTTTGTTTTTTTTTTTCAGATTCTAAAGCTTGGTGGAATTGCTTATTTTCTGAGCAAACTAATGGATCCACCCTCTCGTGATGCTGTAATGTTGGCCATAAATCATCTAATGGAGCTGGTAAAGTATTGCTTAATGTACATGCAAGGAAAAATCTGTTCAGAACCACGTTACCGCATTGTTCTGGTGGTAGAGGTCTGGACGTTTGCAACCCCTTACAGTATTTTGTAGACCCTTTATATTTCCTCACTGAACAGAGAAAATAATTCCACATAATATGTTTATGGGCTGCATAAGGTAGTTACTGAGAAACTTTCTGAATTACTCAAAACATATACATGCACCTTGTATTTAAGTTCCCTACAGATAGTTATTTAACTTGCTGCTTCTGTACCACCCTGCTCATGGCAGCATCCATCAAACCTTCCTATTCCAGGCAGATAAATGAGAAGTTTGAGACGCTTTTTCTGTGTGCAAATAAGGTGTATAGGAGGAGAAAGATCTTGTATGTCATTGCCCCTTTGGATGCTGGGGAGGGAGAGATTAACAACACGTTTGTTTTACTTGCCCTGGTATTATTTGTACCAATCAGTTGTAGCAATAAATTGAAATATCTGATTTAGATGACGGGCAGTATTTAGGCTGATGGCATGACTCTGTAGATGTTTAGATAAAATTCAGCTGTACATTTGGTGTTCTGTGACAATGCTGCATGGTAGCACAAGGTGGAGTAAAGTAAAACAGAAGTGATATTGAGGATAAGATACAAGTTTAAAAATAAGCTTGATAGTGAGAATAGGAAGACACTCAAGTATTGATAATTCTTCATACTTTTGCCCAGAAAGACACTGAGCCCTAATAAACCACTTGGAACACAATTAAAGATGCTTCCCATTTTCTTGGCTCTAATTGAACATTTCTATTTCTTCATGACTTGCGTGATCACTTTCCTACTATCACATGTTACTATAGCTATCTGTTAGGCTTTTCTTTGTTCTCTATGTATACTAGTGGCTGTTTCACAGAAATCCTCCCCTTTTCAAATACTGCCTTTATTCTTTTTTTT
>VXBL01006405.1:1267430-1304659 GCA_013400195.1 Aramus guarauna | reverse complement strand
TTTTGTACCCATCAGGTAACAAATAGATATTAAAAAAACCTGCTAAAATACTGCTTAATAATATTTAAACTGTTCTTGCTACTGGTAGAAACATCTCAAAAAACTTTTTTTTTTTAAATTGTGGGTGGTGAGTAATTATACTTACTGTGTTATTCCAGCTGTGCAGCAGTCTTCTCACCAACACTTCTACAGAAGGTAATTATAGCTTAATTAAACTGAACGTGAAAACACTTGTTAAATTTGTACTGTGGGAGGAAACAATTTTCAGAAATACTCTCTTCTACCTTTCATCCCATTCAATTAATCTTTGTTCACTTTCTGTGCCCATCTGTCATCACTGCTGACTGAAATTTCAGACTACAGGAAACACGGTTAGATAAAAGTCATGGTGGAATACACTTTAAAGTTTCATTGCATTCTGATTTTTCTTTTTTTAAAAATGGTCCATGTATAGGTTATAGTATTACATTAAAAGTCTCTTCTTTAAAGTGTTATTTCATCTGTTCTTAGTTCTTAATGTTTTGAACGTCATTCTGTTTTGAATGCTTCCAGCTATGTCAGAACATTGAATAACAAGGCTTGTTTAGGATTTCAAGTAGGGCGACTTGTTTGAGAAATCCTGCTCTGATGAAGCTTGTGGAAGTGTGGCAGACCTGCTCCTTCCCTGATTTGGGATCAGGCTCTGTTCCCCACTGCTGCGGGGAGCTAAAACTGCCGATGGCAGGGAGATGTGCTGGCACTTTACATGGCAGCCCGGGTCCCTGCACTTTGCAGCTGGAACTGTGGTCATTTCTAGGTTTATCCTCAAGGAACAAAACCCTTATCCTGAAGAAGACAGAACTGGTCAGGTGAAACTAATTTTTTCATACAGAAGTAAGTCTAACTTGGTGACTTTCCACCCCTTGTTAACCCAACGGGGGATGCCAAGGGCATTTCTATAACACAGCTGCAAAAAACCCATCCAGTTCAACCTCCCTTCCCCTGACTGGGTTATTGTACCCCCAGGTGCTGATGCTGGTGTTTCAAACAAGGAGAGAGGAGGAGGACTGGCCTGGGCCTGGGGGTGGGGGATGCAGGAGGCAGTTTAAGGAAGGGGAAAAAAAGCTCCGGTGGCTCTGGGGGCAGTTTTTGAGGAAGAATTGGCAGTAGTGCTGTTACTGGCAGGGTTGGATTAAAAGTCATGAAAAAAATAGAGGCTGGCAGGTGGTACCAGTCTTATTCTCCTTGTTCTTTGTTTTTGCAGCATTTAAAAGAAAGGATGGCTAACAGCACAGAGGGCAGAAAGAAATGGTAGTGATAGCAGAGCCTGGGTAAGCATAGCAGCGTCGGTTGAACAAATCCCAGACAGACGACGGTTCTCTCAACCCCCCTGTCCCCCCAGTTGTGGAGGACCAGGATCAGCCAGTGGCATTACGGCCGCCCACAGACCGCACAGCAGAGTGGTCGTGGCCTTGGTATGGTCAGGACTTGATTTACAAAGTGACCTGGCTACTGTGTCAATAACGGCGCTAACTACGCTTTCCCGACTGCGCATAAAGCCTGTAGCTTAACATACTTGTTAAGCAGAAAAGTATCAGAAACCTCTGCGTTCTTCAGAGTTTGAAAATACCCTTTTTCCCAGCGTTAGGAATACTGGTTTTGGCTGGGGTAGAGTTAATGTTCGTCATAGTGTGTATAGTGTGGGTTTTGGATTTGTGATGTAAGCAGTGGTGATAGCACGGGGATGGTTGAGGTATTGCTGAGCAGTGCCTGCACAGCTGAGGCCTTTCTTGTTTCTTGCCACCCCACCAGCGAGGAGCTGGGGGGGCACAGCTGACCCAAGGGGTGCTCCATACTGTATGACATCATGCTGAGCATATAAAGCTGGGGGACACAAGAGGAAGGGGGGGACATTCAGAGTTGTGGCATTTGTCTTCCTGAGTCACCCTTAGCATGATGGAGCCCTGCTTTCCTGGGGGTGGCTGAGCACCTGCCTGCCATGGGAGGGGGTGAATGAATTCCTGGGTTTGCTGTGCTTGTGTGAGCGGCGTTTGCTTTATCTGTTAAACTGTCTCTATCGCAACCCACGGATTTTCTCACTTCTACCTTTCGATTCTCTCCCCCATCCCACTGGGGCAGAGTGAGCAAGCAGCTGTGTGGGGTTTAGCTTCATACCAGGATTAAACCACAACATCAGGTTATCAAGTGATCGATGAGATAATGCTGATGCTGCAAGGGTTTTTAACTTTTCTTTTTCACAGGGTTAGCCAGAGACTATGAATGTTTCTCCTCCCAGTTCCTAGTGCACTTACTGAAGGCTGTTTCTGCCTGTGTGTTAGAGTTTCTAGCATCTTCTGGAACTCCAGGTTATGGAATGAAACAATTCAGTGGTGGTAATTAATTCTTCCTGACCTTTGCATTACCCCAGTTTGCCTAAATGATGTAGTTGTTATGACACAGCTGTTAAAAATCAGTTGCAGACTAGTAGAGCCGAGAGCACCACTGAAGAACTATCACTGTAACTCCCAGGAAACAAGACCTCCTCAGATTTCCTCAGTCTTGGCATCAAAATTGACTCTAGGTTTCTTTGTAACACGTGTTCTGCCCCCTTGTTTTGCCTGAACATGTTACTTTAGAAATGGGATACACAGCAAAAATACAAGTTTGTATGAATATACTGTATAGATACAGAGTTTGAGAGATGTGCATGTAAGTACGATGCGGCACAGACGCCATTTGTGAAGTGGTGTACGTTGACTGAAGTGGCCCTACTTTCCCTTTTTACTTTCAGCAAATGAGCTCTGCGTAACGGAACAAATTTATTCTTTGACATGAAAGTCAAGGCTAATGCTGTCTTGTAGCATTACTTTTAAAGTTCAGCAGATGTTGTTGTTCAGTTTATGTTGTTGCAGGGAAGGAAGCAGAAAAGGCAGTATTAATAACTTCTTTAATTGTGTCCTAGTAGTTGGAAACACTGAGACAGGTTGAGGCCAGGTGGGCAGTGGTTTCCCAAGGGCTGCTTGCTGGCTCGCCAGAACCGAGCAGGTTCCTTCCCCGGCAGCGCTGACACTCAGCGAGGGCTAAAAGTGCAAACTGGAGGTTTTTGTTGTCACCCACACGGGGACCTCAGGAAGGGCCAGAGATAGCTGTGGGACTGCACGTGGCCTCTGCCCCCTTACCTAATGTGTATTTAATTGCATCATGTGAAATGAAACTGATTCAGGGAACTGAGAGCCTTTAATTGGGTTTCAAGCAAGCTGATCAAAAAGAAGAGTAGTCCTGTAAGGAAGAGCTACACCTTCCTGCCCCTGCAAAAGGAAATGAAAGTGAATTTTACAGTAACAAACTCCCAGCTGCATTCTGTCATGGCTAGGTTGTTTAATTAAACAGGAGGTACTAGTGCCATGTCCTCATCCTCAAGCAGGACAGAGTGGGCGTGTGTGTGCATGTGCATACATGTGCACAGTGGTGGGTGAAAGCAATGAATGAGTGGGTCTTACATCATTCCTGCTGAAGCATAAGTGCTCACCTTAGAGCAAGTCAGAGTTACAAGATGACTTTGTTAATGAAAATATTCTAGAATTGCTAGAAAGGAAAAAAAAAAATAAAATCAAAATTACCTTAGCTGTTGAAAATTTGATAAATTGCTTGTCGTGCTGTCTGAAATTTCTAAGACTTGAATGAGGGAATTGAGACTAGAGTGCAGGTAGGAGTATTTCAGAGGGTGCACCAGTTCAGAGTGTCATGCCTGCTGCATGCTGGTTCCAGGCAGATGCTGATGCTACACTGAACAGGATCTGCTGCAGAGTCTGGTAGTTCTGTGCATGGGGGCATTATGTAGCACAGGGGAGCTGTGCAGCTCAGCAAACAGTGATGGCATCAGCTGCTTCCCTAGAAAACTTCCTGTTCTTCAGGAAGTGCTGCTCTATCCCTTCACCAAAAGGTTTTTTTTTTTTTTTTTTTTTTTTTAAAATTTGATCCTTTGTTCAGGCATTGTGCAGGTAGGACAAATACCTAGAGGAAAGACTTTGTAGCTGCTAAGGGTGAGGCTGCCACCATGGTGGAGACGGGATTTCCTGGACCAGGGTTGTGGCCAGCAGCCATCAGGCAAGAGAGGATGGTCCTGAGGCTGCCCTGGCCCCACTGCCAGCACTAGTACAATCAAACATCGCTCTTCTTTGCGTACTAACCCCCCCCCCCCCCCCCCCCCCCGACAAGTGATGAAAAAAAAATACTAGGGCGACTNNNNTAAGTAATTGCAGTGCGGTCTTCCAGCACTTACAGTAACTATTTAATAACTAATGCAGGCGGCTTTAGCCCAAGACCTATATCCACTGTTTCCACCTCCTGCGTGCTCTCTGTAGCAGGGCCTTGGTTCACCCTTCTGTCTTGATTAAACTTTCTGTGCAGCCACTTCTGGAATGTATGGGAGCCCATGGCCAGGCTCTTAGGGGGCTCATAGAGGGCACCCAAGGTGGTGAAGGGTGGCAAGGAACCAATGTCCTTTGAGGCACAGCTGAGCACTTGGGGTTTGTTGCATTTGGAGACAGATGGGTGACCTCACCGCTCTGCAGCTTCCTGAGGAGCGGATGGGGAGAGGGAGCTGCTGAGCTCTTTTCCCTGAGACCCAGGAACCTGGGACCAGCTCAGAGCTGCACCAGGGAAGGTTCAGCCTGGACATGAGGCAGCATTGCCTTAGAGAGGGTGTCAGGATTTGGACAATGCCCTTAGTAACAGGCACCAGGTTGGACCAGCTGATTGTTGAAGGGCCCTTCAGCTCTACTACAGCAAGCCCAGGGGACAACTGAGGGGTCTGGGGCTTGTTTTAGCTGCTGCTGGGTTAAACAAGCCCCAGCTCTTGGCTTGCTTCCCTCCTGTGGGATGGGGGAGAGAAGTATAATGATGGTGGTATTTGTTTTTACAGACCAGAGAACTTAAAATGCCACAGCTTTAATGCTGGTAAGAATGACATTAATAACTTGCAGTTTAACAGTATTTCTTAAAGAAAAATTGAAGCTTTTTCTAGTAAGGACTTAGAAGTGGTTTATTGATTGTTGTCCTATAAAATCATAGAAGTCTTTAACTCCTGAAGAACCATGTCTGACAACAGGAAAAATGAAAAAGGTCTTTAAAAAACATTACAGCATTTTTTGGAAAAACTAGATATGAAAAATATATACAATGTATTAAAAAAAATCTCAATAAAATTAATGTCTGGATTTATACATTCAGTTATGTGTTAAACATCTTGCTTAAAATATTAGCAGTATTTTTACTATGTTAAATAAGTCTCTTCAATTTACAGTTTTTCTTATTGCTATTTTATCAGTCCACTTATAAATTAATTTACAAGGCTGTATAACCACTGTCAGACTGTCAAGGTAAGTAGTTTTGTACAAAATTACTGCCTCCTTAGTAGAAATTGTTATGAGCTACATCTTTATAAACATCCAATTAATTCACAAATTGAATCAACATATTACAGTATATAAAACTACGTACAACCCCTTTAGAAAAGCCAGGGAACCTTTGTCCTACAAGTTTTTCCCTCAGTTTTATTGACTGTATTTCTACCCTGCTGAGTTGCCAGCTGGTCCTTACAAAGGTGAGGAGTTCTGTAATACAAACTGTCACACCTAGATACAGATGCAATGCACTAGTTACTTCATTTTTGAGTGCATTTTGTTCACACAACATTATGTGGTTGGGTCTTGCTGTGAAATGCCAAAGCTAAACTGTGGGTGTTGTGTGTAGTGCAAGTGTTGGATGTCTTCCCTTGAGCAGAGCAGAGTGGTGGGGGGACACAGCAGCCCCCCCAGGAGCTCTGGTGAAAGCACAGGCTCAGGACTGTTCTACCTCCCGCTCGCTCTTGCCTGAGGCAGCCAGTGCCACCCATCCCACTGCAGCAGGGGAAGGCAAAGAGGACAAAACACCAAATTCTGCAAGGCGCCGAGCTCTTCCCTTCCACATCGTTCCTCAGTGGTGGCCAGTCTTACCGGTTACAGATGGGAGGGATCCCCTCTGCATTCACATGGTGGTCACACGTGCTAAAGCTGGAGGGGAAACTGAGGTTCAGTTGAACTTTTTGCCTCCACAGAAGGAAATAATCAATCTCCTCTAGTACAGAAGAGCAGAAAGACTAAAGAAAACAAACCCAAAAACTCTGAAACAAATCCAAACACAGTATTTCACTTTTTCTGCAGTTCCCATCACAGCCCTTGCTCTGATGAAGCCCAAGTTAAACATCTGCCTAGCAGTTCTGTGCCTTTAAACTACCTGTGCTAAACCGGCTCTGAGAACAAGATAAGCACCATGCTCTGTTTTGCAACGTTTGGGACCTCGTTCATGCTTTCAGCAATCCTTGCACCTCTGCAGCACTGGAAAGTGAAAGTCTGAGCTGCCAGAGTAAGTATTGCTGCCCATCCCCCACCACAGGAGGCACCTCTCTGGAGTCTGCCCTGGAGCTTGGGTCAGCTTTGCCAACATTAATTAGAGGGCTAATTACTTCTTTATGAACTCCAGGGCTGGTCAGTTTAGGTCAGGGCACACACCAGTTCTGACACAGCTGGGCCGTGTCCAGTAACCCACTCCATCCCGTGCCTGGGGCACTGCAGGTTCCTGGGAGCAGGACACCCCTGCGCTGCTGGTCACCTCCAGCTCGATGGTTTGGGTGAGTTTCTGGTCTTCGGTCACCGAGTTCTGCTTCTGCAAGAAAGCCAAGCTGCTCAAAAACGGAGAAAGACTACCTGAAGCGGCAGGGATGGAACTGAAATCTGAGTCAAGGAGACGCATGGCTGATCTCCAGTGCCTAATCAGCTACTTCTAGTTGAAATCTACTGGTTGAGCCAGGTTTCAGTTCAGAGCTCTTAAAATGCAAACCAAAAAAGGATGAGTAGCCAAAACACCTCTGCTCTGTTACCTAGACTTTTCGCATTGGTGAGCCCCATCTCCCATGCAAGAGCTGAAGGGCGTGGACCCATGCATCCGTCGTGGAGTTAGTGCAAATCCTGCGGCATTGTATGGAGGAGCAGACCATCTACACATTGGTTTCAAGTCCGAGTAAGCGTCCCATCCGCTCCATGTTCTTGTCAATTGTGGCACGACACGTGATTTCTTTAGCACATTCCATAGGAAACCAACCTCTTTCGCCATCCCGCAATCGTTCCCCTTCATACCAGCCTGCAATGGTGAACAGACAAGGAGTCACACACCTCTTCGCTGGGGTCAAAGATACTTTGTCTGAAGAGAGAGAGCGTGTGTGTTTTACAGGGCACAACTGCCACAGTTCTCACAGACAGCATATACTGACCTTTGTAGTGAATAAAGTGCCAGATTAAGGTTTGGCAGGTATTTTGCTATATACAGGCAGACTAGGAGCAGACTCATATGCAAAAATAAATACTATATGAAACAAGTGTAATAAATTTTTATATTGTAATTCAAATATAGTTTGAAGTAGTACGAAGAATGTAATAGTGCAATCTAAAGCAAGCAATGCAGCACAACTGAGAGGATCTTTGATTTCCTATGTAATATCAAATGACATCGTTAAGTTAGGATTGAGTACTTGAGGTGCTGACAGCTTCGAGCATCCCTGAGTCAGCACATCAGGAGCCATTAGCAGAAGCATGTGCACATCCGGGCAAGAATCAATTTTGATCCCGGGGCAGCTGACGTTATGGAAAATGTAGGCAAACCCACCGTGCTAGAGGCCTGTACTTAACACTCACCATCATTTACTTTTTGATAAACCAAAACAACGTCAGCAACTTGAAGAGACAGTTCATCTGCCTGCTTTGCTGTGTAAGTTCTGATGATCTCTACCTGAGTCAAGGCTGTGGAAGAATAAGTCTGGCTGAATTAATTCACATCACAGAGTATCTTTTATTTATATATACATATATGCAATTTATTTTAAAATTTTTCATTTTAGAGTATACTCCCACCAAAAAACCCCAAAGGAGGCAGCAAATTATACAAATGGTTTCCTGAGCAATCACACACAAACGTGGGATAAACGTACGGGAAGACGCTTTGCGCTTTTGCCAACAAACCACTGCCCAAGGCAGCGACAGCGATGCAAACGGCAGTGACTGCACAAAGCGGAACGCCTCAGCAGAGCTCGCTCAGAGCCTTGCCGAGGGGCCGTGCATCTCCACTCTCCTGCCGGAGCCCTCGGAAATCTCCCCAGTTTTGACTTACTTGTCCTGTCGGTTTTCTGCCCGTCTCGGTCCTGCCCAAGCGCCGTAATCCAGCGAGCTCTGTCGCTCCTGCCAACAGCAGAGAGAGACCTCAGCTGCCTTGCTCCTGCTCTGGACAATGGTCACAACTCCTCCCCTTTTCAAGAGCCTCTATTTAATTTTTTTCCTCTTTTGGGTAAAGAAAACAAAACCTCCCTTCTCTTCCTCTTAAAATATGGCCAAAATATGGCCAGAGGTGTTATACTACTTCTATAATCTATTACTCAAACATATTTAATTGTTTTAAGCATGTTGGATCATAACAAAAAAGACTATATATGTGGGACCTACTGGCATGTCGTCTTATATACCTGTCTTTTAACTTTTTTTGAGTAATGCAGGTAAACTTCTCCGCTACTGTATGTGACTAATACTTTTTAGTAATCTTATTTAAAAAAAAAAATCTAATGTACAAAGCATCTGATAACTGCAGTACAGCAATTTGAATATACAATACCAACAGGTTTCCTGTGAGTAAGAACTATCTGCACCGTGCACTTAGAATGAAAAGCCAGAATGAAACCGAGAAGAACTGACCCCGTTGTTTCTCTGTGCTTTCAGCAGGAAACATTTGTTTCCAGATGTGTCGGTGAGAGTGGCAGCAACAAACAGGGACCCAGTGGAGTCACTTGAATCTCACCTTGTATAACCAAGCGAAAACATAACCACTCTCAGATCCCGCGTGCCAGGATTTCTGAGGCGAGCGGGAAGAATTATCCAAGTGTTATACAATAAATGACAGAAGGGTAAATTGCTGACAACTGATTTTGGAAGGGAGTGGAACAAGCTAAAGGGATGTCGGACAGTAAAGGAAAGAGAAAGCTAATCCTAAATCACCCCGATGATGGCTGAGTTGTAACAACTTAATCATTGTAACTTTGAATTTGAACTTGATTCCAAAACCAAACATTTCAGTGAAATTAGATTTTATCTCATGTTTGCTGAAGGGCTTTGCTATCAGTACAGATTAGAATAGCACAAGGGAGTTGCAGGCTTGAATTTTCCTATTCCTCCTCTAAAAATTTTTGTTGCCATCTTTGGATAACTTCAGTTTTTAACTAAAATAACGAAAAAGATCTGCCTTCTGCTGAGACCTGATTTTGCCAAAAATCTGAAGCATCTGAAAAATAAAAATAAAATTCTGTTTGGAAATAGCACTGGTGTCTCCAGAAGCGTCAGGAAAAGGGACATGCACACAAGCTCCGAGAGGACATCCTCCAGGAGACACCGCTGCTCAGGAACTGGGACGACGGTTCAGCAAGGGGATGTACTCGGCCTGAGCCGTCCAGCCCGAAGAGCAGAGGGAGGGCAGGAATTACCTGAGGGAGGGCAGGAATTACCTGAGCGTCCCACTACGCCTCATTCCACACCCAATCCATGAGTCCCTTCTGGGCACACCGACAGCTCCCGGCCGGCCTTCCTGCCAGCTCTGGGAATCTCTGCTCTGTGCACAGACGGCCAGCGCTCCCTTTGGAGGAAGGGATTCACAGCAGAGGTCTTTTCTGAATGTGCTTCTTTCAGAATGAAGAAAATAGCCCACTGATTATTTTCAATATAAAAATTTGTACTGTTTTTTTGGCATTTATAAAGGAACTGTGATCTTTTTTTTTAAATGCCCAGCACACATTCTTCCTCAAAGATGTACAAAGCCCTGTTCAATAAACCCTCAAAGTCATCCAGTTTGGCCTTCCTACCATAGAGTCCCTTCCCATCCTTCTCAAAGTTAAGCGAAAGTTATGTTTTTCTATACCTCTTGTATACATAATACTCTATAAAAATAGGTAATTTTGCAATAAAGTACTTCTTTTCAGAATCTTTTCCTCTGAGTGACAATTTGCTAGACGGCTATTTATATTACAAACAGTATATAGCAAATCAATAATAAATCTGCAGAACAAAAATGTCTTTTCATAAAAAGACCAGACAACTAAAAATGTACTGCATTTTTTCCCAATAAAAATACGTTTCCAAACAAGTCTGAATCATCTGCTTACTTTATAATGAGATCTTTAATAGAAATCATTAATGATCTATAGTTTCTTTCAGGGTTATTCTAAACTTTGAAAGCAAACCTAAAACTGTCCATTTTTCCAGGCTGGGGTACGTCTGGAGCACTCCGTTTCATGTCTTCTATCCCGCCTCCAGCTTCCACTAAAACAGATCAATCCTTCACTTTTGTGAAGGGTTGTGTGGCAGTTAATGGCACCACAGAGAAGCGACGGCCTCTTGGATATTTGCACCCGAAAGAACAAGACACTTCTTGTTGCTTGTTTCTAAAGCAGAACACTCTTCAAAACTGCGTCGGGAGAACAAGGACCACCTCTATCCCAGCACAGCTTCCCGGGGCAGTGCCAAACTCCTCCTCCCATTTACTGTTTCCACTTCTGCACCATCCAACCATTGTAATAAATAATTCACAAATCGCTGCTCCGGGACAAGAGCGTTCTGCATCCCTACCCTAACACCGTTTCCCTGCTACCACCATCAGGATGCGCCTGTGCCTATTTCCTCCCGCTAGTGCTGTGCTCTACATGGAGACAACACGGCAGAAATGCCACGTCGCTAAAAGAACTGACAATTAGAATAAGACACTTTAAAACAGTAAGGGACAAAGCAGCGCAGAAAATTATCACAGACAGGCAAGCTTCAATGAATCTCTGCAGTCAGATTATTCGAGGTGGCCTTCTCAAGAGAAGTGTCAGGAAAACCTCCCTTAACTACAACAGTAAAAGCAACATTTTCCTCATCGTCACCTGCATTACGCTTAGATTCGCGTGCTGAGTTACTCAGTGTGCACAGCAGCACGGCGTGCCACGGGATGAGATGGAACAGTGCTGCAGAGAGCCTGACTCTCACCACCTCGATTCCTTCTAACGGACCTTTCTTTAGAAATTCAAGAACCTGCAGTTCAGCACTGAGTTCTGTTCCTCGAGGTCTGCAGTGCTCTGACCTACCTGTAGGACAGCTATGTATTTCAGCAGGCTGTAGAACACATCCATACGCAGCGCTTTCAACTACAGCGTACGATTTGCTGTTCGGTTTACTACAGGCACTTAGCTGCTGGACATGATGATGACTAGATGGAAGTGCTATGCCAGCAGGTAAGCTAGGCAGAAAACCTGTGTCCTGACTTCCAGTTCTCAGAGAAGAAACACATTGTACTCGTGCTACAATAAAACCCAGTGATGACTCAGATACTTAAGTCACGTTTGTAGTTCAAATTAAACAGTGAGAAACTTCCATATTGCCGTATGTAATCACTAGATTGTGTAGCTTACTTAACACTTGCATTATGTGGCAGAACTTCGATGTCTTTTTTTTAACGTGGTATCACTTAAGCTGAAAATAAATTTAAGGGAAATTCCTTCCACAAACCCCAAGAAATCCAAACTGCTTAAATCTCTGTCCCGCAGCCCTTGTTTGCCTCAGCAATAACAACTAGAAGGGATTCAGTAACCCCTGACTAGGGAGCTGGCAACCTCCATTGCATAGGTAATTCTTGGCCTGAAGACCCAAAACAGCAGCACGTAATAACAAATACTTCAATTTACAGAATTTCAGGATATGCTTTCAATTTTCCATTATTCCTACACCGTGACCTCAAGGAAAGAGCATGGCACTAACATGACGTGCATTTACAACCACCGACTCCTCTCAGGACGAGACAGCGTTACAGAAACTGATGAGACACCCCAAAGACTGCCTGCTTGGGCACGCTCCAATTTCGATTTCAACTTGCCACAGCGACAGGAGCAGGACATTTCATACTACCTGGAGCAGATTGTGCGGGGGGACGCAGCCTGCTGAGATGATCGGGTGAAACGTTACAGGAACTGTAACTATTTACTTACGGAGTCTCTGTTCCCAGGAGCATCTCCACCTTCTCTCCTGCGTGGTTACTGAGGACCGCTAGTCTGAAGAGGTGAGCGGCAGCGCTCTGCCGCGAGTAGAGCATGGTTGAGGTGTTCTTTACCGGAGATGAAGTCAGGTCCTCGCTGTCACATTGTTGTACCACCAGCTGGTCCCGTAAAGAGTAATCTGTGACGCTGTAACTCTCTTCACTGCAACACAAAGGAGGGAAGAAACAAACCCCTAAGTTAATGTTCAGATTTTCCATTAAGTACATCCAGAAGCAAACTCCGTTATAGAACAGACTTTTCACTACGCAGTGTGGCACGATTCTTCTGACACATCAGATCTTCAACTTCTCTGTTTATTTGTTTTTCAAAACTACCATTTTCCAAGCTATAAAGTAAACTAGTTTTTAAACCCTGTGGAACAGTGGCACAGTTAAATGACTTTGGTGTTCTTGAGATGGTTTGAGCTCAACTTACTAATTTGAAAACAGACACAGCAATTGTATAGAATTGCGCTTCTTTTTCTTCTCTAGTTCTCTAGTTCCAGATGAACAAGAGACCTTAATTGCTGAATGTTATAGGAAAAAAAGTAAAATTTCTTTTTACTGTGCCTGTGAAACTATGGGTATGTATGTTGCTTCTGGATAAACACTATTGATCATCATTTTAAATATAGGATAATCAGCTGTACTCTTCACCTATTTGCATTGCAGAAAGTCTAGTCTAAAACACTGTTTTACAATATTCTGAAACATAACCTTAGTCAACTTGTTAAAATTTTAAACTGAATTTTAAAAATGGGCAAAGGCTTGTCACACCCTATTGGTCTTGCAAAATGCACTGCACAAATTCCCTTTTAGAAAGCACTTTGTAAATAAATACACCAACGCTAAGCAATAGGAACGAAGATGGCTACGTGTGCTGAGTAACTTCCCCAAACTGACTGGAAAGAACTCTAAGAAATCAAGCAAGTTAGTAGCTTTGCTTTCCTTATGGTTGAAATACAGGTGGGGCAGTGGACAAAACTTAGCTGGGCTGACGCAGTACCACATTTGACGCAGAACACAAAGACCTCAGAACTACTTATGTCAAAGTCATGGAAGGTTGAATTATGCCAAAATGATGTTACAGTAGTTTTCCCAGAGAGGTGAAAACTTGCTAACATCCGACGCCACGAATCAGAACATAAAAGTGTTACTGATTTTAACAACAGAAGGACTTTAATGAAAAGATGCGCTCCTCCCTGAACAGCAGCCTTTTATTTCTAAAGGCAGAACCACTGCGCTAATCCAGCCCCTGCTGACCCGCGAAGATGGGGCAAAGGCAGGCAGCAGCGTGTCTGGCCGAGGCACGCTTACACACCAGAGAGCTGGACGGGAGCAGGGAACGGTTGCTTCAGCCCCCCTGCTCTTCCATCCACTGGGATGTATCTGCAACATGTGCTTCGACTTCCAAATATCCTGACGTCTTCAGCAGCATTCTTCGGCACCCTGACCCGAGTTCAGCCAGTTCTCGTACCTAGTGGTTTTGCTACTTACTCATGTCAAGGCAGTCCAGGAAACATTTTTTCACGTGGCAAGTAACTGCAGTTCCAAATTTTTGAAGTCATGAAACATAAAGAAACAGTTAAAAGAATCTACACCACTTAAGAAACAGTCATTGATGACCAGAGAAGAGACACCAGCTGAAAAGGCCTTTTTGTTGCCACTGAAGCTTGTGAGTGTATTTCCAAGAACTGTTCTACGTGCGTGCGCAAGCTCACCAGGACATATCATCAACCCGGGACACTGACAAACCAACTGCCTCGCAACTTCGTGTCAGCTTCGAAACGGTTTTCAGATTGTTGTCCTACACTGGTGCAACACGGAAAGACAGGAAAAGCCTGCTTGCTTAGGCGCCCAGCCAGCACTCCCTCCTAGCCCCGGCATTGCTGTGCTTGTCAAGTTTTGCAGTAAATCAAATACATCGCGTTTTAAGGTGCAACTGTACATACTCCACCTTAAAGTAAAATCTATTTAGACCTCAGTCTCAAGTGATGAAAAGCTATGCTAGAGCCTCATATTTCTGTGGCTCATTAAAATACTTTAAATTGAAAAAATACTTGAGAAGATTAATTTTGCTGCCAGAGATACAGAGACACCTAAGCACTGAACTGATACAAATCAGATCCCAAACACCTGGACCTGAAGCCATCCGAAATGCTGACGGTGACAAACCTCTTCTGGCAGGTGCAAATGAAGCGGATTCTTCCTTTAAGGCTGCTCAACAATTCTAAGAAAATGGACAGACACTGCTTTAATATCCGCTGGGATACACTGTACCCATTTTGTGAACCATCACAAAAATACCTGCACGTACCTCAGTAGTTAAGATAATGGTCTTTATAATTCTTATTTTTAATCCTTCAGAAAAAGAATTGCTGAAACACATCTCAGCAACGCTATGACTCCAGATAGAAGTTATTGCTGATTTCTGTGACTGCAGCATCAGAAGAATTTCTTTATTCTTCAAGTGACAACAGGTTTACAGCTCATACTATATTTGTGGATTTTTGTGGCTTAGTAGTTTCTGCCAGTGCATCTAGTGTAAAAACAAAGTTCTTATTTCAACTGTGTGGGGTACTTTTTTACTTTTGTTCTGTGAATTAAACCCTTGAAATGTGTTTTTCTTTCAGTACAGCTTTGTACATTCTCAAACGACCAACATAGTTCCATTAGTATCGTGTTCTAATCCTTTTCACAAGTATTTTTTCTTCTCATCTTTGGTTGAGGGGTTTGGGGGCTTTAGAAAGGAAGCAGAAGCAAGGACAGACAAGCTTAGTTAGATTTAGCCTGTAGAAGGACTGAAATGACTGTAGCTCATAAGATGATGATCACTTTCCTTCCCCGTTTCTTTTCCTCCAAATGTCAAAAAGGCACCAGCAGTTCCCCCCGTCCCCTGGAGTTTCCACTCCGAGGGCTGGAATCACAACTCCCTGTTCAGGTGCCACTGACAAAGGCACAAATATCCCAAAACTTCCAAGAGCACTACTGCAAGAACTTGAAACATCTTTAAAAACTCTCCACACAGCTTTGATTAACCTAGCTTTGGATCAGACTGGTGCTTCCATGTTCCTTAGAGTAAAAAATAAATCACATAGGAAATGAGATGGAAGCAGCAAACTCTTTTAGAGCTCTGTAAAAAAAATGAAGTCAGGTTAATTACTATTACACATGACTTCTTGGGTCCCACAGTAGAAAGAATATAGATTACAAATAGGTCTTGGTTTAATTAAATTAACATGAGCACACTGAGGCTGGGAGAATCTTCAGTATTTCAGCATGTGGGAAGCTAAGTTTTAATTTCTGCACATATAACCCACGAATGGTAAAAGGAATCTTAATTCCAGCGTATGCGGTGTATCCTTACCTTGTGGGGAAGGTGTGCACACAGCTCTTCCCTCAAACACAACAACTTTAACTCTGCTGTCATCGTCCTACTGTCGAACAGCCTCAGTCTGAAGAGAAGCTACGAGAGGGGAGGGAGCAGCGACTGTGGATTTAGGTTTCCCAGTCCCCTAAATCCAGCTCCAGATTCAAATTCATTCATTTACCTACAAAAAGATGCTACTTATCACTTGTGGACAATTGTTTCAAGTGCCGTCTGTAGTAGCTGAGGGAGAAAAAAAACCTATTTTATATCTAATATTTATTAGTCTCTCCTCCTTTCTTTTTTCTTAAAATATAGACTCTAAAAACAGGGAAAGGTTGGTTTGTTTGGTGGGAGGTTTTTTGGTGGTTTTTATTGAATTTTGTTTAGTAGTTTTTTTCAGAAGTCAGGTCAGTATTTTAGTCTAGGCAGTCCTTGCTTGGAATCTCCAAAGGCAGAACTAGCAAAACCAGGTAGGGATGCTGCTATAGTTATTTGGGAATCTTGCATCTGAAAAAGAAATGTAGTCTATACATTTGTATAACTAACAATAAATGCATTCATTACGAATTAACTGACAGAGATAAACCTCTACAAATCCTTCCTATTTCTTATCTCCATTCAACAAAACAGTCTGATTTGAAACTACTAGGCAGTCCTCCTCTTTTCACCTCCCGTGCCCTCCGTGAGGCCACAAACGCTCCCCCTTCCAGACGGATAATGAAATATGCTGATAGAGCTGGCACTGCAGGAGCAAGCAGATGTACATAAATGGAGAGTTAATCCGCTCAGCCAGGCAGCAGAGTGACAGGAAGGACATTTAAAACATTCTTTAAAATTATTGTAATCGCGTAACACAAAACATGCCAACGTCCATTTTCAGTTTAACACTGAACTTTTTTGCTGAACTTTTGTTTAGGTTCAGAACATGAAACAACAGGAGTATTTTATATCCCCTCGCAGGGTATGCATGCAAGTTTTAGAGGCACTTTTATGGAGACCACGTATCTATTGACGTAATACCACCTGTTCAAGAAAAACCTATACTTGAACAGAGAGCACCTATTTCCTTTACTCTTTCCATCATATATTTAAAGTGATTCAAATCCTTCATGAATCTTCTTCAGCTACGTTTCAACACAGCTGAAGAAGCTGTGCTACTCTGAAATCCTCAGTGTTCCACAGAAGTTACTTTGCATTTGTGCATGCCTTCGTTACCAAATCGCCCCTGGCACCCTGAAAAAGCCATGGGTTTGCAAGCAGCTGTGAACAGGCAGCGTTCCCAAAGCAGTCAACCTTCGGGTGATTTCCAGCACATGAAGTCCAGCTGCATTCCACTGTGAAGGTATCTCAGGAGCTGACAAGCCACAGGGCCATTAAGACAGACAGGATTCTAGTGGTATCCTTGGGGGATTACGGAAATCAGAATATTCAATACATGTACGCTCCTTCACAAACAGAAGCCTCTCTGGAGTTCACCTGAAATCTTCTAAAAGCACCCAGGATGTAACTGGTGAATTTTCTGAATAGCTGCATAAAGCAGCTGTTTTGTTATATATAATAAAACTTTATTAATTCTGTAGTTCTGAACTCTGCAGAACAGAGAGCTAGCTCACGGGCAGCTTTGAGCATTAATAACTGAAATATGTAACCAGATCTTCATGGTCCCATGAGGGCATGTGGAAAAGAGGGAGCCATCTGACTTTTGGTAGAGTTCAAAGCTAGCCGCATCCTATTTTTAGCAGAGTATTGTCAGAGTGTACGCTTCTGAGTCTGCAGAGAAATCCCCTCCTCTGCAGCCTGGTCCTGTCCTCAGGCAGCTACAAACCCTGCCGCGCCTGGCCAGACACCCAGCAGTTCCCTCGCAGCTGTGCAGGAGAGCTATGGTGATACCTAAACCCCCAATACCTATGGTGTGGGAGAGAGGGGAAAAACTGAAAACTCATTATGAAGGAAATATGTACAAACATCCAAGTAGTACATGTATTTCAGTTTGGTATTCTGTATTTTCATAAAGCAGTAATTTCATCATACTTTGTGGAACTTGGAATAGTTTCTTCACTAGCCCAAGAGAAAACAAATCTCCCAAGCACGACACAAGTAACAACAATCGCATGTGAATCATGAGGCAGCTTGAAGAACTACTCTGAAGATGAACTACGTTGCAGGTTACTCCTTGTGTCACAATACTACCTTCAAAACCCAATGTCAGCACAAGCTGACCAGTTTACTGGTCCCTATAGTGGATGTCATGGCCAAAATGGTGGCGATTCACAGTACAGCAAGGAGGTAAATAAAAAAAGAACAAGCCAGAAAAGGAGCAAAAAGAGAATGGAGTTAGAGAATGACAGAAAAGGGTAAAACACAACCACAAAGCTGAATGAACAATCCAGCCAATTCCCAACCCACCGGGTGGTCTAGATGATGCTCTTCTAGAGGGCAACTCGGACAAGCTGCATTAAGCTGCTACTTGGAGCTGCTCTCCAAAGGGACCTGCCTTCCGCCCTGACTGCGCAGGTAGCCCTGGCAGAGCACCTATGGCACCTGAGGCTGAGCAGCCCAAACGTCACCCAGCCCTTCGCTTCATGCCAGAGTCCAGTGGCCATCCGTGTTCACATGAACAAGAATTAACTGACATCTTCCCGTGCGCTGACCCTATTTAAAAGTGGGCCTTTCCACCAAGATGTGGACATCTGACACAGGCTAGCACTGACTATTCTTTCTGAGGTAATGCATTAAAACTTTGTAAGTACTAAGAGAGTCTCTTTTTATTTTTTTAAATGACATTTTAAAAAAAAAATATCAGATTGTGTCTACACGGCAGAAGGGGCTACAAGAAAGGACTACTGAACAGGATGAAAGTTGCCAGTAAACTCAAAACTAAGCAGTGCGGCAATGCAGATGTTTATTCTCCAAAAACTTGTGTAGAATGACATATATCACAAGTTCATGCGTCCCTTTTTGGTCTAATCTTAATGGCCAGTCAAGGATTTTTCAGTAGCTGTTTGCCTTACTTCTTCAAAAAGTCAGTGTGATGAAGCAACCAACTACCCTGCACACAAATCACAGCCTGAACGATTACCAAGGTATATGCAACACACGTAAAAATGGACCATCCAGTAACTGACACTGAAAGTATAAACCTCTGAAATATTTCAGAGTGGCATGATACAGCCACACAGCGTCCATTAAAAAGGAAGACATTTTAGTAGCTAAATTCCATTTAACCCTCTTAATGGGTGAGAGAAGGCAGTTAAACCTTGCCATTTCATTCAGGAGGTGAAGTTATAGCTGAGGAAGATTATGATGAATAAAGTATCACTAGAATTTAAACCTACGAACTCTGGAGCATGCCTAAGTATAAACCAGCACAAGACCTTTATCTTTTTTATAGCTAAAATGTAACCATTCTCATTATGAAAAGGTTTCTGGAGCACTTGCTCACTCTGCACTAAAAATGCAGTTCTCCAGCAATGATTCTGACCTTTGGGAAGCGTCCCCGAAACGAGGAGGGGAGCAGTGATGCACACCGTCTCTGCTTGGACTGGTACTTTGCGGTCACCACCATCACTCCTCTGACCAGCACCATCGAGCCCGGCCTTTCAGAAGTCAGGACTGAGCCGGTCCTGGCTCTGCGCGAGGTTCTACATATACGGCAAACCGCTCGGACGGCAGAGCTAAAGATTAACTTTTGGGTGAAGATTGACCAGCATGACTGGAGCGCTAAGTAATTAGTATTTTTAGTACAGTAGTCAGGAGTGATTTTTTTGTGCAATGTTAAGGATCTTCTGAAATGCAACAGCTCAAGTAAAACCACAAACATTTAAACTCAACTAGCAACAAACATTTCTGTCCACTGCTGTGGCATCCATGGTAACACTGTGGGTGGGAGAACAGATCACCAAAAGCCCAGGTATTTATTAATAAGCTTATTCACACTTGGACAAAGTGTGTGCTTCACGCTCAGAGTATCTGGGAGGCTGCAGAAATTAAGTCCTGTGCAATTACATCCATTCGTTTCGGAGGTCTTGGGAGAATGACTATGGGAATTTGATCATTAACATGAAGTGTTCTTTAAATTTGGCTGCTGGGGCCATTTAGGACATTTCAATTCCAACAGCTGGAAGCTGTTATAAATCTAAAGCCCCAAAGTTTGGATAAGATATGGTGTTATAAAAATCTGTTTTATAATCTGGACAAGCCATCACATAGGAAACCAATAAACAATGTAACAACAAAGATAACAGATTTTTCACTGTCTTCCCAACTCAAACATTTACTTAGCTACCAACACCATCATACGTTAACACCACTCCCATGAGAAAAGAAACGCACTGTTTAAGAACATGCGGTAGAACTCTGATGTGCTGCCAGTGATCTCACAAGGGACTTTCACAGAAACTTTTCGGCCTGAGATTTGATAAACACCCAGCCTCAGAAACATGTTCACATCAGTCAGATAGCTGGGGACAGACCTATTCACTTTTCTTCCCGTCTTTATAAAAACCCCTTCCACTTTTTCATTTAGCTTTCTCTTTGCTTAAATATTAGCATTTTCTTCCCAGATTTTTTAATCATACCTCATTCCTCAAAATTTTTCACTTAAATTATGAATTTGAAGTTTCACAAAAGGGTTTCTGTTAAAAATAGCTGGTGTTTGGCTTAACTAGCCAACCCAGATGCAAAATAATTGTTCTACAAAACAGGCTTCAGTCCTGGGAATATGGTTTAGCTATCAAGTATTATCTAACTGCTACAGCAGAGGATGTAAATTCTATTCAAGTCAATTATTCTAAATGTCCCCTCAAATCTAGTGATAAAAGTTTAAATGGAGACTGACAGCAGTGGTCTCCCATACATCTGTGGAAAGCATGGAGGGGAACGAAAATTAACATTTCTTTATCATTCCAAAACTTCTCCCTTTGCTAAGGCATCAAGGATGAACTTTTTAATTTGTCTGACAGTCTGGAATTTCAATTGCATTTGCCAAATATATATCCTGTTAAACAAATGGTTACTTGTCATTTTGAAATGCAGTCTGGTCGAGCAGTACTAGAAACTCAAACATCTACATAATTCCTTTACTCTCTCAGACATGGCATATTAAAACACACAAATGGCTTCACAAATGTTTACTGGACTTAGAACATATTTAGTCCTTATTGCCTCCTGTTTTATGCTGCAACTGTACCAGGTCCACTTACTTCTCCAAATCATTCTTTCAAACAATCAAGAAAGTGGCTAGAAAATAGGTAAAAATGCTGTGGATGCAATGGAGTTTGCCGCTCCAAAGGCGGAAAGCTTTGGTTTTCATTTCCCCAGGGGTGAGGCACACCCAGAGTCACAGTAATTTTACAAGACAGCGGTAACTCAGCTGCTCTCTCCAGGTTCAAGGAGTTAACACAAAGGCAATTTTACATAGGTGAAGCTCTTACCTCTTCTTCTTGGTGATAATGAGGACATCATTAAAGAGGAAGAAGTACACCTGCTGTTTAGAAGTTCTTTTAGAAAAAAGTCCAGTGTCTTCTACATATGCTGTTAATTCACCCCTTTTCACTAACCACCGTGAAGAGGAAACCAATGGAAATGGCTATAAGGCAAGAAAATAACATTTTAATCCTTCAAAAGTGGAGACTTTTAAAAAAACAGATAACAAAGTATTATATACTTGGGAAAAAACGTTTGAATAAACTCAACGCTCAGAGATTGCAAGTACAAGCATGAAACAGAGGTTACCAAGGTTTAAGGTATCTTCATCATTCATATCATACACAAGTAATAGCCTGCAAATACTTGAAAATCACTCATGCACATGACCTAATTGCTCACCTACGATAAAAATGAACAGACTTTTCGGTCATACTTGGGATAGAACAGACTATGCAAGATCTCCTAAGGAGATTAAAAATAAAATATCTTCCAGGAATATGTAAGTTTTTTTAGAGTAAGGAATCATTCTTTAAGCACATATGAACACTGGATTTTCCTCTAGGTACCTCACAGCTTTTCTACTTGAACAGTTGGAAAGACAAGCTTCTGGTCCCAAACATCAGAAACACGCACACTGCGTTTCATCACATCCCTAAGGCCAGTTAAAATGATGCTGTGCCGTCTTTCTGACGGTATGTTCTGTACCATGCACAGAATTCAAAAAAGTAAATCCTTTAACAGAGAAATATACTGTACAATCCACTTTGAAACATTCTGTGAGTAGATGAGATAAACAGATGATGGAGAGAGCATACAAGACTAGATTGGTCCTAATGCAGTACTGACCATTATTATTGAGATGTTCAGAGTATGCAGACTTTTTCCATGAAAAAGCAAAGTACATGAGGAATGCCAGAAGGCTTTACTAAATGTGGTAAAATCCATTTTCTACTCTATAAGTAAACTGAAGTTCCAACACAGCTCCGTGAAAGAATGTGTAAAGCAGTACATGATACATAGGGTTTTAATTAGTTGTCCATTTTAATGCCAAAACAACATTGTTTGCTCATGACATCATAAATTTTCCAGTAGTTTGAAAGACACATCTGAAAGTTCTGAAAGGACATCTCTTTAGGTACTCACTTATGAAACGTCATATTAATAAATAAGTGCCCTTCCTCAGAATCAACTTCAGGGTTTTTTTTTTCATCTTCCATTTTGTCAGAAAAGGTGACTGTTATTATTTGACCACAATTGCTTTGTCATTTGCTACTGCAGCTGAAGGGGCCGGGAAGTCAGGCTGCTCGGGCACACTGCTATACCGAGGCGTGGGCTTGAGCTCATTAGAGCACCCCAAAGGTGACAACTCCATGAGCACATGTCACCGGTTCCAGGAAAACCAGTCGAGTTTGCATAAGCTTGCATCCCTCAAGTTAAGAGGGGTAGGTAGAATCATTCTCCCAAGGTATTTACCATACCAAACCATTTACGGTTTTTCCCTTGACAGCAGGAAGGGAAGTCATCCAAGTACCTGCTATTCCTATTAGGAGCTCTTGAAATACCATACAGTTATCTGTCTGCTGTCACAGCTTTATCTAAGATGGATAATTATGGATACTAGAGCTCATTTATCTAGCTGAACTCTAAGTTCTGTAGAGTAAGATTGCCATTTCTCTCTAGGGTGAGGACCAACACCTGCAACAGCTGAAGCGTGCCAAAAAGGATCATGGCTGCCTGATATGAAGACCAATCAGGCTTTATTAATCCAAATTATTCCCAACTGTGGGAGAAACAGACACCAGAGAAGGACCTTGTGTTTCTCTGGGCCACAAACATGAAGGGAGATGTGTGACTGCATGTCCCGGTCATACAGAGAACAGACCATCTCTGAAGCTGTACCATGACGTACGGTGCCAGACAGACAAAGGTCCATCGCAGTGCTGGCAGCCAACTGACTGACCAGGATTCCTCAGTCCATGAGCTCACGGACTGCTGCTAGCACAGAACTGAGCAGAGCTGCCACGTGGGAATGTTTCTTCAACGCCACACAGCGGACAGGTTCTTTCTGCTAGACTGTGCTGTCACGGGACAACTTTCTAAGCAAATTACTGACGCCTCACCACTGGAACGACCAGTTTGGGTCCTGACTTGAATACCTGAAGATGCTGGTATTTTGTTTCTGTGCACCTTTGGGTATTGCCCACATGCTGGATGGAGCATCTGAAGAAGTCTGGCACCTTCCCGTGGCTGGTACCAAAAAGGACTGGGCTCAGCAGGTGACTTCTGCAAGCCAAGTCTGTCCTGCACAACCTGTACCGTACAGGTTCTCCCGCAGCAGGTACATGGTACCACTGGCAAACAAGAGGCATCCACTTTGCCCACACTTACTAATATTTGTACCTAAGACCCACCACAGTAAATGGGTGCTTGTTGCTAAATATTATGGAGCATACGTATTTTTCTTCATCCCAAGCAAAAACCCCAAGTTTCTGTTTCTACTTTAAATGTAACTGACTTCTGCTTATCAAACTGCCCTACTTGCTTTGCTGTTGTTCAAATTAATTATTGGTCTTGTGTGATTAGACTAATGAAGACAGCTGCTTTTTTTCCCCCTCAATTTAAAGCACCTTTCACATGCTTGTAAAAGATTCTTCTTCATTCAGCTTGCCAGCTATCTTCATTCTGCACAGGTTGTCTTTTTATATCTTTTAAATCACTGTAGCTGCTCTTTACTGAACTAATTTCAACTTGTCAATACTTGCCCCATGGTATTATGCCAAAAATCAAAATACAGTGGTTTATCTGTGATCTTGCTGTTGGAAGAAGATACTAACTCCCTAATTTTACATACAGCCATCCTCCTGTTTCTGTGACTCTGAAGTGGCACACAGCACACAACAAAACACCTACTCCAAAGATGCTTCTCCTGCCACCATGCAGACCACACAACTCCCTTCCCAAGCCTTCCGTTAGGAGGTAGCGTACTAATGGCAGGTGAAGGTTGCTCAAAATTGCAAAGTGTACTAGCTCTCGAACTATTGCCAACTGTTACAAATTAAAGAAGCCTTAAACTTTTACCTTGCCCCAGAATGATTTATGTCCCGATGTGCCCAGAACAGGCAGTAATGGGTGTCCATCCTTACTTGGTACTTGATCACAGCCATGCACTGAACAAAACCTTTGCTATACTGTAGACCTACACTAGGGATCTTTCAAAACCTCTATTGTTGCAAAGTGACAACTGATAAATACCAACGTATTTCATTTATCTGCTACGATTCCATGTATTTTTACATTCATGCTACCAAGATAATGTTAGCGTATTGAAGCTTCAAGAAATTCCCTTCACACATTTCTTCCCAATTAATCTAAGCTCACATACTCTGTTTTGATTTATACAATTTTTTGCAAGGTTTCTAGTTTTTTATAAGCCATTAGTTTATTAAATGCATTTTCTACTGTATTCTCCAATTCGGAAATGCAGAATTTTGTTTCAAATCCATATTTCATAAATAGATTTTCTTCCAAGTCTGATAGCAAATCAGACTCAATCAATCTGGTTATAAATCACTGTAATTTCAAATTGATTAACTGATATCATCACTCATCTCAGATCAGTGGCTAACTTAGACTCCTATCAATCCAACTCTATTACTTTCTCCTAGAACTGTACCATGTAATTTTTCTTATGGATGGTCATTTTATCAAAGACTCGTCACTAAACCTCACAGGTTATGAAAGGCCAGTTTAGCTCAGTACTCAGACACCATGCTCCCAGAGGAACTCCCAAGATCCATCACTGAAATCAAAGACAGTTTTATAGTGACATTCAGCTTTAAAGAATTTGGCAGACTTTCCATCAAAATTCTGCTGGTTCAGTACCTTCAAATGACATGAAAACCAGTTTTTTAAACAAATGTCTTTTACACTTCCTGAAATGCAGTACTGTTTCCATGAGACAACACAGGAATGTGAACCATCGGACCATACCCTAACAGGGGGCCATCGGGCTTTTGCGACTACAAAATTGAAAGACTTTGGGCTAGGTGGTCCTTGACACAGAAGTCACAAACAAGTTCACTTCATGAACACACGTGTGTTTGGAAAAAACAAAACAAAACAAAAACCCACACAAAACAAAACAAAAAAACTAACAACCAACCCAAAACTCACCCCCCCAAAAAACCACCCACAACCATTCTTGTGCTAAAGATTAAAAATTTAAGAATACAAACTTCTGATTCTTAATTAAAAAAATAAATTCTACAGAATAGTCATGTACAGAAGTGACATAATATTTGAGTAGCTTCTCTTGCTACTCTGCCATGAAATGCTCTACAGTTACATCTAACAGAACAATAAAATTAAACAAAAATCCCAAAATACCGTATGAGGTTGAGCAAGAACAGAAATAGTCTACCTAATTTATAATGGGTATAAAACAGAATTATAGCACCATGATGACTGTTTCATGGACAAGAAGTACTTTAAAAATTTCTATTTGAGGATGAACTAAATATTCCTCTAATTTGTGATCCAAGTGAGGTCATCACATTTTCCTAATTGACTGTATTCCAGAGGCAGTTTTTTACTTTTCTATTAATTTTTCCTTAATTGCCAAAAGAGTACATCATGTATACCATCTCCTTTCTATATAAAAGCAGCTGTCAGAACTTAAAATGTATTGAAACTTGGCCAAAGCAGGCTTTTATACACCAGCTGGCAAGCTCTCACACCACAGATAAGGTCTAAACCACCAAGTGGTTATATTTAAGATGCACAAAGGAAAAAAACTTGCATAAAAGTTACAGAAAAATGAAATACAGAAAGTAGCTATTACTCCCATGAAACTAGTGAGAGCTGCTAGTTACAGCACGTACAAGGAAGAATTATACAGGGCTCTCACATCTGCAAAATCGAGATCAATAGCGTGCCTCCTCTTCTCATGGGGAACGTAAGAGACTCCAACCCATGTAAGCACTTAAACACCATTAGGCACTCCTGTAGCTATGAAAGCTAGGAGCGAAACGGCAAAGCAGATCGCCCAAGCACTTCTGACCATCCAAAACTATTTTAGACTATCCAAAGACTCGAGTCTGTTATCCACCATTGTCAGCAAATATAGTGATGACACTTGTTAAGGAGATGTTTTATTTATTGTTGTTGTTACAAGTAAGTATTATTATCAGTTTTTAGTCAAAGTTTGAAAATAAAAATATTTCTGACAAGTTGACAAACACCTTTTTGGAGAGAGCATTTCCTCAAAGACTGATCAAGATCCTTTAAAGAACTGTGTTTTTAAAAAACATGAACCTCTACTTACTTACATAGACGATAATAATAACAACAAAGAAATCTTGTCCCAAAAAAATACTCATTATATAATAGTATGAGACATTATTTGTAGAAATGGTATTTTAACAAACATTGACTAGAAAAAAAAGCATACTCGAAGAAATATCTTGAAGGTACAATAAAACCCCTACTAACTATGAACTATGTCTGCTCTATTTTCCTACTGAAAAGACTGACTGTAGATGGGTTTTTTTTAGTAACAGCCTACATTGTATTTGCAGTACTAGAAAGAAAAAAATTGGAATACCTCAGTATTCTAAGACTCTTTAAAATTCTTTGAGGGTTAATACCACCTGTACTAGCAAAACAAAAACTTGGCATTATTAAAGCGAAGTGCGTAGTTTAGCTTAAGTAATTTCACCTACACTGAATCCTGCTGTTGCACAGCCTGCTATTCCAGGCAGGTACCACACAACTTCAGTTGCACGTCCGATGCTGCCAAAAGTGCTATCGTAGGCAAAGTTGGGCAGCTCCTGCCTGCAGGTGTGACCGAAGCACCAACGCACCCAGGTACCAGGGAAAGCCCGCAGGGCTGCTGTAATTCGCCCCGCTGCCTCCTTGAATTCTGCAGCGTGCAGCACTCGCCATCGTTGTCCTGCTCTCAGTCATCTCCCACAGAAAGGGTGACTCCTCAAACTGACAGGTTTTACAGCAGACTATCAGAATCTTGTAGAAATAGATCATAATGGTAAGAAACACAGCCTAAAGTGACTGGAAACAGGCCTGGGTTTTTTTATTTCATGGTGCTGTAAATCTGGATAGTCAAATACTATTAGGATCCTTCCCTGGCCTCAAAGTATTTACTCGAGCATCTTTCTCCTCCCACATACATGAGACCATCACATCAAACAGCAGCAGTCGGCCTCTCTCCTAATGGCAAAATCTTCACAGCAACTTACTGTCTTTACAGCAAAGAATACTTAATTCAATATATATTAAAAAACTCATTTTGCTCTAACATATCCCTTCAACTTAAAAATACTCAAAGTTTTAATTTTTATCCTGCCATAACAGACCATTTCATTGCAAGAATTACTGTGTGATGAAGATGCCATTAAAGTTCCACTGTTTACTGTATCAGACAAATACTAATTCACTCTTTAAAGAAACACAAAATTTGCTGCTCAACTGCAGTTAGATATCTAAGCAAAACTTCAGAACTATCTACCGCTCACAGAAGAGTGTCAAGTCACATGGGAATTAGTTTATCAGAACTTGTTTACGCAGTGCCAGACAACATGCTGAAGTGAGAAACAGAACTGCTCTGCAATGCAATACCTCCCCCAAAACATTTCTTTAATCCATCCAACAAGTTCCCACTCTGCAAAGAGACTTCAACAGATTGCTGTTAACCAGGTGCACTGTTCAATGACACGGCCTGCCTTTGCCGTGGAGAACTGCAACAATTCTTGTACAAATTAGAAATGATGCCATACATTCTTCTGCTTTTGTTTTACATGAGGAGGAAAGAGAAAAAAGCAATTCAAACTCTGACAAGCCTTGAGGAAATGAATGATGAGAAGGATGGAAGAGGCAGAGCAATGTGTGATTGTGTGGGAACTGTGACAACGCCGTCACACACTTTGGTATGAATTACGTAAAACAGCATAAAACCGTACCATGACGTATATTACTAGGTACTGTCACTCCAACAGGGACATGTTTTCATCCACAGGGGTAAACCCAGCATCTGGACATACCTCATTCTTCAGTAATTAATGCTAGTTTAGTCTTCTGCAAAATATATATTCTGATATTCTCTTTCCCTGAAAAGCCTCAATCTGAGACTTAACCTACTTGGTTAGATGCAAGAGCCCTCAGGTACTCTGAGCTTCCAGGGCTTCAGCTACCCCAGACTGTCAAGTTCCCTGACCAAAGAGTCATGTCAATATTACAGCTGAGACTAAATTTACTTTGTTTATGCTGGCAACGAACCTATCAAAACTTAACATGTAGTCAGAACTAGTCATATGCTAAATGATGTACGGTCAGAAATATCACCATCATACCTTGATTTTAAATTCCAGTTGGGAGTTGATTGTGTACATCATTTCTGTCCTTTCCATTTTTCGAGCACCTTCGTTGCATAAACGCACCAGCTAGAAACAGGACATTTTAACAGGTTTAATGTACTCGATACCTGTAATACAAACTTTGTGCCTTTATAAAGTGCACATCTGAGGAAACATAAAATTTACAAAGGAACTGACATTTTCACACTGGGCCACAAACATAAAGTTTTCAAGACAAGACCGAATGCTGCCCTGAGTGACCTGCTCTGACTTGATATGCGGTTCTGCATTGGGTCTGGACTGGATGACCTCCCGAGCTCACCCTCAACCTGAATTACCCTGCGATACTATGATAATTATTTATTCTTTAGGGGAGTCCAGGTGGTACAAAGGTTGGTCCAGAAGTTCTGGCTGAGAAGGGTTGCAGCTCTCTGATCCAAGTTAACAATCAGGTCCAAAACAAAGAGCCTCCAGACTGACACATCAGCATGACAAGCTGACACGTCCACCACGCACACCCAACTCACTTGCAGAAAAAAGTCCCAACACAAACATTACAGTACCATCTTGTTCAACTAAGGCAAACAGCATCCTAGGAAAAGTTTCATTGCAGCTGACCTTTAGACTGCAATTTTAGAGCATGCTGCAGTTTTACTGAAGCCTGCACACGGGGGGTGGGGAGCACATAAAAACAGGGGGCAAAGACAGAAAGGTACAAAAATGCATTCCCTTAACCCCGCAACATCATGCATGGATTTCCCAACCGTCAGCGGGCCTTGTCTCCTCCTATGATCAAACATTTCACATACCAATCATATGCTGTTCCTACAGAAAAGTCTAATTGTGGTGGCAGCAGTACAGTATTGCTGAGTTTAGGGTATTTTCCTAAGTAATAGACAGTAGTTTAAGCATAAAAACAACTCCTAGTGGCCTTTCTTAAAACAATTTAGAGGTTTTATCCTTCAGTACTCTTCCCATTTGCATTATTTATGCAGAGAAAACATCATTTTTCCCCTTAAAGTAGACAAGAATGGTCAAGGCCCAAGGTAATGTCTAGCCCCAATGTACATTTATTATTACTTTTAAGTAACAAATGCCCAGTACTTCACATTTCACAACAGTCTATGATGCACTGTAGTTTCTAAAATTCTGAGATCATGGAGGCAAAAAATAGCCAAGTCCTTAGATCCATAAATTTTCATCTCACAATGTTCTGTTTTAAAGAGCTGTCTATTTCCAGAATATAAAACAGATGGATTGGAATTTCCCACCAGTTAAAAAAAAGAAAAAAAAATAGGTAATCCGATTGCTCAGGTTCCAACGGAAGGAATTGGAAATTATCATACAAGTGCGTGCTGCTGAAATGTACAATCAGTGCATAGAAATGGACTTGTGCTCTTCTTCCACCATTGATTCCTGGCACAAAAGCATGACTACAGGAGAAAAGAACAACTTTGAACAACTGACAGAAGGTGATCTGGTTAACTTAAAGTAAAAGTAGAAAGAATGCTTAAGTTTGCTTAGAAGATGCAGACTTTCTTGTCTCTACTGGCTTTTTTTTTTTTTTTTTTTTTCTTAATAGGTATGGTGCACCATATAGCTTTCTGTTGGAATGACTGGCAGAAAATTGGATAAATTTGTCCAAATATACAATTAAACAGGTGAACAAAATGAGTAATGGTCATGAAAATTAGTTCTCAAGGGACTAACAAAAGCAGCCACTTCTCACAGTGGATTTTTGAAATGACAAAAACATGCAGTACAATTTAGGAAGGAACAGTCAAAGTAAAAAAGATTCTGCATCCATATTAAACTTTTAAGAACATACCTTGCTCACTTCTTTTAGAGCTTGCTTGCAGTTCTCATATTTTGGTGAATCCTTAGGAGTTTTCTGACAAATTGTCTGAAATAAAACATCAGTTACTTCAGAGGACTAAGCAGCACAGACTGTAACAAATACAGAATTTTACATATGTATGAGGTAAAGTCACAGCTGTGGACTGAGATAAATGAGGGAACACCAGATCACTTCATTACACATAGTGCTTCATTACACTAAGGAAAGCCCTTGGAAGCTTTTTGGCGCAGAGTGATGTTTTGTGCCTCTTGGCCAACCTCCATCCATGGCAACACAGTGGAAGAGGCAGGCCTTACCCTTCCAGGAAAAGAAAAGTTCCTGCTGTCTTGTCTCTAACATTTGCAGACCACAGGGAAGTCCCACTGCAGCCATACAGAGTCAGGTTCTTCCTATTTCAAGTACCATGTTAAGCTTTTCCTGGAAGCTGAAATACCCGTTGCAATAGGTTGTACATAAATAAGAATACTGTACACCAGATTACTCTGCCCAACCTCTTTGTGGAAGGTAAGTATTTCCAAAGGACTAACAGAAAAGGCTCTTAAGGCTACACTGTAATGTATACCATGGAAAAATATACCTAACAGTATTATTTTATTAAAACAAAAAAACCGCATGGAAGGCAGCTGCAGCATCCAAACAGGGGAAGTGCTGAAAGCAATGAGAAGTAAATCTGATCTGTGACTTACGCATGACAGTTGTATCTGTTGTCAGAGTTTATTCTCATGAGTTAGAGGTAAAGACAAAGTCCTATCAGAAGCGCATTTTCAATCAATGACTGACCAATTAAATCACCTTTTTGATTGAGAAACAAAAACATCGTAAAATGTTTTACACTAAATTAGTCTTTGGTTTAATTATGTTCCCTCCTCTCTGAATGTAGTTGGAGCCGTATTTCTGGAACTGAAACCTTAAAAACTGAATTCACTCTGAAGTCTCACCATGAGGTTTACACAACCATCTCCAAGAAAAACAAACAAGCAAAACTGAAACAGTAGAAAATAAAATGCTTGGTTTGCTTCTTTAGATTCTTTTAGGCAAAGAGGGGAAGGAGGTGAAGAAGAGAAAAATTAAGGGGAAGGCACACCTAGTGACACAAAGTAATACTGGATTGTGTTTTTTTTTAACTAGAAACGTACTGCAGAGAAGAAAGTATTCAATGTCCATGAATGGTCCAGATGATCAATCAAATTAATCAGTGAAAAATTTGTGAACATATAGCAGAACAAAATTATTAGTCCTGTTTCTAGATCCTACTAATGCTAGAATCTGAGCCTGGACTTAATCTGCACTACTGCTCATGGATCAGCTCAAATTTATTTCTAGTATCTTAGCTGAAATACCACGAATCTCGGTGTGAACTCTGCTTCACAAATACTCACTTGCACTTCATCACACTTCCTAAGTCTCCTGGTGACCTGCACAGGAAGGGAACATCTCACCGTGTAACACACTGGTGGGAAACGGAGTGCATCACTACTGCTCCACTCATGAGCGGCTCCCGTGCCCTTGAGAACAGAGTTCATTCTTCAGGGTTACACTGTGACCATCTTAACCAAGGGTCTTAACAACCCTGTTCCTCAAAGTAAGTATTTACTACAAAAAGGACCCTCATCTAATTTGTGTGATAGGAAATCTTGTTTTTTCAACTGAAGGGTTTAATTTTAATCCTAACACTATATACAATTTCTGTCTTAGGTTCCTCTTTGATTTCAGAATAATTTTGACCCTTTATTGTAAGATTTTTCTATTATAATTTCTAAATATTTCATTTTTGAATAGAGGGTCAGGAGCAGGGGGTACCGGTCACAGCAAGCAAATTGTACAGCACACTTCATAATCAATAGACCAGTATTACAGCCCTCAACCTGGTATAAGTAAGAAGATATGAAGAGACTGGAACAAACTAGGAATTGAATATGAAAGAACGCTAACATTAAAAGAACATGCATCAAGGAAAAAATCGAAAAATGAATGTGTTCTCACATCCATAAGTAAGGGAAGACGAGTGACTCTCTGCATGGGAAGAATGAGGAAAGATATCATTGGTAAATTCCGGCAGTCTTCATGGGACTCAATCCGTGATAACACCTCTTTAAACGCTGGATTTGTGGCTCTGGTGGGAAAAAGGGGGAGAGAATTAAATGGTATGTTTTACCAAAGAATTGTGAAAGTTGATAGATTTTAAATAAATCATGATTTTATTAATAGGAAAGTGTGGTTTGAAGGAATCATATCAACTAAGACTTCAGCTTTATTTACTTAGATATGCAAGACCAGTAGTGACAGTCAGAAACCTTGAGTTCCCCCATACACGAACCTGAGTGCAGCCAGTAACATACACCCAAAATCTGTCTTTTTGACGAACCTGTACTCATCAGTGGAAAGGGAATGTAACTCATGAGCACAAACAGGACTGGACTATGCAGCCAGACATATCTTCACTCTCAATTACTTCAAAGGAACTTGCACATTAAGGAAAGTTAAGCAGGTAAGTACATGCTTAGTCGGAAGCCACAGGTTTTGCACCAAATACCGCAGCCTACTACTCACTCCTACTACAAAGGGGGTGATTTTGCAATTGTATTTAAAAATAGTTCTTACAGTAATTTCTGCAGTGTTCGCTGCTGATAGACTTCATTAGTGCAGTATTTTACATACGGATCAAACGTTGAAGAAGTATGCTTTTCAACTATATCACTAATATCATCAATAAAGATGTTGTTCTGATGTCTGTCTTCAAGTTCTTTAAAGAACCTGTGAAAAAAGAAAATAAATTACTCATTTTTACAAAAAAAAAAAAAAATAGCAGATTTTCCCCTCACAACACTTTACACTTCACCTGACACAACCTATAACTTTTATAACCTAATGACAACTTGAATGATTTGTGAAAGGGTGAGATAATCTCTCCTTTGGCAGAAGAGCAAGGGAAATCTTCACACGATACAAGTCAAAGGGTGGCAGTGTCACCTGGCAGAGCTCAGCAACAGCAATGCTGGCAGAGTTACTTCTCATTCTCTAGCTGCCAAAACCGAAACGGCAGCACTGATCTGGCTGGACTAGAATTTCCAGAAACAGAGCTGAAAAAGAAATGAAACTTCAAGCACAACATTAACACGTTTCCTCTTGTAATAAAGGAAGTACAATACCAAAACGTTCAATGAAATAAAGTTAGATGTGAACTGCTAAACTAAGAACAAAAAAATACGTAGCAGGCTGAGCTGGGCAAGGTGCTCATGCACCATATACTTCAATCTACCAATGAAACCAAACACAGACTGGAAACAGTGAAAATGGGAACAGAAACCAAAATCCTGAGCTGACTTTTCCCCCTAACCATTGTTGTTCTAAGAACTTCCCTACTGTTCATCCCCTGTTCCATATCGAATAGCCTTTGGCTCTGAAAGCTTTCCACTCCTCCTTGCACTTCTGATTTTACCAGAAAACAAAAGCCTTTAATTCCGCAATGCTCATTAGAAATATTTTACTGTTCAGGGTATAATGGCTCACACAGATCGGCATTAGATCTTTTGCAGGTCATTAGAATTACCTACCCTGACACTCTGACATCACTGCAATCTTTAAAAATCTAGAAACTGCTGAAAAATCTCTCTGATACTAGTCTTGCATGCAGCCTTTATACAAGATGTTTCACTAGAAGACTCCTAGAGTAAACCTATAGTAAACTCTCTAGAGTAGATCAGCTAATAAAAAAATTCTCATATAGCAGAGAAAAATCAAGGAAATACTTGGAACACATGATCTCACGTCAAGCTAAACTATTTTGAAAGGTTTTATTTTATTTTGGCCCTTTATTACATTTTCTCATTACTAGCACTGGCTCTTCACTATCTGTCACCTTGCAGCATTTCTTTTTTTCAGTGTGCCACCAATGTTCTCTTGTTTACAAACAGACCTCAAACACGTAAGAAGAGGAGAAAAGGATGAACAGAACCGTCTTGTACAAGTGTTTAACAACATGGATTAACTAAAGTTAAGACACTTTTCCAGGTGTGCTTAGAAGAAGCTGCCTAAATTGAGTGGTTTCAGATTTGCACTCAGTCAATCACACAGTCAGAAGAATCAAGTGGGGTTTTGGTTTTGGATTTTTCATTTGCTTTTTAATGTTCTGACTCATTAACTGCAGATTGAACTGACTGATGTTTATCAGCATTGTCATTTAATGAAAAACAGGACACTGCCTACAAATAGATACCAGGCTGTCTACTCCTGTGCAGAGGTTTCTCCTCACTCTTCCCCTTTAAGTGGTGCAGCAGCATGTTTTAATCCTTTCAGAAGGTCCTCCAGCATCCTTCTATCCTCCACCCATCTTATTTTAAAGCACAAGTTGTCACTGACTTGTATTATGCTATGTATTTGGTTTTTTAGTACCAAGAAGAGCACAAACTGGCAAAGCATACTAAGCTGCAATGAGGTCCCATACAATACATGGACAAATATTAAAGTCAAAAGTTGCTGGAAATTTCATTGGGGTCCAAGAAGGGGAAAAAAGAAAGAAAAAGAAGAGTCTCCAAGTCACGTAGCCTACAATTTCTCATGAACCACAACAGATTTCAACTGCTGACCACCATGAACTGCAGATGACTGGAATGTGTTTCTACTCTACTCAGACATGTTTACAGTTAGAAGAACTTCTCAGCGCCTGCCAATTTACTTTGCTCAGGAAATACAACATCTCTTCCTGCTGAATGTTATGGCACGCTGACAAGGTGTTTGACCATGTTGGGCTAGAACTTCCACTTTTAGGATTTATCTGGTGCTTCATCAATGACATCATCAGTCACAGTCTTTGTAAGGAACTGTAAAGATCTTGGATAGTAGAATATTTAAAAAGAAAAAAAGAAAAAAGAGGAGTAGAGAGAAGCAGCATGCCCAAGTCCCCCACCACACATACTGTAAGAAATATTACCTGTGGAAATCATGCATCAAAGTTTGAATCAAAGGTTGTCTTTTTCTGCAGCTAATCTGCTTATTACTATATACGATCAGTGAACCAGATATGTAAAAAAACCTTTTACTTAAAATTTTAGGACAGATTCTGTCATAAAGATTGGTACTGAGTGATCAAGTGATTATATTCAATTTAACCAACTACGAATTAGTTGCTCTGCATGACTGGCCTTTTTTTTATGCTTAATACCAGAAGGATTTATTTAAAGCATTTGTTTCTGTTAAATCCAGAACTTTTCTGGTCAAAGCTAGATCCAATTAAGTGAAAGCCGAACAGCATTTGATTTCCCTCATCTTGCCCTTATATTGTTTAAAAGAAACATCCAATTTGTAATACTCTCAAACTCCCCCTCCCCTAGAGGCAACATGCCAACTTGAGAAATACAGGTTTAATTCATTTCCCGCTTGCTTCTTTTTATAGCCCAAGAGCCAGAAATGCTAGTGATCTCACCAGCGCTGGAGTTGGCCTTGTCTTTATGAGGAGAGCTTCCTCCTTACAGTTTTGGTGGCTCCTGTTAAGGGTCTTCCCACATTTTTAGGCAGCTCATTAACAACCTGGTAATCACCATCAGGAACAACCTCCTGATACTTGCTCAGGCAATTTTCTTACACTATTTTTCCTACTCTTTGGCACTGCTTTCATCAATGACTGATATCCACAACTTTCTCAAAAACTCTACTTAATTCAGCTGTGTAGACACAAGTGTACAATGTTATGAACTATTCCGAAGAGTTCACCTTTATAAGGCCTAAACTATGTCCCATCTACAACTGCAAATCTCCCATCAACAGAGTTTGCCTTAAACTGATGCCATGAATCATTTTAGTCAACATTTCTTCTCAACATTTACACTCCCTTCACCCCTAGATGAAGATATTAACTGAGCAGGAGTTACATTCTTATCAATATTGTACCTTGCTATCTGGATATTCCAAAATCAGATTGCGTTGGATTAAAAAAATTCTAATTAGGCAGATAAAAGAGATTTTAACTACACAGGTCAAATTAGATTTAGAAAAAAAATTATCTTCTGGAATCAGTTATTATCCGGGAGCAAAAAGCACATAGAATCAAACACCAGCACATAAAAGGAATATACAGAAAGGTCAGAGGCACTGCAAAAAATCTAAACAGATTATTTATATCAAGGGTCCCTGTAGAAGAAAACCGATACCAAAGCCCTTCTGGCAAGCGAGACTGGGAAAGAGCAGACTTGGTAGAAGACCTGTCTGAAACTGCAGTAAATGTGGAATACTAGAAGTCCCCAGAATCAGGTGATCAGCACCCAAGAGAGCCAAGAGGGGAAAAAAATTCTCATAAAGGTACTATGACATCGTTTTATTCTGTCTGCAAAATGACAGAATACACATAATAGCATTACCAGGCTGGCAAGAGGGACAGATGCGATAATACCATTACAGTTTTGTATACAGGTTAAGTAGCAGTCAGAATCAAGGCTCTCAAACATTTATCTGCCTCTTTCCCTACTGCTTATGGTACTGATTTTATATCTCCTTATGGGTTCACGTAATTCTCCATTGCTAGCTGTTCCGGACAGTGCTACTGCTCCTCTCTGCCAGATGCCAGAGTCACTGAAAACATCAGTCCGTCACCATCAAAGCCATTCTGCATGTGGAAGTGAACTGCCTTCTGGCTTGTAGATCACTGATTTCAAGTTCATTATTATTCTTCTTGCTTAATGTTTCTGAAGTTATAATGACCTCTATCTCTGGCATACATAAGATTATAATACAGATTTAGCTTCATGGTGGTGTTGCTGCTGATCAGCCTCTCCAAATCTGAAATGGGGGGAGGGGATTTTAAATAGTAAAAATGGGAAAAATTACAGCCTTATTTCCATAGAATATTTATGTGAATTAGAGCTTTTAGCAAAAGAATGGCTGGAAGAGGATGCTGACAGTGAGGGACTGCATCCACAGGTGTTGGAAATTAATCCCTTTGTTATGGGAGTTACCACGACCTAAACAATGGAAAACAATACATACATACACATAGATTTATAACGCCAAACACTGCAAAGCTAATAGCCCATAAAAATACTTTTATTAGGCAATATCCGCTGCACAACTACAAAGCCAAACAAGGGAAGGAGGAAAA